>CM069912.1:66810121-67123364 GCA_036172215.1 Camellia granthamiana
TGATGAGCAGGTAGTGAAGTGGATGGAATAAAGTGACATAAGCCATGAGGATTAGATCCTCTGTGCAGAATTTTCTTTGTAAGCTTGTCCTAAGTGACAAATGTAGCATCACCAAAAACTGATAATACAATTGTTATCTTGAGCCAATTTCTAAACAAAGACAAGATTAGAAGAAATAGAATCTACATGTAGCACATTATTCAATTTAAACAAGTGATGTGGAGTTAGAAGAAGGCCTTTACGAGTGTGCTGGATAGGAATGAAGTTTCCATCTCCTATGGTAATCTGTTCTGAGCCTTGATAAGACTAATAGCAATTTAGATGACTGAGGTCATTAGTCACATGATCCGATGCTGCAGAATCCAAGTACCAAGGACTTTGAACTGAGGAAGAACCTATTCAAGAAGGAGACATGGAGGCTACTGAAGAAGTTAAAAAAGTGCGTGGTTGCTACTGTTGATTGTGAGTTTGGAAATTTTGATTTGAAACCTAATATTGTGGATCCATGTGATACCAACACTCCAGTGCAGAATGACTGGAGCCTCCACAGATTTAGCAAATTTGATTTGAGAACCTTCCTCAACCTCGATATGTAAATTGACCATAGCCTCTAGTTCGGCCTCCTCTTCCTTCTCTAGAATAAGATTGACCTCGATTGGAGCGAAAATTCTAAGATCTTGAAGAGGGAGTGTGAAAAGAATTTGGAGTTAGAGATCCTTTGATTGTAGAGAAAGCTACAGTTGATTCTGTTGAATTGCTTCAAAACACAATTGTAGACGTCCCCGAACGCATCCCGGGCGAGGAGTGCGAGTCCCCCCCGTTCTGGTTCGATATTGGGTCACTACAGTTCGAGGACTCAAATGTCACGGTTCTTAATCTTGAACCAAAGAGTCCAACTCTGGCAAATCGTTTTGAGAGAAAACAGATTTTGAAAAGTAGTGCCAAACATGGACTGCTTTGCCAGATTACAGAGTCGCCACCTAAATATTTTAAAATGGGGAAATTTAGGAAACCCTGACTCGGTGCCAAAGGCCACATGTCCATCATCACCAAAGTAGTCTTGGCTCAGGAGCTTGGGTACGATCGGGAAAGGTCAGCTATGAGCACCCCCTTTCGCCCGGTCCGAAGACCGGCCTCTACTAACCATGATATCCGATTTTGAAAACATTACATGCTCTTGTTCCAATTATTAGCCTAGAATTACTATGTTATGCGCACAGCAAACAAGTATAGACTAGATTGCCTAATTTGGGAATAAGCATTGCATATCCGTTTGTTTTGGAAAACGCTTTGGGATTTGCTGCTCGCAAGCAGGCTAAAACACGGATTTCAATGAGTCGTTCCAACTCAAGCAATCCAACCTCCACCCACAGGCATTCAAATAGTTTATCACATAAGCACTTAGCCGCATGGCAAGCATACTGTCATGTTAGCATTCACACGCATGCGGCATGCTAAAGCGTAAATACTTACATCGTACTCCGTGCCAAAACAATAAACTAGTTAGCAAACATGCATGTCCCTAGTTCATGTTAAGTGGCTAATGCAACACAGGCGAAGATGCAATTTTAGAGTAGGCTCGGCTAACCCTAAAGATGGCATGTGAAATGCACTTTATTCAATGCACGTATTCAATTTGGAATCGAAAATACAATGCAGTTTGTATGATGTACCGAGCCCGATGCATGTTAGCAAATGCATGGATGCACGCATGCATATCATAAGGTATGCTAAAATAAACGTGCCCTAATCTACCATTAAAAGCAGGTAAGTAAAAGGGAGAAAGAAGTGGGGGTTGGAAGACATGCACACCACTCACACACGCTTATTACAAATTTGCCCTCACTCGGAGGGACCAAAAGAATATACAAATTAATTAACTACGCAAGCTAATTAAAATATTACAGTCCAACTAAATTAATCAAATAAACTAATTAATCTAATTAAAGCAGTAAACCGCCTCGAGATGAGGGCCGGATGCAACGCATGCTCGGGACTTGCTCGGAATTGCACTGCCATGCTTAGATTGCCTCTGTTTTCCCTGCTTTGCATCTCAGAAGACTGCCAAAGTCTCAGGAGTGCCTCCCAGGACACTGAGGGACATCATCGGCTGAGTAGAACTTCCACCGGCATCAGCATGAGGTCACCGGCACAAAATCTATCCATCGGCCATCAATAGACTGCCGGCCGGCACTGAATGTCTGCAGAACCTGCAACTCACAGCAGCAGAGGGCAACAACTTGCATGGCAATGCAATTCAAGCAATTTATGCATCAAACACATTCCTTATCATGTTAATGACTCAAAGGAGGATGTGCCTCGATTTTCGGACCACCAATCACGCATTTCCATGCATGATGGCCCAAGGAACCAAGTATACAACTTTCATTTCAAATGCATGCAAACCAAATAAACATAAAAGGGTGTCAAACCTCTATCATGCTCATCTCAAGAGGCCAAGCATGCACAATGCAATGCAATCCTAGGCATGTTGGCTAGCATGCAACATGAACGATGCAATACACTTATGCAAGCATACAAATAAGCATGTAAAGCAAACAAAGAGTGGACTTAAACATGAATTAGACAACTCTAAATAGGCCTAAAATCAGTGGCTAAAATGCTAAGTATGAGAGCTAAGCACACATGCACACATACACATGTTAAGGCATACAACTTAGGCATTAAACAAGCAACCTTTAAGCACACTTAAAGGAGGCTAAACATGGACAACTAGCATACATAGAAAGCTCTGAAAATCATGTGAAACATGGTGCCAAACCAACTCACACAAGACAAACAAAAGCATGCAATTGGCCCAAATGCTTAAAGCAAGCTAAAGGGGTATTGAGCTACACTTAACACAACCACACATGGCAAGACTTAAGCAACTAAAATCAGAGTTTTAGCACACAAAATCAAGCCCAAAGGACTACCTAGATGGCATCTAAATGACTTGAATCCAAAAGCATGCATCATGGCCAAAACATGGAGCATTCAACACAAGCTTTTAAAGCGTTAAAGAGGCATGCAAGACAAACATTCAAGCATGTCTAAGAGACTGAAATAGCATGTTGGATGGTTCCAAACCACCAAAATGATGCAAGCAACGCATACTACATATGCACCTACTTGAAGCATACAAGCTACAATGCAAAGGGGGTATACTAAGCATGCCAAGATTGACCCAAATGACTATGGACAGACCTAAAACATGTCAAGATAGGCACAAAATCTTCATGAATCTAAGCCTAAAGCATGCTCAAATTAGGGCTAACAACCTAAGGCATGTTAAGGCAATACAAGGCATTACATGGCAACTATGCTAAGCATGCATAAGGGACCAAAACCAACACATAACAATGTTAAATCATGATATCCTAAGCATGAATAACAGTCCATACATGCTTAACACACACTCAAGCACAATGCTCCCTCAAGAGGCAAAACTTGCCCTTTTCAAGGACATCAAGGAGAGGGGGTAGCCCTATCCTTCTTAGGACTTTAACACATCATCTTCACCACTGAAATCCCTCAAGATTTCAGTGGTGAAGAGACCCCAACACCAACATCCCGGATCTCAACAAAATAGCACAAAAAATGGACCTTTTCAAGGCCTAAGGGTGGTCAAACCCTTCCAAACCACAAAACACTCTTAATAGACAATAAAGAGGACTAAAAAATAGAACTTTTATGTGTTAACCACTAAGCACAAAAATAGTTCTAAGCTATGTAAAAATGGAGTACAAAAATGGGGTAAAAAGGGGTAGTTTCTTACCCTTGAAGACCACCTTCACAAAGGTTGATGTTGTTGCTTTCCTTGGCTTGAATCCAGCTCCAAAGCACTAAGAACAAGCCTCCGGACCCTCAATAACCTAGAGAAGGTGAAACACTAGGTGTTGATGAGCAATAGTAAGTCACAAACACCTAGTGTACAAATAAGAGGGAAGAAGAGAGATAGGATAGATACAAAACTTCTAACCTAAAACCAGAGCCTCTTCTCTGTCTAAAATGTCTAAATCTCTCAAACTTTTCAACCCTTGAGCCAAGAGAAGAGGCCTTTTTCTTATAGACACCAAAACTTACAAGTTAAGGAACCAAAAGGCTCATCCCTCCATACACGTGTATGGAGGGGAAACAAAAGCCATACAGCTGTAATAAAATATCTTCTAAAGCAGCTGAATAGTGATCGGCAGGGCAAAAATGTCATTTTGACAAAATTGATTGCCGACCGGCACAAAATAGTGCCGACCAGCACAATATAGTGCCGATGGCAACACCAACCAGCCGGTGGCCTCTAGCCACTGCCGGTGGTGTGTGGGGATGCCTCACAAGGCATTCCCTGCCCCTCCAAGGCAAAGCACAAGTGTTTGGTGCAAAACCAGACACAAAACAGTCAAGTTTGGAGATCCTGAGGCAAGGTGCGCAGCCGAGAACTCCGGGAACTCCAAACGAACACAAACATGGATAATCACCGAGTGTTCAAGCGGTGACGTCCAAGTCTTGAGGACGGTCAAAAATGGGGTGTCTACAACAATAAAGCACAAAGATCATCCATGGTGATGTTGTCTGGTCTAGCACGAATGGCAGTAGCAAATGAATCAAACTCAGAAGGAAGACCATTTAGAGTCACTAAGACTAGATCTTCATCTTCAATTTTAACAGATGCTAGGGCTAACTGATTGACGAGTCCCTTAATTTTGGAGAGATATTCTTCCATTGACTCAATTTTTTTTAACAACAGTGCTTAATTTGTTTTTCAATTGGTGAATTTGAAATCGAGACAAAGTTGTATACCTCTTGTGGAGAGAGCTCCAGACCTCAGAACAATGATGAAATTGAAGTACAGATGCATAAAATGGAGGTGTAAGTGTTGCAGTGATACAATTGAGTAAGTGTGCATTAATCAAAGTCCATTGAAGAAATTTTCAATTTGGAACAGAAGCTCCTTCTGGATCTGTGATTGTAGAGGATGGACATTGAATTGATCCATCAACATAACCAAGCAGATTTGTTGCTCAAAGAATATTCGAGAGCTGAGTCTTCCAAACAAGGAAATTGGAACCATCAAGTTTGACAGTAACAAAGGATGAAAGATTAGAAATTAACAGAGTGAGATTTGAAGGAAGAAAAGATGATAATGGTGATGCCATGGATCAGTTGCTCGTTGGAGCTTTGAAGCTCTGATACCATGAAGAAAAAATGAAACCAATATACTCTTCTTATTCAACAACACATTTGATAATACATCAGCTATATTTATATACGAAGTAATAAGGAGCTCAACTAATCATCTAGAACAAAATATCTTCTAACAAACTAACTCTCTTCTCAACTGTGTAACTAACTCCTAAACTGGTAAACTTCTTGAACTGCAATCTGTTGAACTACAATTTGAGCCGAAGCCACCTAAGCTGGCTGCACTACTTGAGCCTGAGCTGGCTGAACTACATTCCTCAACAAGGTGATCCAATTAATCCTAAGAGTTTTTTTATATACCAGTTAGTTCCATTGATTTTGGAAGGTAGATTTAATATATTATTTGAAAATTAGATTTATTTATATTTTTTTTCCCTCTCTTTCTTTTGTACTAGAAAGATAAGATACATAACTTACGAGACTCAAACTTGAGTTGAATTTTTATCAAAATCTGTTTTATTTGGAATGATTTGAAAGATGAGATTATTCAAATATTCTAAAAGGGTGTGAGACTCTTCAAATATTTCAAAAGAAGTACAAAAACTCTTTAGTAAGTATTGAACAAATGTATAATTTCAATCTGTAACACTCTAATGTAACACTCAAACGTAACACTCCAAAAAAACTCCTTGATGTAACACTACAATGTAACACATAAAAAAAAAATTAGTGTACTTTTTCTAAACGTAATCTTCCAATATAGCACTCCAAAAAAATGATGTTGAACTCTTCAAACCATTTTAAAAAAGTGTGGGATTTTTCAAACCATTCCGAAATGAATACAAAAATTTCTTAGTAAACTTTGGATAAATGCATAATTTCAAGCTGTGAGTGTTACGTTTGGAAAAAACACATTAAGCAGTTTTTTAGTATTTTTATGCGTGTTACATTGAAGTGTTACATTTGAGATTATATTGATTGAAGGGTTATGTTTGGAAAAAGTACACTAAGAAGTTTTTTTGTGTTACATAGGAGTCTTACGTTTGGGAAAGTTTAGAGTGTTACGTTGTTATGTTTGGGAAACATACATTAAGGAGCTTTTTAGTGTGTTATATTGGTGTGTTACGTTATTGGAGTATTGCATTTGAAGTGTTACATTCTTCGTAATGTGCGATTTGTTCTAAAAGGGAGAAAATCCAAAACTTCTATAGTACGAATTGCCTAAATGTGTAATTTCACATTTGAAGAAACTCACTTTTATCCCTCAAAAATTAAACCCAAACATGTAACTGACTACTCTTTTGTGTAATTTTCACTTTAATGGGACATTTGAATTTATAAGAAAAAAAGGAACTAAACAGTTCACAAGATTACATTTTGAGATTTATTGGTACTTCACCCTAAAAAGTAAAATATTTATGATTTTTTTAAAAAAATTGATCAAATACAAAAAATATAAAAATTTAATACATTTTCATTTTATTTTTTTTTGTATTTATTGAATTTTTTAAATATTTGTTTCCAAATATTTTACTTTTAAAATGGATCTAAGTTATGTGTATTTAGAAGTAAAAAATTTAATTAAAATATTAATAAAATTTACTATAAAAAAAAGTAAAAAACTCAATTTTCAAAAAATCAATCAAAACCAAATAAGGTGATTATATTTGTCTACATCATTAAACATTTTTTTGTCACATTTATACCAAAAAAGAACATTTTTTTTTTCACATGCTTCACTCTTTTTTCTTTTCTTTTTTCCCCTTCATTTGAATAAGGTTTAAATTGGGACGATGGATAGAGTTTTTAGTGGTGTTATTGGCCAATAAAAGATCATAAATTAGATTAGTCCTCCAAATATAGTTAGCCAAGAGAGAATGAGATAAAACGTGGTCACTGTTGTCCCTTGTTGCCTAGTATCCCGGATGCGTGTTGTGCCTCAGAACGACTTTTTGTCCAAAGTCTCTTCTTTTTTTGTCAAGTACATTTTCTTTTTGTCTAACCCACTTTCTTTTTTCTTTGAGTTTTGAGAATATCCCCATTCATAGGCCCTGAGATCTACATTTATGAATTGAAAGGTCTGAATGATTAATTCTGCAATCAGTAGTTAGAACAATTAGATCTTCAAATCGTTCATTTAAAAAAAATAAGAAGTCTTCTCATTGGATGATCATGATACTTTTCAAAAATCGAAATTCTTGTTCAATGGAGGAACTCATTTTGAACCTTTTTCTTTTGGGTGAGCATGTGGGTGGGTGGGTGGGTGGGTGGGTGGGTGGGTGTGTGTGGGGAAAAACCAAACTCTATTTTTTTTTTTTTCATTGCCATATAGATCTAGACTCATCCTAAAGTTATACAAAAGAAGAATTCAAAATACTAATCATTGTGAGCGAACAATTTTCTTTATTGCCTTCTGGTACTCTTCTACTTCCTCGATCAACAAGTCCGACAAATAAAACCATGGCCCTTTGAGAGTATTATAGGCTTATTGCTTCTAGGAATGTACTCGGATCACCCTTACCAACCTTATTTTTGTGACCCACAAGAAAGTTCCAAACAAGCGAAACATGACTTTGAATTCACAACCCCCGGCGTCAACCACACCCAATTCTTCGGATGCCACAATTGTACAACACCATAGAAGACCAATTCTTTCTCAGATGCACATAGGGATGGCAATGGGGTGGGTAGAGTGAGTTTTACCCTCCACATCGCCAATCCCCAATTTTTTTTTTTTATTTTCCCATCGTCCATCCCCAATCCCCAATCCCCAATGGAGATCAATTTCTTACTACCATCCCCGCCCCTCATGGGGATTGGTTTTCCCCGCCCCTAACATCCCTCACCCCATTTGCTTTGCTTCATTGCTTTGCTTGAGGTATATCTCCATTAATATAAACAAAACAGAAGCAGAAAATTAAGAATTGAAAAAAACGAGTGAAATAGATAAATTGATTAAGATTGTGTTTGATTTATGGATTTGAGGACAAATTAGGCTAGATTTTATACACTTTTTTTTTTCTTTTTTTCTTTTTTTCTTTTTTTTTTTTTTTTCAAATCTCTTGTCAAATTCACGAACCAAATACAATCTAAAAATAATAATTAAAAAAAATACTATTTCAATTTTTTTTTTTCTACTGCTTCAGTTTTTTTTTTTTTTAAAGATCGAGTAATGCTTCAGTTTAATAAAAACAAACAAACAAAATTAAGAAGGAAAGTAAGAGGGAAAGGAAAAATCAATTAAAAGAAAGAAATAAGTTTCAAATTATTGAAAGAATCTCACACCAAGAAAATATCAATTAAAATTAACTAAAAATTGTGTAGATCCTATTCGATGATTTTTCTACTTTTACACCAAGAATAAATTGATTCAGGTTCCATTTGTTTTGATATAAAATATTTTTCATATAAATTGATTTTACACACAAAAAAATATTCTGTATATGTTTTTTTGATGTTTAGTTCATAATTGAAATGAAAAATTTATATTGCATGAAAGAGTTTGGATGCCTTTATGAAAAGTTAAATGCACTGAAAGAGTTTGATTACATAATTTTTAATGTCAAGTAGTTTTTGGAACTATAATGAAAAAAAAAAATTTACTTATATTTTGTTCAACCAAACAATTAAAAATGAATAGAATATTTTTTTTAAAAAGATGTTTTACATCCAAAAAAAAAAAAAAAAAAAACCTTGAATAAAAATAGTTCGTAGTAGTAAAAATAATAAGAGCAATTTACCCCGAATAGGTAAAAATTTCACATGAAACTATTCGTGATTTTTTATTTTATATTTTTAATTCTAAATTTAGTAAATTAGGAAGCTCATAACATAAAAGAATTATTATTATTTTTCTATATTTAGTTATAAATTGGACTACATTGACTTAATTATAAAAGTTGAAAGGCATAAATAAAAAAATTAAAAGTATGAGATTTACACTTAAAATTTTGAAGAATTAAAAATTTAATAACACATTGAAAATATAATTAAATTTAGAACAATAATTGATAACTTATCATATATATATATGTTTGTGTGTGTGTGAGAAGTATTAATATAAAAATAGTATATATAAATTATTTTAGGAAAAAGAGCCACTTGTTTGTTATAGTTGGTTAGCAGCTTCATCATAACTTCATTAGATATGGTGTTCAAGTCACGGGAGAATTTTTTTGTTTTTACCTTGGCTTGGAGACAAGGGAACAGGTTATTCACCATTAAGTATTCACCAATTTTGTTTTTACCTTGACTTGGGAGACAAGGGGACAGGTTATTTACCATTGAGTATTCACCAACTCAGCCTCGAAAAAAATCGGAGATTCACCAACAAATATTATATCTGATCCGGGGGAAAATTTTGGGGAAATCCGCACTAATAAAATAGTGGGGCAGGGTGGGTCTCCTTTGGGTTTGAATTTAATTGTCATCCCTAGATACACAGTCCGCAGAACTCCATCCATTTTAGTAGTCTCTTTAGGTGCACAGTCGGGTTGAAACACATTATAGCATAATTCTCATCCACCAAGTCCATTATAATTCCTTATTTTCAATGTCCATTGAAGAACAATCAGAGTTTGCTGATAGGTCCACGGTTGTACACTTCTCTTCAACATCTATATATATGTATGTATTGGTGAAGTGTATAGATTTACGGAGGAATGAGAAAAGGAAGTTGCTTAGTCGGGTTTGTTTCTCACTATGTGTATTGGTGGCTTGCTGGAAGAGGAAGGCTCCTGAGAAGAGTATAGTTTGACTTTGTTTCTCCCAATAGGTAGGGATGGATCTAGTATTTGAGCTTCAGGGCAAAAGCACATGTAACTTTTCATCGAAAAAAATATTATAAAATTTTAAATTTTGATTTACATCAGTACAAAAAAATGAATTATATTACTAATTAGACATTATTTGTCAACTTAATTGGGAAGACAAATATAATTTGACATATTTCTTTTGTGTGTATTAACTTGACAAACTATTAAATATTTTTATATTTCTGTCTACTAAAGTTAACCATTTGAAAAATGTTGTAATCGCTACTTTTTATAGTATATCTAAAACATCTATGATAAGTTTGATATCAAAGCCTTAATTAATATCTTTATCAATAAATATGATCAAGTAACTTATTATAAAATCATCTTTCATCTTGTTACGTAGTTTAATTTTGAAAAAATTATAATTGAAAATATATATTTTTATGAATATAATGATAACCCATTTTAATAAGCGGTATTAAATTTTATGAACTTATTTTAAGAATGTCATGTTGAAATAGATAATATTTTCATTTCCAGGCAATATTCCTATTTTTAGAGAATGAACAAATAAGAATGATGCAAAATAAGATGCACAAGCAAATTAAAGTGATTTATATAAGGGAAAAAAAAAAACATAAATGACATGAGCAGAAAACAAGAATAGTAATAAATGAAAGAATATAAGTAACTTTAAACAATATAGAAATATAACAAATAATACCGACAACAAATAGAATAGATCAATATTTGATAAAACTTAATTTAGAAATTATTTTTAAAATTTTGTAATGTAAATAATTTGAAGGGTGGAAACTATTAAAAATTTGAATATGTGAAGAATCTCACTTTAAAATTATCTTACTAATTATTAGTATAATATATATAATTTTTAACAAATTTAGGAATGTGACCAGATAGATCCATTCTTGCTAGTAGGCTTGCTAGTAGGCGTGCACACAAAAAAAATAAAATAAAAAATAAAAAGAGCCCTTATTTTTCAACAATGACTTGCTAGTTGCTTCGTGGAACAAGATAACCCTAATAATGCACTGAACTTGCTGTGATAAAAAAATAAACTCAGAAGATAGATACATGGATTGACAAAATCCTATAGAATCCGTTGGTGGAATTCACTTTGAAAAAAACTTATCTATTCATATACATTTTCTATTCAATTTCTATGATGGGTATGTATATATAGCGATTCCGGGTTTTGACCCGACCGTTGATGTGTTTTAGACTCGGGTTTCATGGTTTAATATTATATCCATGTTTTGTTTTTCCTCATTTAACTCTTTGAAATAGGGTTTTGGAATATGTTGGGCGTGTTTGGAATAAGTTGGTTGTTGCTTGGTCTAGATTGTTGTTGCCCAGATTTTGGATTCTTCGCTCGAGCGAGGCATCTTGAGCGCGAGCGAGCCTTGTGAAATTTGCTTCTTCGCTCGAGCGAGGTTTCTTGCGCTCGAGCGAGAATTGAGAGTCCTCAGGTTCCTTTCCCAGACGCAGATTTTCTGGGAAGGTGAAGTTCTTCGCTCGAGCGAACCTTGTGTTATTTGTTCCTTCGCTCGAGTGAGGTTTCTTGCGCTCGAGTGAGCGTATGTGTCTGTGGAAGACCTGAAGCTTTGCATTGTGCGCTCGAGCGACACTTCTTGCACTTGAGCGAGGTCACTTGTTGTGTCTGGTCGCTCGAGCGAAGACCGCGTATATCAGTTCGTAGCAGAGATATTTTACACCACTTTTGATCTTCTTTTTCCCTATAATCCCTAATCCAGCACCTCCTCTCTCTAAAACTCTCTCTCTCTCTCTCTCTCTCTCTATAAATACTCCATGATCTAGGGTCTTTCTACCCTACTCCCTTTGTTAAAAAGATAGAGTATCGCGTAGGCTTCTATTTGATCCAAAAAAGGTGGAGTTTGGTCATTTCCAAAGTTTCTTCCTTCTTTTCCTTTGAGCTTCTATACTTGAGGTAGGGTTGTTCTACACTTTAGTATAGTTATTATTCAAACACTTCAATTTTTCCATTTTACGGAATTTTCACCCGAGGGAACCGGCACCCATATATGCATAAGATTTTAAGTTTTGCCATTTTACGAAATTTTCATCCGAGGGAACCGACACCCATATATGCACAAGATTTCGGGACTTTCACACAGGACACTCTGACCAACTTAATTATAAATGGTGTCCATCCCCTATCTCCTCCCAAACAATGATATATATACAATGTATTTAAAATCATTATCATATACAATGACTATCCACAACACACTTTCAATATCTCAATCATACCATCGTATTCAATGAGGTAAATTAAAAGATAGGTTTTAATCCACCTAATCCACATGCAGTTTCTACAACAATCATAGATATCCTCCACTGATAGCCCAAAATAGATATTTCTAAACAGATATATAATCTTTTAAACAGATAATTTATCAAATTTCCATCGGCGAGTGATTTAACAAAACCAACTACACCATTCATTTACACATCCTCCCAATTTCATATTTCCCTTCTCAATTTCATTATTTATACAAAATAATTATTCGACACAAATTAGGGCAATTTTTCTCCCTTTTTCCAAATGTCAATCACAAATCTAAATTTCATCATTTTAACCCATATAATCCCATCTTCAATGCCCTACACATATTTTCATTACCCAAATGGAAATCCCCTCTTTCAAATCTATACCCAAACCCTAGCTTACCCAAATCACTCCCAAATAATTGTGAATCACTGAGTTGTAGCCTCATTTGGATTGTTTAGATAACAATGAACTTGTCTCATGAAGTGACTCGAAATTGATTGAATTAATATGAATTGAATAGATGGAAATGGATTGAGATATGGGTATCAGAATTGAATGATTATGGAAAGAGTGTGAGTTGGTTATGAATGTGGAACATTTATCTAGTACCTATATCTTAGTTAAGCTTCATATATTGTGTTAGTATATCTCTACTGAGCTTTGGCTCACCCTACTTGAGAAACCATTTTCAGGTACCGGTGACATGCCACCTCTAAGGATGTAGCTTGGGAGGATTACGGAGCTGAACGCTCTATTTTGTTGTTTGTTGTTTGGATGTTTAAATGATTATTCAAGCTAAGGGTTTTATATGTATTGAGCGTATGACTCTCTTTTGTTGTAACCAAATAATGTCTTGGAAAGATGTAAGTCTAAAGGGCATTTGTTTATGTTAAACTCTCTCGTATTATTAACTTCATGTAATGAAAGGATTACTTACACTCTGATTTATGTAATTGTTGTTTATGCTTGAGTTATAACTATGGTATTATTTTGGGGGTGTTACAGTATGTGTTCCTAACACTAGCAACCAAGGTTTTAAAAAGTGGCTGCAACCGTTACGTAACGTCATTACGTAACGGTTGTGGTGGTTACCGCCACCTGTTACAACCGCTTTTGTGATGTGATTGAGATTCACGGATGTGTCGCCCGTAGCGGCTGCCATAGCGGTCGTAACGGTGCCGTAACGGCCGTAACAGCCTGTTACACACCGTTTCGTAATGGTTCTGAACTGCTTTTTTTGAAAAAAAAAAAAAAGCTGAAAATGGGGGAAAAGGGATAGAGAGAGAAGAGAGAAGATGGAGGAGTAAGAGATAGAGAGATAGAGAGAGAGAGAGAAGAGGGAAGATGAAGAACATGTTATTGATTTGTTGAAGTTGTAAGACCTATACTATTCTATTTAACTGTTATCACTCAAATATTTTGTTTGAGTGTGTCTATCTATACATTGTTTGAAAATAATAATAATAATAAGTGTGGTCATTTTCTATTTGGCTTGATTAGAATATATATATATATATTTAGGCTCTTTTTTATTCTCTTACTGTTGTTATTGTTTATCTTATATATAATAGTTAGTGATTAATTTTTTTTTTTTATTTTTCTTTTTATTTTGTAAAATATCTAGAAAACATAATACCTATAATTATATATTAATACATATTTTATACATGTCAATTTTTTTATTAGTTTATTTTATTTTTATTTACAGGTTATCCAAAAAGAGAATGAATATTTAAGTGATCCAAACCTTTAAAAAAAATTCTTTATAATTTATTTTTTAATTTTTTATATGATTACATTAGCATGTATAATTTATTTTTTAAAACTATTCAAGTTAAAATTTACATATGCTTTCACAAATATAATAATTAAAAAAATAATTTTATACATCTAAGTCCAATAAATTTTTTTTTTTTTGCCACAACCGTAATATGGATTTATGACATATAAAGTCATTAATTATTAAAATAAAATGTAAAAAACTCAGTTTATAGTGATTTTAAAATATGAAATATATTTGATCATACTTAAAAATTTACAAAAATTGATTAATATTTATTTTAAAACCCAATAAATATGATTATGGGGAAAAAAATATGCGTATCGGAAAGCTTTTTTCAAATTGTGCAAAAAATAAAAAAAAAAATTCACGGTTTCGGTTACCGCAACTATTACACTACGGTCTTTACACCCCGCAACCGCAACTGTGCCACCGCCAGCGTTACGGCGACCACAACTGCTTTTCAAAACTTTGCTAGCAACTTTCTATCCAATTTCTTTGATTGGTATGTATGTGTTCCTAACACCAGCAACTTTCTATCCAATTTCTGTGATGGGAATGTATGTGTTCACACCATCACCTTTGTATCCAATTTCTGTGATGGGTATTTGTGTTCACACCAGCACCTTTCTATCCAATTTCTATCCAATTTCTGTGATGGGTATGTATGTGTTCCTAGCACCAGCACCTCAGAAAAGTCTTCATTGAAGTTGAATGTGTTGGGTGCAATGTAGAATTTTTTTTTTACTTTTCAATTTGTTTTCTTTTTCTTTTTTGTAGTAAAATCGCGTATTGAAGACGGTTTACGCATATCTCTACTAAGGCAAGTTGACAAGTGGACAACTTGCATAAGGGACACAAGTCACATTTTATGAACTTACACTCCATTAATCTTAGATAAGATTTGTTGTTCCTTCAAAATCTTAATTTTTAATAGATAGAATTTCCCCGTTAAATAATGATTGTTCATCCTTTATAAATGTTTATAAAAGGGTATGGTGATATGACATTTATTTAGATTTTCAAAATTTCAAAGCATCAAAATTTTTACAGTATACATTTATTTTTGATAAAATTTATATTTATAGAATCAACACAATGATATTAATTTTTTATTTACAATTTTCTTAATTTCTAATCATAAATTAAAATTTTAAACAAATAAAGTATCTCTTTCAAACATAAACATACATAAACAAACTGAGAAATATCTCACTTACGAAACTAAGAAAATTGAAAAAAAAATTATTTTACAAAATAATTATATGGAGCATTTTGTGCAAAACTAAGAAAGTCCTTAGTTTTTTCCAGTTTTGAAATTGAGAATATTATCAGTTTTTGAGAAATTTTTCAATTTTTAAAATTGAGAGTTTTTTCTAGTTAACTGAGAAATTTCTCAACTTTTTCCAATTTTAAAACTGAATTTTTTCCAATTTAAAAACTGATAATATTTTTAGTTAATATTCAAAAAAACTAAGAAGTTAATACTGAAAAAACTGAGAAATTTCTTAATTTTATTGGATAATTTTGCAAAGAAATTGTTAGTTTTGTATAGCTAAAAAAATAATATTTTATTTTTATAAAATTTTATATTCAATATTGGTCTTGTTTGATAGATCTCGTTGTGTAGGCTCCAAAAATATAATTTTTATTAAAAATAAATATGTATAATAAAAGTGATGAAGTTTTTAAGTTTTGAAACAGCAAAACAAAAATAAATGCCACCTTAGCAATAGCCACTTGAAAAAGAGAAATTATGTATTACTTTTGAGGCATGGTTAGGTGGTTACCAAAATATTTGTGATTGGTGAAAAGGGTTCGACTTACAATTTTATATTGGGGCATAAGGCATAATGGTTGGTGATTGGTAGATAACATGTTGTACATATTGTGTAATTAAATAAAATAAATAGATTCATATTTAACAAACAATTGGAATTTCAAAGCAAGAACATGGTGGAGTTTACAGAAATTCATAATAAAATAAAACTAGCAAAAGGAAACAAACCGAAGCCTGCACTAGATAGTGTCCTCAAAATAGATTCGTCGCCTCACCAATTGGGTATTGGAGGTTGCTTGATGTTTGTCTCCTAGAATATGACAGTTAGACCAGCTACAGCAAGGAAGAGTAGCAATTTCTGGTGTAGAAAGCTAAAAGAAAGGGCTTCCTTTTTTATATATGAAGGGAGAGATGAAGAGGCTCCCTTGCAACAAATGTAGGATTAATTCTGCATTAACTTGCAAAACTGATGGGTTTAAGTCCATCATCAATAGAGGAGTTACCAGCTATACACATAAGTTTTGTGTATATATATCTGTAGCCCACAGATCTGGCTTGGCCTAAAAAGATTAAGATAGGTGGGCCAAGCCCAACCCCCACACTCAATTCATTCCAACAAGCTCAAGTCCAAGCCCAAGCCCAAACCCAAGTCCCAAGATCGAAGATTCAAGATCTACGATCCACGACCCATAACCCACATACCACAGACCCAGACCTGGCCTGGTCTGGTCTGGGCGGATGGGCGGCACGCGCGCTTGTGGCAATTTTTGCCTAACCAACTTGGACCATAGTCTTGGCCCAAATCCATCCTTGAAGGATCCATAACTCCCTTTCTTCGAAAAATTTCGATGCCCGAAAAGACTCATACCCTTAGGCAAAAAATGGGATTTAAATACCCATCAATGCTCTCCTCTACAATCAATGTGGGATAGAAGGTTTTACACATTTCCCAACACCTCTTTCATGAGGCCAACTTAATGAGTCAATTTCTCATTCAAACCTTAATAGTTTTTGGTTATTCTTTTTGTGATGTAAAGATTTCACTACAAAGAATCTAAACCCACTTTACTTCACCTCAAATGAGGATTGACACCCATTTTAATATTGCATTAAAATCATCAAAAAATCATTATTTTTCAAACAATCCCCCACATAAATAAAATTGACCGAATAACAACAAACGGACAACGCTTAACAACAAAGACTCGGAGAGAGTGCAACAGAATAAACCCGAAATCGAAAAAGGTAGCTTTTGGCTTTGAACCCCTCCTAGTAAAGTCCATTGGATTTATTGGTTGTCCAGTGAACATGAAGTCTCGAACTATTCTGTCGTTTATGTAAACCAAGACAACAGACCTCACACAGGAATTACTCGAACCATTGTTCTATTCTCACTGTTGTGTCTGGCTTGGCCCTGGAACACTAGCCTGGTTCAGTGAATGGTTTAAAGAATTAGCCCCTGTCAATTCTTATAGAAGTAGCCCCACTTCACACTTATATATGTGACTCTACTTGAGTATCTTACTATACTCAACTCAATAGCTCAACATACTAGAGTCATTAAAAGCTCAACTTAACCTTTACACTTGCAAGTATCACTAACAAATGAATGGTTGGAGATTTAACCTCCTTAGTGACATACCACTGTTACACGCAATTAGGTTGTCCCATTGAATCTAGATCTTGGGATCTTCAATCAACTAGGTTGGGTTTCCATTCCGGTAACACCTTATACTAAAGGCCTTAATCCCATTCCTTCTGACGACTTCTCTACTAACACTAGAATTAACCTTTGGTTAGCGGATCCACAATGTTGTCTTGAGACTTTACAAAGTGTAAAGTGAAAACTTCATTCGAGAGTAGCTGTCATATGGAATTATGTCTACGATGAATATGTCTAGACATTTCATCATACATATTACTCTATGCCCATCCAATAGTCGATTGGCTGTCACAATGAAAACAGATGGCTGGCACATGTTTAGACCAATGTGGAATATCCTCAACGAGCTAGTGAAGCCATTCAGCTTCTTCGATTGGTTTGTCCAAAGCAATAAACTCAGATTCCATCGTTGATCTCGATATACACGTTTGCTTGGAAGATTTTCAAGACACGACTGCCCGTCCGAGGGTTAACATATAACCACTAGTGGATTTGGAGTGTTTTATATTAGATATCCAATTAGCGTCACCATACCCTTCTAGTATCGCTAGGTATCTGGTATAATGCAGCCTATAACCCCGGGTGTAGCGTAGATAACCTAACACCCGCATAATGCCCCTCCAATGAGTAGTATTCAGATTACTCATGTATCTACTAAGCCTACTAACCAAGTAGGCTATATCCGGCCTTGTACAAATCATCAGATACATCAAACTTCTAATGACCCGAGAATATTCTAGTTGAGAGACACTCTCACTATTATTCTTGGTCAAGTGTAGACTTACGTCTACTGGTGTCCTAGATACACTTGTATTTGATTTATCAAATTTCTCAAGTATCTTCTCAATATAGTGAGATTGAGAAAGTATAATACCATCAGATGTTCTGGTACTCTTAACACCTAGAATTACATCTGCAAAGCCCATATCTTTCATGTCAAACTTAGAGTTTAACAATCTCTTGGTAGTTTGAATCATTTCATCATTACTACCAACAATGAGTATGTCATCAATGTATAGACACAAAATGACATAACCTCTGTCAGTGTCTTTGACATATACGCATTTGTCACACCCATTGATTTTGAGCCCATTTGACAACATAGCATTGTCAAACTTCTCATGACATTGCTTAGGAGCTTGCTTCAAACCACACAATGATTTGACAAGTTTACAGACTTTCCTATTTTTTTTCCTAGAGTTGAAAACCCCTTGGATTGCTCCTTATAGATTTCTTCATCTAAATCTCCATTTAAGAAAGTTGTCTTTACCTCGATCTGATGTATCTCCAAACCACGTACAGCTGCTATCGCAATCACCATGCGAATGGATGTAATCCTTGTCACAGATGAATACGTATCAAAGTAATCCAGGCCTTCTAGCTACCTGTATCCTTTGACAACTAGTCTAGCTTTATACTTATCAATTGACCCATTAGCTTTCATCTTTCTTCTAAAGATCCACTTACTCCCCAAAGCCTTGCTGCCTACGGGTAGATCAACCAACTCCCAAGTATGGTTCTGCAAGATGGAGTCAATTTCACTCTTAATTGCTTCTTTCCACAAAGGACTTTCAGGTGAAGTCACAACTTCATAGAAAGTTCGAGGTTCTCCCTCTAATATAAGTCAAGAAGTTCGAACCAAAGGACTTTGCAGTCTTAGCCCTCTTACTCCTTCTTGGCCCATCTATATCTTCAGCTTGATTATCTAAGTGATCATCTGTTTGATCAGCTATGTGATCATTGTCACCTTTAACCTCTTTCATGGAACTATGAATCCCTTCTTGGAGACGACACGAAAATACATTTTCAAAGAAAGATGCATTTCTTGATTCCATGATAGTATTCTTGTGTATATCTGGAATATCAGATTTAAACACAAGAAATCGATATGCACTGCGATTATGTGCATAATCGTTGAATGCAAGGTCAACGGATTTTTAGGCTTATCATAACCCTCTTGGGTTTAGGTTTTACCACCTTTTGCATGACACTCTCACATTTGTAGAATTTATACAAAGGCTTTTGGCCTTTTCCAAAATTTATACAAGGTCTTTAAACAATTCCTTTTGTCACAATGATTATGAAACTCTCAAAATTATATTACAATAAATACATTCCCAGAATGTCATCAACCAAATTTGTGATAACCCAACCCATACTATGCTTAATTATGCATGTAATTATGTGTTTAATATGAATTTGCAAGTTTAAGTATATGAATTATGTGAATTTGGAATAATATTTGTTGAATATAGGAATATCTATTGCAATTGGAACTTTGAACTGAAAATTGAAAGCCTTAGAGGTGTGACAAGCCAAAACCGACTTCATATTTGTTATTAGCATGATTTATAGAGCTTACGGTGAAATTTTGAAAAATTACGATTCGTAATGTTTTAGTTGGCCTAAATTATATATCTCCAGCTTTTTAGGATCTTCATTTTGTTGAGAGACTTGCTAGAGAGTGAGTTAGAGAGAGAAGAATAGGAGAAACTAGGATTTTGCAAGAGATTCAAGGGGTAAACCCTAGATTCAAACTAAGGTATGATAATCTACTTATAATAGTTGCATATAGTTCATCTTTTGCTTGAAATCAAGAAGAAATTGGGAATTTTGAGCTAAGGTTTTGGGTTGTGTAATGGACTGAATTAAATGTAAGAAATCTCTTCATATTTGTTTGATTTGAGTCCAATCTTGTGATTAATGCATGAAATGAGCTCTAGATTGTGCATACAACAAAGATTTGTTGAAGGATCATCCATGTTTTTTATGTGTTTGAGCTTGATCATGAAATTCATGAAGTTATGAAAAAGATGAGACCTTTGACTCAAGATTGATGTGTTTGAGATGTAATTACCCTTGAATCATGTTAGTATATTATGTTTTTGGGTTAGTTTTGCATGAATTTGTGGTTGGAAATGAGTTTGGGAAGTTTTCATTTTTGTTCCATTTTCGGACTATCTGATTTTGCCCAGACCGCATGAGGGGCCACGGGCTCCGCACGAGCGGAACATGAACTGAGGTTTTCATCCTACTCTGGGTGCTCAAGCAGCCAGTGTTTCCACTTGAGCGGATTTGGGCCGCACGAGTGGTGAAGACTTCCGCACGTGCGGAATCCCTGTTTCAGCCCAACTTCAAAAAAGCATATCTCCTTCATTTTTTGGACTCCATTTTAAGTGGTTCTTGAGCCTAAATTCAAGTTCTGGAAGTCTAGTTTCTAATGGTAGTGGTCTTACACCCAAATTCTAAGTACACAAATAGATATGTTCAAATTAGTGAATGCTGTTTATTTTCTTTTAACCGTTTCATGCCATTTCCTACCCTAACTTAGTTTCCTTTCGCTTCTTGCTATTTCCTTAAATCTTAAATATGTAAACATGATACTTTCAATGAAAAACATATGAAATTGTTGTAGGAAACATTAATTGAAGTGATGAACATTTAGGGTCATTTAAAGTAAATCTTTGACACAAGCTTTGTAAGTGAATCACATGTAGAGAAGTTTAGCATTAAACACTTGAGAGGGATTAAAGAATGGGAAAGGATTGAACGGTTATGTAATGTGAGACCCCT
This sequence comes from Camellia granthamiana, assembly GCA_036172215.1. Lineage (NCBI taxonomy): Eukaryota > Viridiplantae > Streptophyta > Magnoliopsida > Ericales > Theaceae > Camellia > Camellia granthamiana. Next base: position 66,831,128 of record CM069912.1, read on the forward strand.
AACTTTTGTAAACCTTATTAGGTCCCTAAATTTTGAGTTATTATAGTAAAGCCCTTAGCTCGTCAATTATTCACAAATTAAACCCTAGAACCGAAAACGTATCACAGACGAACCTATGCAAGTCGTAATCGACCCTGGAAGCTTAGATATCATTTCTAACAATCTAATATTAATTATTTAACTCTTAAATTTTAGATTAATCTCTCTAAACCTTAACTTCTTGTTTTCACAGTTTTCGTTCGGTTATTCACTGTTAAATTCAAAGCAAGATAATACGAACCGAATTATTTTTCCTAATACTAATTTATTAACTCTACACTTGACATAGATATTTTAATTGAGTCCAAGTCCTCTCATTTTTATTAAATCATATTTTGGCCCCAAACAAGTACCATTATATATTTATATATACACTTGTACCCTAAAACCTTTTTTAAACATTATATTTTACAATTTCCAACATTTGTACCCAAAAAAAATAATAAAACAAGTCTCTTAAATCACCATTTATGGCCAGCCATAGCCTATATAGATACTATGAATGTACTTTGAGACAATTTTGCATGATTTAAGGAAGAAAATCTTTGACTTGGTACAAACTTATATATATATATATATGTATATATGCAATTAGGTTGGTTTGATTTAGGAGGAAAACCCTAACTAGATCATGTTTGGGAACCTAATTAAGGCATCTAATCCTCCACTATTCCATTGAATTCAAACTAAATTCAAACTAAATCCAAACCATCCAATCCAATCCAATTCCAACTAATGGGCATTTAGGACCTTTTGCACCAAATTCATTATATAAACAACCCCTCCCTTTGCATTTTACATACAAGAACAATACTTGTACACTATAGCGATCCAGGTTTTACCACAACCTTTATTATGTTCCGAACTTGAGTTTCGTGGTTGTGCGTTGTTGTCCATATCTCATTTTCGTCCTTTAATCCGTTGTATTTGAGCTTTGGGACGTGTTGGGTGAGTTTGGAATAGGTTGGTTGTGAGTTAGAACAAGTGGTTGGTGGCCAGGTTTTGGCTTATTCGCTCGAGCAAGGCTTTTTGCGCTCAAGTGAGCCTTGGGTGTTTGCTTCTTCGCTCGAGTGAGGGTTTTTTGCGCTCGAACGAGTATTGAGGGTCTTCAGGTTTCTTTTCAGACGCAGCTTTCGCTCGAGCGAGCTTTTTTGTGCTCGAGCGAGCTCTGTGTTATGTGTTCCTTAGCTTGAGCGAGCATTCTTGCGCTCAAGCGTACGTCTATATCTCTATAAGACCTGAAGGTTGGTATTCTTCGCTCGAGCGATGCTTTTTGCGCTCGAGCGAGCCCTGTGTTCCTTCGCTCGAGTCAGCATTCTTGCGCTCAATCGTGCGTCTACGTTGGTGGCAGACCTAAAGCTTCGCATTGTTCGCTCTAGCGATGCTTCTTGCGATCGAGTGAGGTCTTTTGTTGTGTTTGGTCGCTCGAGCGACAACTCCTTCGCTCGAGCGAGCCTCACATATATCAGTTCGCAATAGAGATGAAATACACCATTTTTTGATCTTCTTCTTCCCCATAAACCCTAGATCGGCTGTCACTATCTCTACAAATACTCCATGATCTAGAGGTTTTCTACCCTACTCCCTTTGTTAAAAAGCTAAAGCGTTGCATGGACTTTCTTTTGATCCGAAAAAGTTCAAGTTTGGAGCATCTTGGGTTTCTCTCTTCTTCTCCTTTGAGCTTCTCCATTTGAGGTAGGGATAATCTACTCTTTAATATGAGCTTTGACATAAATATTAGTCATTTTGTATAAATGGTGGGAGTTGGGAAGTTTGGGTGAAGTTAGGATTTGAATTTGAACTTGTGAAATAGGGGTTTCTTATTCTGGGCTACATATGTGTATGTGAGGTCTTAAAAATGGGGTTATTGTGTATAATGGGTGAAATTTGGACTTGGGTGCAATATTTGAGAAAGGGGGAAAATGTCCTAATTTGAATTAAATAAATTTGTATAATTAACGAAATCAATTGTGGAAATATGAAATTGGTTTGGGAATTATGAGATTGGGAAAAAAAATATGATTAAATGGTGTAGTTAGATTGATAAATCACTCACCTATGGAAAAGTTGATAAATTATCTGTTTGATAGATTTATTTATTTGTGTAGAAATAACTGTTTTGGGCTATCGGTGGAGGATAGACATGATTGTTGTAGAAACTGCATGATGATTAGGTTAATTGAAACTAATCAATCGGATTATGTCATTGAATATGACGGTTGGATTAAAACATTGAATGTGTGATTTAATTGGTCATTCTATATGACAACGTGCTTAAATACATTGTATATGTATCTTTATTTGGGAGGAAATAGGGAATGTACTCCATTGTTTGGAAGGAGATAGGGGATGGACTCCATTGATAATTAAGTTGGTCGGAGTATCCAGGGTGAAAGTCCCGAAATCTTATATATATTTGGGTACCGGTTCCCTCGGACGTAGTTCCGTAAAATGGCAAGAAAATGGAAGTATATGAATAATGTTTATGATTGAAGTGTTGGTGAATGAGTTGTAGTCTCATTTTGAATTGTTTGGATAATAATGAATTATGTCAATGAATTAATTTGGATACATAAATGGAAGTGGATTGAAATATGGATGTCAATACTGATTGGTTATGAAAAGGGTGTAAGTTGGCTTTCTTTTTAAGTGTTAAACATTTATCAGATGCTAATGTTTTAGTTAATTCTCATATACTGTTTAGCATATCTCTACTGGGCTTTGGCTCACCCTTCTTGGGACACCACTTTCAGGTACAGGTGACATGCCGCCTCCAAGGTCTTAGCTTGGGAGATTTAGGAGTTGTAGACTCCATTTTTTTGTTATTTTTATTTTGTGTTAAATGTAAATCCAAGCCGAGGGCTATATATGTAATAGAGTTAGGACTCTACTTTTGTTGAAACCAAGTAACAACTTGGAAAGATGTAAGCCTATAGGGTATTTATTTTGTTGTTAACATTAAGAAGCTACATGTAATACCTTTTGTAAAGAAGACTCATATGTATGAAAATATAACGTTTCTTTTATGTTTATGGATCTTATGAATGGTTGTCTTGTTTTATATTTTGAGGGCATTACATATACACTATATTCAGCTGAGAGAGAAGAAAGGAAGGAGAGTGAGCTTGGTAGAAGAGAAGAGAGGAAGAAAAAGTTTACTAGCATTTCCAACAACCCTCAAGTAAGCCACAGCACGACTCTCTTTTTTATTTTCCTTTTTCAAATACATGTTATTGGAGGTTTTATATAATATTTTCAGATGTGTTGTAATGGTGTTCATGTGTTCAAAGTGGATGAATTGGGCTTCAATCATTCTTCTACTCATATTTCCTCTTAATGGATGCAAAACTACATTTTCTTCCCATGTCTCACATTTTTTTAAAAGCATACCATCACTCTAAAAATGTGAGCTATTGATACATTATTTAGTATGTTTTCATCACAAAATAAGTGGAAAATTTCCCCTAGTTGACCTCTTTTCTCACCAAATTTCTATTTTCAAGAACTGTGCCAGAAAAATTTGTTTTACAGCCAACTTGAGAAAATTCTAGGAAAATGTAGAAATATCTTCTGGACCTCAATTTTACATCAACATCTTCCTTAAATAGTTATCTTTCAATAAAAATTTGTTTCATTGAAAAAGAGTGAGCGGTTGGAAAGAAAATCTGATTTTCGTAACGGTCGACGAATCTGAACAGCACTGGAGTGTTTCTTAAATAACTAAAAATTTAGGAAAGCTATTCCTTTTCTGAAAAATGTTATGAAAACTACATAAAATTGTCTACGAACCATAGGAAGTCCGGGCTCGGAAAAAATATGAAATGGGCCTTTTCATTTCAATCTTTAAGCGGTTTTGAATCTAGAATTTTGTTTTGCCTTGGTGATATAGCAGATGAGAGTTACAGATTTTATCAAAGTAAGATTACAGTTATTTTTGGAGATCCATGGAGGAATATCGAGATGAGAGTGTTGGCGACGGAGGAGATTGATTTGAGGTAATTCGAGTGGTATACAATATGCTTCCTTTAAATCACCATCAATTTGTACTCATCTTGATGATTTTGATAATTTGATAAATTATGTAGAATTATTCGTTGTTGATTTGTTTGATTACTCTAGTCATTTGATGAACTCTGTGTAGTTATTTTGTGTTGGAAATATTGATTTGTTTGGCTAAATGGCATGGAAATGCTCCGTACATGGATTGAGTGGACTTTTCCAATATGCTCTGTACCAATAACCTGGATAAACGGTTGTACTTGGGTGAGGGGGATGAGGCTAGTCACTGGTCATGTACTGAGTAGAACTGGGTATTTGGTCTTGGATAAATTATCATATATCAAGTTGACTTATTTGTGCAATTTGGTAAATTGCTTGGTATGTCGAATTGAATCGTTTGTGTAATTATTGGATCCCTGTGAAATTATTCATTCTTCGAGCTTTGTTACTCCTGTCGTATTGTATACTTCCCGAATTAATTTATTTTTCAGGTGTGGAGCAAATATAGTGGTGGTTGGACTTGAAGAATTTAAAGGATTATGGAGTTAGAAATTTTTGGGTCCACCACTATATACTGTTTTTAGAGATTTGTATAAGTTATATTTTGGTGACTTTTGTGCAATTATTTTGGTACAATTTTGTAGTTTTAAGGTTATTAATTAGTTAGAGGTTTAAATTTGAGGCTGAGTTGATTTATTAACAGCCTGAAAATTGGGGCAATACATGTAACGAATAAATCGATTGAGTGAATTAAAGGCAATGCATTTTGAAATGTTATGCTTGATCATGTTTCTGCAAGCTAATTCGTTAAGGAGTATCATCTGACCAAGAACTGTGAGTAATTTCTTTATAACGATATTTTCATATGAAATACTTTGGAATTGTGAAACTTATGCTTTATATAAATTATGTGCTTTGACGAGTGTTTCCAAAATGATAAGAAGTGCTTGAAATCTTCGGAGTAATTATGTTATGGAAAGTTTTTGAAAGAATGTTTTGATACGAATGAATGAGTTTCCTTTTGATCAACGATTATGATAAATTGAGAAAATGTACTTTGACACTCAGTAACTGTTATTTGTCTACAATTCGTCTTGGACGTTTTGTACTAACTAGTGATTCATTACTAACCTTCTATATGATGTCAATCTTTAATGATTGTTCTGTATGGCTTCGATAGTAATTGTTCTGAATGAGCCATCAATGTGATGTTTTGTAAAAGCCATCTAAATGATGTTCTGCACTAATATGGGTGTTTCGAACGAGGCCATTCTATATGAATGTTCTGTATGGTAAATTCAACAATTTAAACAAGGCCTTTGGGTACTTTGCTACGACTTGGAGTTATGAAAGGTTTGATAAGCAATGTTTGATACTATGTGATTTGAAACAAGCTTTAATGTGATTTGGAACAAGACTTAAATGTACAATCTGATCGAAATGATGGAACTTCATTAATATTATATAACATATGCAATGTTGACCTAAGGTCGTTCTGTTTCTGCTTGTAATATGATTGGGCCCGAGGCCGCTTGATATCTGATTGGGCCCGAGGCTGCTTGTAATAAGATTGGGCCCGAGGCTGTTTGTTATATGATTATGATTATTGTGAGAACCTTATGATCATCTATTTACACTGCTTTACTGTATTATTACTCATAGAGCTTCACTCATCCAATTTTGTATATGTACATGTAGGTGATTAGCAGCATGGAGCACACCCCTAGAGTTAGCTTCAAAAGCCATTTTGTGACCCAATCAAGTCATGCCTCCAGGATAGAGTTTTGTCTTTGACTCACACCACACCTTGACCTTATTTTGTTTTTTCAATCATGGTCTTGGGTTTGTAAATAATATGTGTAAATTTCTTGTGGCACTTATATTTTTGCTTGGGTATGTAAATGTGTTAATGTGTTATGAGGTTATCTTCATAATTTTTGCTCATGATTGGCACAACTCAATAGACTTCTCTTTATTAGGCGCTTCCGTTTATGGCCCGATTAGCATAAATGTTCTGTATGATCATTTGAGGCCTTTGGTAATCTACGGGTTACTGGTCAGTTATGACCCAAACTTTTTAGGGTAGGTTTGGGTCATGACAGAGTGGTATCAGAGCACGAGTTATATCTCACACACGTGTCCATTTGAGCAATAAGAGTTGTAGAACGGAATTGAGGATTGCATTCATTTGTTAAATGTTCATTTATCTGATAAGTATTTAGTGTGCAACATCTGACAAGTATGCAATCATTTGTTACGTATGCATTTATTTGGCACGTGTTTTGTATGTTATTATCTATCAAGGATATGATCAATTGCGCACCTAAGATTTGTGAAATCTGAATATGAGAGCATCTATGCGTAAATATGCCTATTTGTATGCGTAATTTTCTGTATTCGTTAGAAAATAGTGAGAACAAGAGGGGATGAACTAGAGGAGTCAGCCTCCTCAAGACTAGACAGAATAAAAAGAATGATACATGAGATGGTGGAAAGTTTGGAACGACAACAAGAATGGCAACAACAACGGCAACAATCGCCACCTCTACCTCCAATGCCAATACCGCCTATGCAAGAACATTAAGTGGATGACCGAATTATCATATTGACAAAGAGGTCAAGAAAATGAAACCACCATTATTCCATTGAGGACTTTGAAACTCAATCCAAGAAGCTAATGTGCTGAAATTAATAAAATACGTTGATGTGTTAGACCAGGCATTAATGTCTGAAGTTAATATCTACCAATCTTTTGTATGGAAGGGAAAAATACAAAGTACTGATGAGAGCGAGGATTTTTAAAGACTAAGAAATCGAAGTCAGCAACGTCAAGCCAAGATGAACTCGCCCAATGGAATGGTTCAGCACCGATTTGTTCTGAATGTGGAAAAAAGCACCGGGGAATCTGTTATTGAATTTCTGGAGCTTGTTGTGGTAAGATAGGCCATACAGTGGGAAACTGTCCTCAGGCTGGACAGACTACGAATATACCTATTGCTAGCTCAGCTGGATTAGTACCAATGACAAGACTTGTTACTACAAGAGTAAATACTAATCAAGGTACCTTTATTGATGTGAATGATTACCTATGTGTTACTTAATTTTGGACTGATAGATATATACCTTTGCTCAGAATGATTGTTATGTTACTTATTCCTATTGACTAGACTATCGAAACTATAATTCGATGATGATTATGCGACTTGGTTGAATATCCTGGATAGTACACTTTGTGCTATACTTAATTATGAACCTGCATGCCTACATGTCGACTTATTTGAAAACTGTTATATTGAATATGATATGATACCCATTGATATAACTTTGACATGATATGAACCATCATGATATGACTATGATATAACTGTGAGAACTGATGAACTTAAAACAAATTGTGAGATTGCCCATTCGTCTATCTAGATGATTTGATTATCACCTTTAGGACAAAACTTTGTTTGAGAATAATGGGATAAAATTGCATTTGATTTGATTACGTTATGGGAGGACAATGAATTTTTTATAAATGAATGACTAGGTTATGTCTACTAAGGGAAACGACAAACCGAGAACTTGAATCTATTTTGAAGACTTTATTCGGACTGCCAATAATAGACTATCCGATATGAACAATATATAAACCCACACCTCCGATTGATTGGGAACATATCTTAATACCATGGGTTTGATGGTTTTAGAGAATGGTTGCACCTAGGTCACCGTATTATAAATCTGATGCTGGGGCAACTGTTAACAACGGATTATATAGAATGTGAACACTATTTGGGATCAAAAACCTCAACTACGTGGGAGTATATGGATTTAATACGTTTTACTAACAACAGCTTCAGTATTACCGCACTATACAATTGATTCTATGGGATATTAGGATATATGAATTATGAACATCATGTGATTGGCTACTTCAACGTTGCATCTGTTATCATGGGATTGATCTACAAATTTGCATTCCATTTCTAAAGACTTCTGAATAACCTTGGATGGTTGTGATGGATCATTGAACTGTGAACCGTTAAACGATTGAGATTTGAGTTGAATTTTTGTAGCAGAGTTAAATGGGGGAGAAACCACTTGGGAAAAGAAGAATGATATGAGATTGAAATGTTTGCTTTGTATCTGACACTGCGTAAACAAGTTTGTAAGACCAAACTTCCTAAATGAAGGAAGATTGTGATAACCCAACCCGTACTATGCTTAATTATGCATGTAGTTATGCGTTTGATATGAATTTGTAAGTTTAATATATGAATTATGTGAATTTAGAATAATATCTGTTGAATGTAGGAATATATGTTTCAATTGAAACTTTGAACTGAAAATTGAAAGCCTTAGAGGTGTGACAAGCCAAAACCAACTTCATATCTATGATTAGCATGATTTATAGAGCTTACGGTGAAATTTTGAAAAATTACAATTCGTAATGTTTTAATTAGCCTAAATTATATATCTCTAGCTTCTTGGGTTCTTAATTTTGTTGAGAGACTTGCTAGAGAGTGAGTTAGAGAGAGAGAGGAAGAGGAGACGCTAGGATTTTGCAAGAAATTCAAGGAACAAACCCTAGATTTCAACTAATGTATGATAATCTACTTATAATCTCTGCATATAGTTCATCTTTTGCTTGAAAACAAGAAGAAATTGGGAATTTTGAGCTAGGGTTTTGGGTTGTGTAATGGATTGAACTAAATGCAAGAAATCTCTTCATATTTGTTTGATTTCAGTCCAATCTTGTGATTAATGCATGAAATAAGCAATAGATTTTGCATACAACAAAGATTTGTTGAAGGATCATCCATGTTTTTTTTATATGTTTGAGCTTGATCATGAAATTCATGAAGTTATGAAAGAGATAAGCCCTTGATTTTGTTATTGACTCAAGATTGATGTGTTTGAGATGTAATTACTCTTAAATCATGTTAGCATATCATGTTTTTGGGTTAGTTTTGCATGAATTTGGGGTTGGAAATGAGTTTGGGAAGTTTGCATTTTTGTGCCATTTTCGAACTGTCTGATTTTGCCTAGACCGCACGAGCGGCCACGGGCTCCGCATGAGTGGAACATTAACTGAGGTTTTCATCCTACTCTGGGTGCTAGAGCGGCCAGTGTTTCCGCTCGAGCAGATTTGGGTTGCATGAGCAGTGAAGACTTCCATACTTGCGGAACCCCTGTTTCAGCCCAACTTCAAAAAAGCATATCACCTTCATCTGGACTCCGTTTTAAGTGACTCTTGAGCCGAAATTCAAGCCCTAGAAGTCTAGTTTCTAATAGTTGTGGTCTTACATCCAAATTCTAAGTACACAAATAGATATGCTCAAATTAGGGAATGTTGTTTATTTTCTTTTAACTGTTTCATGCCATTTCCTACCCTAATTTAGTTTCCTTTCGCTTCTTGTTATTTCCTTAAACCATAAATATTTAAACATGATACTTTCAATAAAAAACATATGAAATTGTTGTAGAAAACATTAATTTAACTCATGAACATTTAGGGCTATTTAAAGTACATCTTTGACACAAGTTTTGTACGTGAATCACATGTAGAGAAGTTTAGCATTAAACACTTGAGAGGGATTAAAGAATGGGGTAATGATTGAACGATTATGTAATGAATAAATCAATTGAGTGAATTGAAGGCAATGTATTTTAAAATGTTATGTTTGATTATGTTTCTACAGGCTGAGTCGTTATGGAGTATCATCTAGCCAAGCACTGTGAGTAATTTCTTTGTAATGGTATTTTCATATGAAATACTTTGGAATTGTGAAAGTTATGCTTTGTATAAATTATGTACCTTGACAAGTGTTTCCTAAGTGATAAAATATGCTTGAAATCTTCGGAGTAATTATGCGATGGCAAGTTTCTGAAAGAATGTTTTAATAAAAAAATGAATGAGTTTCCTTTTGAGCAACGATTATGATAAATTAGGAAAATGTACTTTGACCATCAGTAACTGTTATTTGTCTATGATCCATCTTGGACGTTTTGTACAAACTAATGATTCATTACTAACATTCTGTATGATGTCAATCTTTAATGATTGTTCTATATGGCTTCGATAGTAATCGTTCTGAATGAGCCATCAATGCGATGTTTTGTAAAAGCCATCTAAATGATGTTCTGCACTAATATGGGTGTTTTGAATGAGGCCATTCCATATGAATGTTCTGTATGGTAAATTCAGCAAGTTAAATAAGGCCTTCGGATACTCCGCTATGACTTGGAGTTATGAAAGGTTTGATGAAAGGTTTGATAAGAAATGTTTAATACTATGTGATTTGAAATAAGCTTTAATGTGACTTGGAATCAGATTTAAATGTACCATCTGATCGAAATGAAGGAACTTCATTAATATTATATGACATGTGCAATATGAACCTAAGATCGTTTTGTTTCCGCTTGTTATATGATTGGGCTCAAGGCTACTTGTTATATGATTGGGCCCGAGGCCACTTGATATCTGATTGGGCCCGAGGCAGCTTCTAATATGGTTGGGCTCGAGGCCGTTTGTTATATGATTATGGTTATTGTGAGAACCTTATGATCATCTATTTACACTACTTTACTATATTATTACTCATCAAGTTTCACTCACCCAATATTGTGTATGCACATGTAGGTGATCATCAGCATGGAGCACACCCCTAGAGTCAGCTTCAAGAGCCATTTTGTGACCCAATCGAGTCATGCCTCCAAGATGGAGTTTTGTCTTTGACTCACACCACACCTTGACCTTATTTTGTTTTTGCCATTATGGTCTAGGGTTTGTAAACAATATGTGTAAATTTCTTATGGCACTTATATTTTTGCTTAGGTATGTAAATGTGTTAATGTGTTATGAGGTTATCTTCATAATTTTTGCTCATGATTGGCACAGCTCAATGGACTTCTCTTTATTATACACTTCCGTTTATGGCCCCATTAGCATAAATATTATGTATGATCGTTTGAGGCCTTCTGTAATCTACAGGTTACTGGCCGGTTATGACCCAAACTTTTAGAGGCGAGTTCAGGTCATGACAGAATTAGGCAACCAAACGTATTTAGTCCAACCTATCACTCTGAAGCCAATAGTCTTACTATTAGGAAACATAAATCCAGTGTTCAATAGTCTACTATTCGGAACTTCATAACATGGCCAGTAGTCTTATCACTAGGAATCACTAATTTCTCAGCATGTGGTCGGTAGACTTTCTATTACTAGGAATGAAATGTCTTAACCTATGATCAGTAGTCACTTTAGTATTAGAAATCACAACGTCCTGACATAGGATCAGTAGACTCTTTTATTACTCAAAATCATCATGTTTTGACATATGATTAGTAGCCTCTCCACTACTAGGAACCATCATGTCTTGACATGTGATCAATAATCTGTTCACTACTAGGAACCCCAATCTCATAACTGTGTAGCCAGTGGTCTAACACCTCCTAGGAACCACCGGTTTTCTATCTCTATGATCAGCGATCTTGTACTCACTAAAAGCCACCAATTTAAGAATATATTTGGAATTTAAAATTTTAAAAATATATTCACCCACCCTAACAGGTTGTCTTATCTTTGCTTTCAAGCAAAGTCACATAGCAATCATCTATGCTATAATTGACACAAGGACAACATACTAATTGTCTCTTATTAATTCAGAGATATTATCATGCAATCTTATGATTTCCTTTAATCACACTTGATCTCTCTATATCTTCCTTTAAGAACCTTGCAAGGCTTAAGGTTGTCAGGTGGAACAATATTTTTGTTGTCACCTATTGAAGCCATTTCTGAAAAATCACAACAGAATTTCACTATTCTGTTTTTCTAGAAACTAAACATAATACTAGAAAATCCACAGTTTGAAATTTAATTCAAAACTAATCTCACCACTTACCTTAGAATTGAACATGGTCAGGAAAGTTTCCAAGAAGACTGGAGGGGTCACACCGGTCCCACTTAAGACCTAGTTAATCTTAGACAAAACTTTCAAGAGCATGTTGACTCTTAGTCCATAGGAAACAAATTTACAATTAAGTTTTCCAAGGGATAAACCAAGTTAAAACAAACCAATTCCCAAGCAAATAAAATTTACTATCGAAATTACACCACTCATAAAAGTTAACCAATACTCCTGGAACTGAGCCTATGATTTCTAAATAAAATAAGAAATATTTTAGCTAATACTAAAATGTGGTTTCGTTTCTCAAAACCAAAACACTTTGGAAATAATCAGATTATAACCAAAGACTTTCTCCAAACTTGGTTTTTCAACACTTTGGAAATAAAATGATTAAACCCAAATCCCCAACCCCCAAAGGTTTGAAACCAAATCCGCCTTAGTTGTAATTTCTGAACAAATAATAACTACTCTTTAGCCAAGGCTAAACACTTTGGTTTTTATTACAGAAAACCAAACCAAGTTCCAAACTTACAAGCAATTTAAAATTGGAAACCAAATTACAAGCAATGTAAAAAATTGCTACAACAACGATTAAGCAAATAAAATGATTCTAACAATACCAAGAAAATAAAACTTGTTTTTACACAATTGGTAAAAACTAACTAAACCCAAGCAAAAAATTGCTTCACTAAACAAATGTAAACCAATCTTTAAGATTTTATATAGCCCAAAATCCTTTCCTCGTTTAGTTATTCCTGTTCAAAAATGGTTCGTAGTTCAAACATTTTTGTTTTGACATCCCAAATATTATTCATTTGGTTTTGTATTTGTTTTTCCAATCCCTTTCACATAAGTATTCCTGTAAAGAAAGTTAGCAAAAAAACACAAGAAAATACAAACCAAACAATCTAAACAAAATGTAAATATAATAAATTAATTGAAACCATCTAGCAAACTAATTAATAACAAAATTAATCAATGAATTAAAATGCTTGATGAGTTACACAACTAAATTAAAAAAAAATAACTTCACAATTAATTTAAAAGTTAATAGCCATGAGTAATACATATCAAATTATTACACAATAATTATGCAAATAAATCTAGACAAGTTATAAAAATTTGATAACTCCAAAACCTTAAACTACAAAATTAATATGCTAGAGTTACATATAATTTAAATCACAATAAACATGTAAATAAATTAAAGAAATATGCAAGAGTTACATATGAATTTAAACAAACAATAACCATGTAATACACATGTGAATGTTTCTTGCAATTAACATGGAAATAAGATCATACACATAACTTTAGAAACAATAAGCATGTAACAAAAATTAAAAACAAGAAAATTTTGAACATGCAAATTATGTTATAAAATTATAAAATCAAGAAGCATCCAAATCATGGTAGGAAATAAAAATCATACTCATAGAGATCTAGAAATAAAATATTCTAATTAAACTAACATTGCATATATAATTTACATGTAAGAATTCTGACAAATTACATGCTCACAGAATAAAATATATATGAACACATTGGACTTCTAATCGTGAATGTTCTATGTGAAACAGTGGCCTATTACCCTTCAAAGATCAACTTTTATTCTAAACATACATTTCAAAGATCAAATAGCAACTTTTATTATTCTAAAGAACAAACAGTGGCTTCTAATATAAATTAAATAGAATATCTAATAGACAGCATGTAGAACATATTAGATTAACATCCTAATGAAGACTACCATAGAAATTGTTGGCATAGTCTACAAACAACCACAGAAAGGAAAACTGGGCAAAATTAGTGTATCACATAAAACACTAGCAAGCAACACTATTTTATATATATATATTGTAACAGGTACTGTAGTTTAGATATGAATCTATTAAATCAATTACATGGGAAAATATGAATCTGTTTTAAGTTTGTTATATATATTATGTAATTAAATAAAAAAAATAGATTCATATTGAACAAACAATTGGAATTTCAGAACAAGAATATGGTGGAGTTTACAGAAATTCATAATAAAAAAAACTAGCAAAATGAAGCAACCCAAAGCCTGCACTAGATAGTATCCTTAAAACAGATTCGTCGCCTCACCAGTTGGGTGCTGGAGGTTGTTTGACGTCTGTCTCCCAGGATACGACGGTTAGACCAGCTCCAGCAAGGAAGAGCAGCAATTTCTGGTGTAGAAAGCTAAAAAAGAGGACCTCCTTTTATACACATGGAAGGAGAGAGGAAGAGGCTCCAGCCATGAAGGCTGGCAACTAATGGCCATTACTCCTGCAAAACTGATGGGATCATCAATACCAAGCCTGACCCCCACACTCAATTCATTCCAGCAAGCCCAAGCCCAAACCCAAACCCAAGTCCCAAGATCCAAGATCCACCACCTAGATCCGGCTCGGTGCGATCCAGACGGGCGGGTGGCACGTGCGCCCATGTGGCAATTTTTTCCTAACTAACTTGAACCATAGTCTTGGTCCAAGTCCATCCTTGAAGCATCCATAACTCCCTTCCTTCGAAAAATTTGGATGCCGCAAAGGGCTCATACCCTTAGGCAAAAAATGGGATTTAAATACCCGTCAATGCTCTCATCTACAATCAATGTGGGATAGAAGGTTTTGCACCTTTCGCAACACCTCATTCATGAGGCCAACTGTGGGGGCATATTTTTTGAGTAGCAATACGTGGCCGAGGTGGCACCAAAGTGTCAGCCGAGGTGCCACGTGTCCTTGACTTGACGCCGAGATGATCTCGGCTAGGCCGAGGTTATCTGCGAGAATACCGGAATCCGGGATAAGCGGATAAGGGACAAAAGTCCTAGAATTAGAGAGGACTTCAATTTAGGTAAAGATAAGACTCTTAGAGAGTTAATCCCAATCCTACTAGGAGTCCAAGATTAGCAGTAATCCTGAATCCATTGGAGCTAGGCTTCTATTGGGATTAGGTAGGTGTTGGCTATAAAAGAGAGGCACCCTCGTGGGTCTAAGGTATGTTTTTTATGCTCTGAATAGTGAGTTAAGCACTTTTGCTATCTTTGAGAGATAACTGACTTGATCGTCAGAGTGCCCCCGGGTGGACGAACTACCGCCGGAATCTCTTCTTTCTGTTGTAGGTTGTTCGGGCTTAATCTATTTTACCGGTGCTCTCCAGCTGAGTTTTCCCTTTTGGTTGTGTGGTCGGAAATCAACACCCACAGTAAGTAGACTTTTGAAGGACTTGCACCTCCCAAGAAGAACACATCGTTTATTTAAGCAGCTTCTCTAGTTGAGCTTTGAGCATGAGAAATGGTCACTCTACCTTCAGCTTACACAAGTGAAATAGTGTAAAGGGAAGAAAGAGCCAGAGAGAGAGGGAAAAAAATGTAGAATGGAGAGCAAGAAGCCATAACTATAGAGGAACCCAACAGCAACATAGAAATGTCGGTTCGCTCTACCAATGAAATAGAGGAATCCAGTGACAATCCATGTTTCATTCTCATACAGAAACGCTTGAAAGAAAATAGAAGAGAAGGAATTCAAAGCACAATGGTAAAGGGCTCCACTGCCATATGCAGAGTCCTTCAAAACCTTGCAAGAATCAGCAGCAAGGCCACTGAGCCAGAAATGGTGTCGATAGGCCCTTATCACCGCGACAAAGATCATGAATTCCAAAGTTACAAATGGCAGTTTCTTGATTCCTTACTGTAATGCCCTCAAAATAAACCCATAATTCATCCAACAGTAGCATGCTTAGACATAAAAGAATAAAGCATAAATATATTCCATCAGAGTAATCTTTACAAAAGTGTATTACATGTTGACATCAAAAGTAAATGCCCTAAAGGCTTACAACTTTCCAAGTCAACACTTGGTTACAAAAAGAGAGTGCTAGCTCTATACAAAGAAAGCCCTTGGCTTGATATACATGTAATACAACCAAAAACACAAAACAGTCCAACAGTCCCAAGCCTCCCAAGCTATGTCCTTGGAGGTGGCATGCTACCTGTACCTAAAAATGATGTCCCATATAGGGTGAGCCACAGCCCAGTAGAAATACACTAAATCAACCATAAACAATGACTAAAATAATAGCATTCAATAGATGGTCCACACTTATATTCCAACTTATACTGTATTACAGTTTCATGACAATTATGTCCATATTACATTTCACTTTCCATTTCTTATCCAATTCTCAATTCATAACTATGGCTCAGAACCTGGCCAAACAACTTACATGAGATAGTAACTCATATTAAACATTTTCCATTTCACAATAGATAAGCACACTAGCTACATCAACACTTCGATAGATAAGCATATGAGCTATATCAACACTTCCATAGATAAGCATATGAGCTATATCAACACTTCCATAGATAAGCATATGAGCTGTATCAATATTTCATCGGATAAGCATATGAGCTGTATCACCGGAGTCCATCCCCTATCTTCTCCCAAACATTAACTGGTTTAGAGGTCCACCCCCTGTCTTCCCCTAAACCGTGGAGTACATCCCCTATCTCCTCCCACACAATACAATGCATATAAACAATTATCATATACATCATCAATCAATACATAAAGTTGATGTATTCTTTCAACCGTCATATTCGATGACACATTCCATTGATTAGTTTTAGTTTGCCTAATCATCATGCATTGTCTACAACAATCACGACTATCCTCCATCGATAGCCCAAAGCAGTTATTTCTAAACAGGAAATAAATGCACCAAATGGATAAAATATCAACATTATGTCTAGGTGAGCGATAAATTAATCCAACGACACCCTTTCATCCCATACCTTCCCAATTCCAATATTCTCAATTCAATTTCTCATATCCCGAAATTAATTATACAAATTAATTTACCAACAAATTAGGGCATTTTCCCATAATTCTCACAACAACCCTAAGGTTCCATTTTCATCAATGATCTAACATTAATTCCTTTTCTCAATGTATTACACGCATTTGGGTTTATAAATTTGAAAACCCCTCTTTTGAAAATTACACAATGACCCCAAACTTTCTCAAAATCACCCAACAACCCCAACATATTGAAATACTAAAATTCAAAGACAAAGCTCAAAAGATGGAGTAGGATATCCCTACCTCGAAGTTAGAGCTCAAATGGAGGAGTTGAAGAAAACCAAAATGCTCCAAACGCCATGATCCACGGATCAAAACGAAGCCCTCGACGATCAACACACTTTTTACAAAGGCCGAAGGATAGGGAGACACTCTAACTAGATCAAACCCTAAAGAGAAGGGAGATCCTAGAGAGAGAGAGGCTCTCAAAATGTGTTTTTAGAAAGTAAGAGAGAGAGAGAGAATGTAAAAAGTGATTTTAAAACGCCTAGCTGCCAACTGATATACGACATACCCACTCGAGCGGAGAATAGAACGCTCGAGCGTCAAGCACAAAAATCTAGACACGCTCGAGCGCAAGAAGGCCCGCTCGACCGCCAAGACACAAGAATAAAGTACATCCTCTCGAGCGCGAAAACCAGTCCGCTCGGGCGTAGATTTCCCCCTCCCAGAACTTTCACAGACAAAGTACTACCCGCTCGAGCGCCAACAAGCCCGCTCGAGCGCAGGAAATCCGCTCGAGCATAGAAATCACACCTGCAGAAGTTTTGCAGAGCACAAATACTGGGAGTGTGCAATCTCCGCTCGAGTGCTAGACGACCCATTGGAGCGGAACGACCAAAAACCTAGCAACAAGATTTTAGACCAAGGCTCAACCCACCTGCTCGAAACATGCCCAACATATCCTAAAACTCAAACAAATGGAATCAAAGGATGACAATAAGATAGATACAACTACCAGCTCCACGAAACCAAAGTCCGGAATACAACAGATGCAGGAAGGGAAAACCGGGATCGCTATAACCTTCCCCCCTTAAAGAATTTCGTCCCCAAAATTAATTACAAGTTTTTCAAAAACAAGATTTTCTCAATTCCCAACATTTTTACAATGCAAAATTTAACAACTCGACCCATTTCCGGTCATTCCATCTCTATTCAAGAGGAAATTTACCACATATCTCAATATGTATTAACAACATGCTTTCCTCGAAATTCAACAATTTCTACATACATGTTTCACAATTCCATATCATATTCAACATTTATGATGTATCTCCATTTCTACAATACATTCAACATATACAATGTTATAACAAACTTCCATTTTAAGGCAAGTTCTACAATCCTTCCATAAATCAAAACATTCACAATGTTTTACAACTTAAGACATATATAATACTCTTAAAGTTCAACGATATTACAAAATTACCAATGCATGGTTACACATCAACAAACACGTCCGGATATTTCTCGCGGACCTCCAACTCACGTTCCCAAGTGGCTTCCTCCACTCCGTGATGTCTCCACAAAACCTTTACCAAGGGAATGGTCTTGCCACGCAGGACTTGATCCTTCCTATCCAAGACTCAAACTGGTCTCTCCTCATACGAGGCATCCTCATCTACCTCTAAATCGGTCCAATCTAACACATGGGACGGATCCTTCTCGTATTTCCGAAGCATACTCACATAAAACACGTCATGCACTCCGGACAACTGCGGTGGCAAAGTTAAACAATAAACAACCTCCTCAATCCCCTCAAGGATCTCAAAAGGACCAATAAACCGAGGGGATAACTTCCCACTCTTCCCGAACCTCATCAAATCTCGCCTAGGTGATATTTTCAAGAAAACATGATCATCTACCTCAAACGCCAAAGGCCTCCTCCTACGGTCGGCATAACTCTTTTGGCGACTCTGGGCTGTAACAAGCCTCCTACAGATAAGCTCAACTTCCTCCGTCGTCTCCCTAACCAACTCCGGACCCAACAAAGGTGCATCACCTACCTCGGCCCAACAAATTGGAGACCTACACGGTCGGCCATACAAGGCCTCAAACGGTGCCATACCGATACTCGACTGAAAACTGTTGTTGTAGGCAAACTCTACCAAGGGCAAGTGCCTCTCCCACGTCCCACTAAAGTCAAGGACACAACCTCGAAGCATATCCTCAAGGATCTGAATAGTACACTCGGACTGCCCGTCAGTCTGAGGATGATAAGCCGTACTAAAGGTCAACTTAGTGGCCAAGGCACTCTGCAAACTCTGCCACAACCTAGCAGTAAAACGAGGGTCTCTATCTGAGACGATCGTCACTGGGACTCCGTGTAGCCTCACTATGTCCCGAATATATAAATCGGCAAGATGATCTACCGAATCTCTCACGCGCATAAGGATAAAGTGCGCCGACTTAGTCAACCGGTCTACAACCACCCAAATAGCATCACTACCCCACTGAGTCCTCGGAAGACCTACAACGAAGTCCATAGTGACATGCTCCCACTTCCATTCGGCAATAGGCAAGGGTTGCAACAAACCCGCTGGCCTCTGATGTTCGGCCTTCACTTGCTGACAAGTAAGGCACTTAGACACAAAAACTGCCACATCTCTCTTCATGCCCCTTCACCAAAATTGGCGACCCAAATCTCGATACATCTTAGTGCCTCCCGGATGCACCGCAAGACGTGAATGGTGAAACTCTCGGAGTACCTCCTCTTGGCAAGACTCCGGCACAAACAAACGGTCTCGGTATCTCACACTCAAGTCGGGCTACACCGTCAAACCCTTCTCAACCTTCCCACTGGAGATCTTCTCTCGGAGGGATTCTACCTCAAGGTCACCTCTCTGTACCTCTAACACTCGAGTCATAAGTGTAGGCTGTGTAACAACAGAAAATAAGGCCGCAGCCTCAACGGATTTGCCCAGAAGCAAATCAAACTCGCCAAGTGCCCCCAACATCTCCCACTCCCGGATGGCTATACAAGCTACATCACTAATGGATTTCCTGCTAAGGGCATCAGCCACCACATTGGCCTTCCCCGGATGATAATGCAACTCGAAGTCGTAATCCTCAGTAAACTTCATCCACCTCCTCTGCCTCAAATTCAAGTCTTTCTGTGTAAACAGATATTTCAGACTCTTATGATCCGAGAACACCTCGAATCTCTCACCATAAAGGTAGTGCCTCCAGATTTTCAAGGCAAAGATCACTGCTGCTAACTCTAGGTCATGTGTAGGGTAATTCTTCTCGTGTATTTTCAGCTGACGTGAGCCATCGGCTACCACTTTCCCCTCTTGCATCAACACACAACCCAAACCCTCTCGTGAGGCATCACAATAAACAACATAACCCAACCCTCTCTCTGGAATAATCAAGACCGGAGCGGTGATCAATCTAACTTTCAGCTCTTGGAATGACTTTTCACAAGTCTCACTCCATACAAATTTGACTCCCTTCCGAGTCAATCTAGTCAAAGGTGAAGCTAGCCTGGAGAAATCCTTCACAAACCGGCGGTAATACCCAGCTAAACCCAGAAAACTGCGGATCTCAAACACACTCTTAGGCTGTGACCAATCTTGCACTGCCTCAATCTTGGATGTATCAACAGACAGCCTTTCCCGAGAAACCACATAGCCTAAGAACTTGACTTCCCCTAGCCAGAACTCACACTTCCCAAACTTGGCATACAGCCTATGGGCTCTAAGTAACTCAAGCACCACTCTCAAGTGTTCCTCGTGCTCCTCCTCGGAAGGTGAATAAATCAGAATGTCGTCCACGAAAACGACCACAAAACGATCCAAGAATTCCCGGAAGATCCGGTTCATCAAGTCCATAAAGACTGCCGGTGCATTGGTGAGCCTGAATGGCATCACCAGAAACTCATAGTGGCCATACGGCGTACGGAATGTCGTCTTCGGAACATCCTCCTCCCTGACCCTCAACTGGTGGTAACCCGATCTCAAGTCTATCTTAGAGAAACAACGGGAACCCTTCAACTGGTCAAACAAATCATCAATGCGGGGCATAGGGTACTTATTCTTGACCGTAGCCCGATTCAACTTCCAGTAGTCGATACAAAGTCTCAAGGCACCATCTTTCTTTTTAGCAAAGAGAGCCGGTGCTCCCCATGGAGAAACACTAGGGCGAACAAAACCCTTATCTAACAATTCCTGGAGCTGAATCTTCAACTCACTCAACTCGGCTGGGGCAAAACGATAAGGTGCCGTAGAAATCGGCGCCGTGCTGGGCACTAGGTCAATAGAGAACTCAATCTCTCGATGAGGTGGCAAACTAACAAGATCCTCAGGAAAGACATCCGAGTACTCACAAACCACTCTCGGCAACACAGTCTGGGTCTCACCACACTCACTACTCAAAAAGCTAGCAAGTAGACCACTAAGCTCACTCCGCCCTCGCGGATTATACACCGGTGGCAACACACTACCAACCCGATCCCCCAGAAAATGGAAACAATCCCCACTCAAGGTACAAACTGTGACCCTTTGGCAGTAGCAATCGATGACAGCCTGGTATGACGATAGCCAGTCCATACCCAAAATAACATTAAAACCCTTCATGGGCATAACAACAAAAGGAAACGGAAGCCGACGATCGGCGACCTTTATCTCACAACCCCTACATCCGTGTTTCAAGATCAATTCACCCCCAACGGGTGACACTACACATAAAGGAGATGCTAACTGTGCCAACTCCAACTCCAAAACAGATGCAACTGCAGCAGATACAAAAGAATGAGATGCACCGGTATCAATCAACACACTAACAACCGAGTTGCAAAACAGAAAGGTACCTCTCACAACTGATGGAGCAGGTACTAGGTCCTATGCGCTAACAGCATACACGCGTCCTGTAGGCCCCTAATCCACCTGCTCACCTCTAGGAGCAAAAGACTACTGCACAGACTAGGACGACGAAGCTCTCGGATTGGCCCTCGAGGCCTGCACAGACTGAGCTGGCTGATAACTCTGCGTCTGCCTAGAACCAGACGCTCCCGAAATGGCACTCAACTGTGGGAAAAACCTTTTCAGGTGCCCGGGCTGACCACACTGATAGCAAGACAGTGGCTGATCCCTGCCCAGACTCTGGCCCTGAGGTCGAGCTGAAGAAGAAGTAGCTCGCTGACCTCCTCCCTTCTGTGGGCAAACTGAAGACTTGTGACCCAGCTGACCACATGTAAAACAAGTCAAGCCTCCCTGATTACCTCTCTCGAAGCCTACACTCGGCACTGGAAAGGTCGATCTAGCCAAACCACCCTGATACTGCTGAGGGTTAGAACCCCTCTGTCTCCTGCCATCACCATGACCATCTTGGCTCCTCTTGGAGCCTCTCTGCCCTTCCTCCTCCTCCTGCATCATAATCTCCATATGAGCTGCAGCATCCACCAGACGTCTATACTCTCGAATAAAAGACCCTCCAACCCTCAACTTGAGTCCACGCCTCAACTTCCGCTCAAACTCAAAGCAATGGCGTTCCTCGGACGCCACAAGCTCAGGTGCAAACCTGGACAGACTGGTAAATGTGGCCTCAAACTCGGCCACTGACAAACACTGCTGTTTAAGCTGGCAAACTGTTCCCTCAGCTTCTCCTTGGCAGCTGAAGATAAGAACTTCTCCTAGAAAGCATCTACAAAAGCCTCCTATGCACCACCAATACGGCCCTTCTTGTACTTCCACCACTGACCCGCATCTCCCTTTAGTTGGAAGGATGCCAAGGTCACTTTCAGTGCTCCGTCCTCGATGCCAAGCATCTCGAACATCTTACTCATCTGTTCCAACCACTCGTCAGCTTTAAGTGGCTCTTTCGGATCCCCAACAAACTCGTCCAGGTTAGACCGGAAAAACACCCTCTTCAAGAAAGAAGGCCCTGCCTCAGCAACCTGATTCTCAGCTCTGAGAATACCCAAAGCTCCTGCTATCTCTCGGGCCAAGGCACTCATAGCCTGCTGACCCGCTGGCTCGACCACATTGGCCTGACCAACTCCCTCTTGCTGTGCCGGAATATCATCCGGTAAAGGCATCTCCTGCCTACCACGCTTGCCACGCCTACCACCTCTTCCTCGTCTTGACATCCTAATAAAGGTAACGAAGGATATTAGCACATTCACAAATGTGCCAAAAGTATTACACTCACGTCCTAATACATGGACAACTGTAATTCACTCCACGTAAGCACATAATCACATAAGCAATTACGAATTTCATTTCCGGATAATGACAGTCCCGAGGCGTTACTAGAGTTCTGGTTAGAAACAGCATTGATCAAGTGCTTTTCCAACAAGACTCCCAGAAACCCAAGGATTCAATCAACATTCTAGAAACTACATTCCATACCCATATAGTCACATAAGCATGTAATCAATCAAGCACATAACATATGACACTACATCTAAGTCTCTATCAAGCGAGACAAATCCATTGTGATACTAATCACTTCCCACGTACCCAAAGTATTCGAACCCGGTACGCTCTGATACCAATTTGTAACGCCCTCAAAATAAACCCATAATTCATCCAACAATAGCATGCTTAGACATAAAAGAATAAAGCATAAATATATTCCATCAGAGTAATCTTTACAAAAGTGTATTACATGTTGACATCAAAAGTAAATGCCCTAAAGGCTTACAACTTTCCAAGTCAACACTTGGTTACAAAAAGAGAGTGCTAGCTCTATACAAAGAAAGCCATTGGCTTGATATACATGTAATACAACCAAAAACACAAAACAGTCCAATAGTCCCAAGCCTCCCAAGCTATGTCCTTGGAGGTGGCATGCTACCTGTACCTGAAAATGATGTCCCATATAGGGTGAGCCACAGCCCAGTAGAAATACACTAAATCAACTATAAACAATGACTAAAATAATAGCATTCAATAGATGGTCCACACTTATATTCCAACTTATACTGTGTTACAGTTTCATGACAATTATGTCCATATTACATTTCACTTTCCATTTCTTATCCAATTCTCAATTCATAACTATGGCTCAGAACCTAGCCAAACAACTTACATGAGATAGTAACTCATATTAAACATTTTCCATTTCACAATAGATAAGCACACTAGCTACATCAACACTTCGATAGATAAGCATATGAGCTATATCAACACTTCCATAGATAAGCATATGAGCTATATCAACACTTCCATAGATAAGCATATGAGTTGTATCAATATTTTATCGGATAAGAATATGAGCTGTATCACTGGAGTCCATCCCCTATCTTCTCCCAAACATTAACCGGTTTAGAGGTCCATCCCCCGTCTTCCCCTAAACCGTGGAATACATCCTCTATCTCCTCCCACACAACACAATGCATATAAACAATTATCATATACATCATCAATCAATACATAAAGTTAATGTATTCTTTCAACCGTCATATTCGATGACACATTCCATTGATTAGTTTTAGTTTGCCTAATCATCATGCATTGTCTACAACAATCACGACTATCCTCCACCGATAGCCCAAAGCAGTTATTTCTAAACAGGAAATAATGCACCAAATGGATAAAATATCAACATTATATCTAGGTGAGCGATAAATTAATCCAATGACACCCTTTCATCCCATACCTTCCCAATTCCAATATTCTCAATTCAATTTCTCATATCCCGAAATTAATTATAGAAATTAATTTACAAACAAATTAGGGCATTTTCCCATAATTCTCACAACAACCCTAAGGTTCCATTTTCATCAATGATCTAACATTAATTCCTTTTCTCAATGTATTACACACATTTGGGTTTATAAATTTGAAAACCCCTCTTTTAAAAATTACACAATGACCCCAAATTTTCTCAAAATCACCCAATAACCCCCAACATATCAAAATACTAAAATTCAAAAAAAAAGCTCAAAAGATGGAGTAGGATATCCCTTCCTCGAAGTTAGAGCTGAAATGGAGGAGTTGAAGAAAACCAAAATGCTCCAAACGCCAAGATTCACGGATCAAAACGAAGCCCTCGACGATCAACACACTTTTTACAAAGGCCGAAGGATAGAGAGACACTCTAACTAGATCAAACCCTAGGGAGAAGGGAGATCCTAGAGAGAGGGGCTCTCAAAATGTGTTTTTAGAAAGTAAGAGAGA
Organism: Camellia granthamiana; assembly: GCA_036172215.1. NCBI lineage: Eukaryota > Viridiplantae > Streptophyta > Magnoliopsida > Ericales > Theaceae > Camellia > Camellia granthamiana. The sequence continues at coordinate 66,856,058 of CM069912.1, forward strand.
GAGAGAGAGAGAGAGAGAGAGAGAGAGAGAATGTAAAATGTGATTTTAAAACGCCCAGCTGCCAACTGATATACGACATACCCGCTCGAACGGAGAATAGAACGCTCGAGTGTCAAGCACAAAAATCTAGACACGCTCGAGCGCCAAGACACAAGAATAAGGTACATCTACTCGAGCGCAAAAACCAGTCCGCTCGAGCGTAGATTTCCCCCTCCCAGAACTTTCACAGACAAAGTACTACCCGCTCGACCGCCAACAAGCCCGCTCGAGCGCAGAAAATCCGCTCGATCGTAGAAATCACACCTACAGATGTTTTGCAGAGCACAAAAAATACTAGGAGTGTGCAATCTTCGCTCGAGGGGTAGATGACCCGCTCAAGCAGAACGACCAAAAACCTGGCAACAAGATTTTAGGCCAAGGCTCAACCCACCTGCTCGAAACATGCCCAACATATCCTAAAACTCAAACAAATGGAATCAAAGGATGACAATAAGATAGATACAACTACCAACTCCACGGAACCAAAGTCCGGAATACTACAGATACAGGAAGGGAAAATCGGGATCGCTATACTTACTTTCTCAAATAGAACAACTGCAGAGTTCTTTGCTGCGCATGACGCAAGCCATGAAAGATGTTAGCAGTCATCTATTTCTGTTATACATAGGATTCTTGTATTCCTATACACGTAGGTTTCTTAGCCTATATATAGAGGCTTCCCCTTTTGTATTGATTCATTGAATATATAATACATATTATTTTTTTTTTCTCTCTCTCTCTCTCTCTACTATCATAACATGGTATCCGAGCCTAGGATTTCCTAGCCTTCTCTTCTTCTTCTTTACGTTTTTTTCTCTCTCTTGTCTAGCAGATTGATTTCTTTTCGTGTTGGTTTTTTTTTTGGGAGGGGGGTCTCTAGTCCTATCCTGTCTCAACGATTAGACTACACCATTTTCTTCGTCTCTTCAAGATGAAGCCAACACCATCAGAATCATCTTCATCTACCTCCACACGCGCCGTCACGCGCCGCCAGGAGATAGACATGTGCTGTGCCGTTTTATACGTGCCTGGACGCGCCTCTGCCCCTATCTCGCTCTATTTTGCGCCGCGGACTCACCTGCTACCGTGAGCCACATGTTTTGACGTCATCGCTAACGTCAGCCCTGACTGCTTGTGCTCCACTGCTCTTCTTGCTATTGTGCGCTGCGCGCACCTCTACTAACGTGTGACGCACGTTTTGACGTCAGTAGTCATCTATTCCTGTTATACTTAGGATTCTTGTATTCCTATACACCTCGGTTTCTTAGCCTATATATACATGCTTCCCCTATTGTATTGATTCATTGAATATATAATTGTAGACGTCCTCGAACGTCCCGGGGGAAAATCCCCCCGTTTTGTTCATTTGGGCTCACTACAGTTTAGGACTCAATGTCACGGTCCTGCATCTAATCTTACAGAGTGCAATGCAAGACCGATGAATCATCAAAAAGTTCAAATCCGGCAAATCGTTTTTGAAAATAGATTTTTTTGAAAGAAGTGCCAAACATGGACTGCTTTGCCAGATACAGAGTCGCCACCTAAATATTTATTTTGGGAGAATTTAGGAAACCCTGACTCATTGCCTAAGGCCATGTGTCCGTCATCACCAAAGTTGCCTCGGCTCGAGAACTTGGGTACGATTGGGAAAGGTCACTTCGTGAGCACCCCCGCTCGCCCGATCAAAGATCGGCCTCTACTAACCATGATATCTAGTTTTGAAAACATTATGCGTTCTTATTCCGGTTATTAGCCTAGATTTACTATGTGATGCGCACAGCATACAAGTATAGACTGGGTCGCCTGAATTAGAACAAAACAACTCGTGTTTGTTTTTGAAAGCGGTTTGCTACTCGCAAGTAGGCTTAAAATGCAGATTTTGCCACCCTCGGGTGGGCTTAGAAAAGATGATTTTGCCACTATCTAGTGGGCTTAAAACTCGCAATCGATGAATTGTTCCAATCCAAATAACCCAACATTCACCCACAGGCATTCAGGCAGTTATATCACATAAGCGGTTAGCCTCATGGTAAGCATGCTATCATGGTAGTCACTCACACACATGCAAGGATAAAGCATAAACACTTACCGAGTACTCCAAGCTAAAACAGAAGTTATGTTGGAAATCCGTGCATGATCCTAACTATACAGAAATGCCTAATGCGACACATGCAAAAATGCAACTACAATAGGCTCGGTTTTTCTAAACATGGTATATGAAATGCAACAGATAACATGTATTCAACTTTGGAATTGAAATACAATGCAGTTAGTATGATGCGCCGAGCTCGGTGCATGCAAGACAGATGAATGGATGCAAACATGCGAGCATAAGTATGCTAAGTGAAACATGCCCTAATCTAACCATCATAAGCTGGTAAATAAAAAGGGAGAAAGAAGTGGGGGTTGGAAGACATACATCACACACACACACACACTTATTACAATATTGCGCCCTCGCTCGGAGGGTCCGAATAAATAATACAGTCCAAATAAATAATTAACTACTCTAGTTAATTAAATATGACAAAATTCTAATTAATTAACAAATTAACTAGGAAAGCAGTAAACTAGTATGCAAATTCATAGACCGCCTCAGCTCTGTTCCGAATGATGAAAGATGCATGCTTGAGTTGCCTTGCGCGGAAATCCATTGCGATGCCCCGATTCGCCTCTGTTTGTATTTAATCCCGGAATGCTGTGCAAGGCTTTAGAAAGTTGCTGATTTTTTATTTGCTACAACAGAGAGCAAGAAATGGGCATGGCAAAGTGTTTTCACATATGTATGCACGCCTCGATCCTCGTGCCACCAATCACGCATCTCGATGCACAATAGCCGAGGAGCCGAATTGCATGACTCAATGTGAAATGAATGCACATGAAAACACAACAAGGCCTAGACTCCATCATGGTTAATCCGGAGTGTCGGCGACCGGGAATTGAGACACGTTTCGTCACTTGGAGTACGAGACGTCCCTCGTTTCCCGTGCTTGGGCTACCTCCTATCCCAAACACAATGCAAATGAGATGGCATACACAATGCGACTAACATGTAACCTAGCATACGCAATGCTATAGACTAAAATGGCATACACAATGTACGTGATGTAACATGGCATGCACAATACTCTAACATGCAACCTAGCATACGCAATGCTATGGACTGAAATGGCATACACAATGCACGATGGACTTACACCAACATGAGTGGACCTCAGCCACACTCACATCAGTGGCCAAGTAATGGAAATGAGACAACCGAAACACATGCAGACATGCACGTATGCAAAGGACCGATCCTAAGGCACAACATGCAACTCTAACTAAGCATAGCAGAGGATGAAACATGGCATAGAATGGGACATGATACAACTCTAAAATGGCATAAAAGATGGTCTCGAAACATGCAAGTATGGCACACAATGCAAGCTAGGGGGCCGGGTACCGAAACTAGTGAAGTGCGTTACTCTAGGGGTACCCAAAGCAATGCACTAATGGCAAGACCAACCCCAAACAGACCCTAGGCAGGTTTGAAATAGTGGGGAAATGGCCTAAAATGATGGCTCGGGATGCAACAAAATGGAGCTCATTCAATGGTCGGTAAATGAGGCATACAAGCCCGACTCTCAAACGCATCTAAAGAGTACAAAACATGGCAATATGGCATTCAAACAAGATCTGAAATATGATGTATAATGGCCCCAAAACAAGGAAATACCTCAGTATGTGCATGTTATGGACCCCGAAACTCAAATCTAAGCAAGTGTATTGAACCACAAGCATGCAAAACAAACACCATTCGACCATGAGACCCAAAAATAGAGCTAGGGCAGTCCAAAATATGCACAAAATTAGTTTAAGGCATGGCCAAAAAGTGCTAAAATCAAGGGTCAACAAAGCATGCAAAGAAAGCTAGTGAACCATGATTTACATTACAAGTATGTGAAGCACATGAGGGCTCACTGAACCAGCCAAAAACAGAAGTATTCCATGCTAAAATATGCCCAAATAACCATTGAAACTCAGTCAATGCATGCAAAAATGATAGGCTCCTTTGGAGGGCCATGCAATGGGTTGTTCCACACGTATATGACGGACACACAAAACGGCAAAATGGCCTCTAGATAGAGGTTATGAGGGTCCTAAAACCCACCAAAAAGACCTTGAAATTAGTCTAGGAAGCATGTAAATGAAAGCCCCTTTGAAAGGCCTTGGATGAGATTGCTCTACACATGAAAAAGAGACACTTCATATGGAAAAATGGGCTCTAGACAGAGTCAAGGAAGACCTTAAAACTCACCAAATAGGGCCTGAAATGTGACTTCACAACATGCAAGTAGGAGCCCCTTTGGAAGGCCAAAAGGGCCAACAAACAAGACAAGGAGAGAGAGGGTCACCCCCCTCTGATTTTGGCTCTCAAAACAGTGTGCTAGCCACTAAAAATCCACTGGATTTCAGTGGCTAGAAGGCCAAACAAAGCATGAAACAAAGGCCTAGATGCAAGGCTCAAAACAAGAGGCAAACAAGCATATAAGGAGGTAGATGACCCCCAACAGAAAAATTCCCTTAATCAAACTTCAAGAGGGGCTCAAAATAAGACTCTTTTCAGTTTATGACAAATCTCGAAAATTCTTGCAAGTAAGGCTAAGATAGGAAGCAAAATAAGCCTACAACGAGGGATGGAGCATACAAGGAGGTAGATGACCTCAAATAGAAAAGTGTCCTTAATCAAACTTCAAGAGGAGCTCAAAATAAGATACTTTTCTGTTTAAGATGGAACCCAAAAATGCTTAAAAATAAGGCTAAAGAATGAAGCAAAACAATGTCAAAATGGGGGAAATACAGACTTACCCTTGTAGAGAAGACCTCCAGCAACTTTTGGACCAAGATGGTGAGCCTTCAACCTCTGCAAATCAGTTCCAAGATGCTTGGATGGATGGTGGAGGTGTTGTGCTAGGGGTTGGTGTGCAAAGGGACCAAGAACAAGGGTTTTTGGATCTTGGAATAGAGAGATATGGAGGAGTGTGTGTGTATGAGCCTCTGGAAATTCTAAACCCTAGCCAAGGAAGGAGAAGGCTTCCTTTATAGAGGAGAGGGTCTAAGGCTTCTCCAAGATGCTTCGAAGCTAGGTTAAACATCCTCCATACACGTGTATGAAGGATGCAGCAAATGCCTTCCAGCTGGCACAGCTGGAACACACTCAGGGAGACAAAAAAGCTAAGAGCTGGCCGAGCAGTTCAAGTGGTCGGCCGACCACTTGCCCTAGTCGGCCGACCAGGGGTCAAAAGGTTCAAGCTCCAAAAGCTAGTCGTCCATGAAGCCCTTGAAGTTAGCTTTCCAATGCCGCAAACCTTGCATTAAAATTCCTCCTGTGCAAAAAGTTATGCCAATTTTGGTGAAGCCGCACAGATTCGGTCCAACCGGATTGATGCCCTACTTCAACCAACCATATCTCCCGCACCCGGACTTGGCTTTAGGATATTCTTGAGTGTAAAATGAAGCCCCGGAAGTAAGCTTTCCAATGGTGGTGGCCTCATATCTTAAATCCAAGTATGCAAATGAATAAGCCCGATTTAGCGAGGACCGCTCGACTTTTTCTCTCCTTCCCGGATTCATGTCGAACCACTTTTGACCACCTAAGTGGTCGGCCATCTGATTTTCTAGTCTGCCATGTAGTCACATTGAAGCCCCAGAAGTTAGCTTTCCAATGGCACCAACCTTGCATCAAAATTCTTCCTGTGCAAAGAGTTATGCCAGTTTCGGTGAAGCCGCGTAGATTTGATCCTACCCGGATTCATGCCGAACTTCTCCCAAACTAGTTTTCCTCTCTCTTCTCCTCTTTTCTTCAACTCCAAACCCCCAGACAAGGTGTTTTGAAAGATTTTTCAAAGATTTCATCTCTCTTTTATTCATTTCCACTTTGTCCTTGCTCAGTTTACCAAAAAGCGCAACATTTGACAAAATGCAAGCCTCGGAACATCGTAAAAATTTTATTTCAAAAACGTTTTGAAAGAGAAGGTTTTAAGGTCTAAAATCTTTTGATCAAGATTGTTTTGGTCCAAAAAGGGGTATGAAGTTGAGATTTGACTCTCTCCTTGCCGAAGAACTGAACCTTTCCCCTGCACACCTTTCTCCACCAAGTGAACCATCAGAAGTGCCCAAGTCTTAAGGACGGTCAAAAATGGGGTGTCTACAATAATACATATTATTTTTCTCTCTCTCTCCACTATCATAACAAAAGAGTTAGAGCCCAAGGCAAGAAGACGATACTCAGAGCCGATTTGATATGTCAAGTGATGATTTCATTTAGATGATGCTACTTGATGGTTGCTTTATCATTGAGCTCTTCCAACAAGTTTGCAGGAGTGAAGATTCTGTGAATGCCAATAGCCTAGTGTTCATGAAGCCATGGTTAATTCCGATTCTCATTGGAGACCTCTTGAAGCTTGAAAACCAGCTTCCCTTCTTTGTTCTTTTGGATTTATACGAACGCTCCATTGGCAATGTCACTTGGGCCCTTAGATATTGTTGTCAACTTTCAAGCCTTCAGGTTGCAAGCCTTAAACTTTTTTTAATCTTGCCCTGCCGAGGTCCCTTGAATCATTCAAGGAACAATTGGTAGATTACGATTCTGAAATTAATAAACATCTACTTGACTTGTTTTACTCAGCTACCGCCTCCCAAAAATATCGTCCCCCGACTCAATCTTCACAAGAAGATTGCTCCCCTACTTACACTACCTCAGCAATTTAACCAACCTCTGCATAAGAAGATCACATGAATTACCAAGGTATCATCCATTATCTGATCAGTCAATACCATGTGTGACACGACTCAGGCATGCTAGGGTCAAGTTTAGGCCACAAAAAGGCAGTCATGGTAATTTCTTGCACATAAATTTCCACAAAGGGGTGCTAGAAATCCCACCCATGATCATCAATTGACTTCACCAGCACTATCCTAATTAACTGTGCTGCCTTCGAACAATGCTTACCCACGGCCTAGCGGGAAAAACTTTTCTGAATATATTGCCTTCATGAGTTGTCTCCTCAACTCAAGTAGAGATGTTATGGCGCTAACGGAGATACAGACAATCACCGCCATTTTGAGCCTACAAGGTCCACCATAGCTAATGCTTCTGGACTGTTATGCTTGATCAGAATTAACTGTATCCAAGGTGAATGTTCATCTCACCCAAATATCTTTATGCATAATATTAAGTTTGAGTTGTCCCAAGAAATCTCTCTATGATGCTTTTCTCTTCTTTTTCTTTATCCTTCTTTGTTAACTTGTCTGCCTATTGTTAACTAGGTGTAATAGTGATACCATGTGACAATATCATCTATAATAAGGTTGAAATCTCTCATTCATTGATTGGATGAGTTGTAGGCAAGAGATGTCTAATCCAATTTCATTTTAGATTTTTATTGGGATGTCACTATTGCACTCAATATTTGTTGTTGACTCACTGGTACTTTCTATTACATGTGAATTTTTCATTAATTCTTTCGATTTTTTCAGCAAACTTACATCTAGTTCTTTTGATTTTTTTGCTTTCTGTCCCAGAGTTTGTATTGTTGTCACATCTCTCTCGTTCGTCGCAATAATCTTCATGGTGCTTACTCTCTTGCTCGTTCAAGGATGATGATAGCTAATGAAGTTTTATGTTCAAGAAGTATAGATTCTAGAAGTTTGTTGGCACCGCATGTGCAAGCCGCAAGCTGGAGCCTGTTTCAACTATATGGTTTTATGTTGTATGCGTATCTATCGTGTTTGTCTTCCAGTTGATGTATTTTGTGGGTTTTTCTTTTGTTTGCTCTCTAGTTTGGTTGGTTCTGGTGAAACTCTTGTGTTTCTTCTTTTATTATTATTAAAGGATTAATTACCTTTTTAGTACTTAAAAGTATTCTAAGTTTTGCCATTTTGATTTTTATTGTTTAAATTGTGTCAATTTAATCTTTAATGTATAAAAAAATATTTTGATTTGATCCTACAACCTAACTCGTTCTGGTGGGTGCAGGTTGCCCCAGTGGTTAGGGCGTTGCCTGGGTTGTGTGGGTAAGGCGCACGTCCCAGGTTCGATTCCCCACTGGGTGAGTGCCTGCAGCAGTTTGTGCAAGGGTGTCCGGCTTCCCACCGGCTAAATACCTCCTCAGGATTAGTCCTGACTTCCCTAAAAATCGAAGGGTTGGGGATACCTGAGTTATCAAAAAAAAAAAAAAACAACCTAACTCGTTCTTAAATTGTGTTAACTCCAATTTGGTTTATTTAGGAATAAATATGTAAATGCTATTAAAAAATAATATAATATTATATAGTTTTTAGCCTCTATAATATGTGATCTGTAATATTTAAATTGTGTCAATTTATTCTTTAGTGTGTAAAAAGTGTTTCAATTAAATCCCCTAATCTAATTCAATCTCTCTCATAAACCATGGATAAATCACGAAAACTGTTAATACACATCATAATAAATATATAAAAGAAAAACAACATCTTCGAAAAAAATTATTCTTGTCATCCAACATGTATGTAAAGTGTTAATTATACATCAAAATATATTAATTGAATGTGGACAACTAAATTCAAGCAACACTTTAAATGGGTTTTTTTGGAAAGCGCCTTTTTGACTTTAGAAAAAAACCCAAAAAATCACACACATAGGAAAAAAAGAAAGTAAAAAGGCCAAAAAATTCAACCCCAATAACAAAGGATCACATCATACACAACAATTAATTACTGTTTTCCTCACAATTATTTATTCAACTAAAAAGTACTCCCAAATACATTAACTTTTTTTCACTTCATAAAAAAAAAAAAAAAAACTGAAAAAGCTAAATTTTCAAACAGAGCCCTCTTGCTGTACAGCCAACAAGTTTTTTAAATCCAGATTCACTACATGCATATGTTTAATTTTCTAATGATTTCCTCAAACTATATATTACACTTCTAGTTAGTTAGTAATTTTTCTTTTCTTTTTTAAACAGGCTACTAGATAAAAAAAGTCAATAAAAACTTACCTGACATCCAATTACCAAGTCTATTAAGCCCAAACACAAGCCTAACACCCACTTCACTATTGTTTACATACAACCCCTATAATGGGAGATAAATAAACACCATCACAAATCTTCTTCACAAGAGTTGAATCCGAAATCACACCAACAGCTATGCCAGATCCATTCACCCTGAAACTAATAGTTTCATGCAATCCAATCCAATAAAAAAATCATAACCACTGGGGTTTGGGCTAAACAGTATTGGTCCTCATTTAAATTTCTTTGATATAGCTTTGGAGTCAAGAAGATCAGATTAGATTTATGATCTACCAGTAAGATCAGATTAATAAATTCACATTTGGATATAATATGAATTCAAATTTATGAATTCAAATTGAACGTACTAAGAAATATTTTGGGTTCAAATAGAATCTCCTCCAAGTTAGAATAGCTGGCCCAAATTGTAAACTATATGAGTTCAGTCTTCTATTATTGTCAAAACACCAACTTTACTTTGCCTTGAAATCTTTCCCCCCAGTTTCCTAGTGAATTGCTGGTGGGCTAAGTCCACTTTAAGGACCTTGCACCCAAAAAAATATTTATATATATTGACATCAATTGTTGAAACCAAATCTCAAGTAATTTCTGGGATGCTTCTAAAAATATAAAAATTAAAAATTAATTTCTGAGAAATTTCCAGAAAATGAATGGATTTTTGTTGTACTTCTTTCTTTGCCTTGAAAACCTTCACTTCAGTTTCATAGTAAAAGCTAGTGAGGTGATGATAACGCCAAGAAAACGCCTTTTATTTAACAAGCTTTCTATCTGAGCAATGAACATGAGAAAGGTCTCACTCCACCTTCAGCATGCATATGTGAAATAGTGGAAGGGAAAGAGAGAGCAAAAAAAAAACCAAACGAACAAATGGAGAATGGAGAGCATCAAGCCATTACAATAGTGGAATCAGATAGCAACCAAGAATAGCTAATTTGCTCTACCAATGAAATAGAAGAATCCAGTAATGTTGCATTTACCATTCACATGCAGAGGCGCTTGAACGAAATTAGAAGAGAAGGAATCCAAAACTTAAGAGAGAGACAAAATTCTTTCTGTGGGGACATAATTTTTGAATGACAACACGTGATCAAGGTGTCACCGAAGTGCCAGCCGAGGTGCCATATGTCCTGGTCATGACGCCAAGATCATCTCGGCTAGGCCGAGGTTATCTGCGAAGATACCAGAATCCGGAATAAGCGGATAACGGACAAGAGTCCTAGAATGAGAGAGGACTTCAGTTTGGGTAAAGATAAAAACTCTTGAAGAGTTTATCCCAATCCTACTGGGAGTCCAAGATTAGCAGTAATCCTAAGTCCATTGAAGCTAGGCTTCTATTGGGGACTAGGTTTGTGTTGGCCATAACAGAGAGGTACCCTCATGGGTCTAAGGTATGCTTTTTATGTTCTGAATAGTGAGTTAAGCTCTTTTGCTATCTTTGAGAGATAACTGACTTGATCGTCGAAGTGACCCTGGGTGGACGAACCACTGCCGGAATCTCTTCTTTTTGTGACAGGTCGTTCGGGCTTAATCTATTCTGCCAGTGTTCTCCAGTTGAGTGCTTGATTGGCAGTGTGGTCGGAAATTGACATACAATTTGGCACCATCTGTGGGAAAGAAAGGAGAATAGATGGCCAACGACGTACGGAAAGAGAAGGTTGGGGACGACACCCCTATTAGGAGCGAGAAACACATTGACCTTGACGTCAAAGACGACAACTGCAACGAAGAGACTCATGATAAGAATCACAGAGAAAAGGACTTCGGCCAGGAGGGCAGTGTACCGAAGAAATCGATCGGAGTGGGTATTATAACGAGGACGACCTCCAGGTATGAAAAGATAGATGCTTGCGGAGGGACGACGAGATGAAGGGAATGGCGGACAAATTGGTGGACTTGCAAACGGTCGTCAATTTCATGATGCAAAACAACGTCATGCAGTCACCGTTCCCTTTACAAAATACGCCGATTCCAGAGGCCAAGAAAGATATCCAGAAAGGGGGGCAGAACACAGTTCCTGCAGTCCCTCAACACGATAAGGCAAAGAGGCATTCTCACCGGCTTTCACAGGAGGTCGGGCATGGAGAATGATGCTTGGGAGTTGGAATTTACAAGCTAAGGTTGGTTTAACACTTGCTGAAATTTTAAGAAAAATTTACAAGTTGAAGTTAAACCGAGGACATGTTTAACACTTGTTGAAATTTTAAGAAAAATTTACAAGTTGAAGTTAAACCGACGTCATGTTTAACACTTGTTAAAATTTTAAGGAAAATTTACAAATTGAAATTAAACCAAGGACATGTTTAACACTTGTTGAAATTTTAAAAATTTACAAGTTGAAGTTAAACCGATGTCATGTTTAACATTTGTTGAAATTTTAAGAAAAATTTACAAGCTAAAGTTAAACTGGGGTTATGATTAAAGGAAAGAATGATATAGGTTCCATCACCTCAAGATGCCGAGGTAATAGAACCTAGGGGACAGTTGTGGGGACATAATTTTTGAATGACAACACATGGCCGAGGTGTCACTGAAGTGCCAGCCGAGGTGTCACCGAAGTGCCAGCCGAGGTGCTACGTGTCCTGGTCATGACGCCGAGATCATCTCTGCTAGGCCGAGGTTATCTGCGAAGACACCGGAATCCAGGATAAGCGAATAAGGGACAAGAGTCCTAGAATGAGAGAGGACTTCAGTTTGGGTAAATGTGAGAACCCGAATATACAAATTAAGTAAATAATTAAATAATAATAATAATACAATCTCAAATATTTTGGTGGTGAATCCTAAAGTGCAAATTAAATATTTTGAAGGTCTTTTAATTAATTTTAAACCTAAAATAAATTTATGGTGAAAATCTCTAATTTAGAGGTAAGATTTATTATTTAAAAAAAAAAATAGGGGGCAAGCTAGTATGTATATTTTGAATTAATAATAGTTGTATTTTATTTAAATTAATCATGAGAGGAAATACAACAAAATAAAACATAGGATAATAATTTAGAATCTTTTAAGTTTAGATATATATAAAGCAACCCTAGTTTTCCTAACAAAAACCCTAACCCTTATTATAATTGTTTTGCACAACACTTTCAACATGTAGCAGCAGCCACAAGGGAGGGAGAGAGAGAGAGAGAAAAATTTCCAGCAACTTTGTGGCTGAACAACTCTAAGGTAACAATCAATTTATTCTTCTTCTATTATAGTTTGTTTTTTTACATAGTTATGGTGCTTGTGGGTGTTGTGAGTTGTTGGAAGAAAAAGAATGGTTTGGCTGATTGGGTTAGTGTTTTGTGTATATTATTATCATGCAAAATTTTAAAGCGAATTAAGGAGCTAAAGTCATTGGATAAGAATTCTGTGCAGAATCACAAATTTTAAAAATCAAGAAATCATATCAAACGGATGAATTTTGAACTAAAATTTTTATAGTCGATTAATTACATAGTGAATTGAATATCTAATTTTTTTCATAATTTGTGAGAGTCAAAATCTATATAAACCGATGCGTTCAAATCTATCCAGAAAACTGGTTTTAAACAGTAACTTCGGGAGCATTGTTCTATTTGGATATAAATCCAAAAATTATCAAATTAGCATCATTAGAACTGGTTACGAGTCTAGTTTCTTACATTTTTGGCCTTGCATTGATTGCTCGTGTATATTAAGAGAACTGTCAATTTATTTAAGTGCTGCAGAAAACAACCTGTTTGGATGTAATAAATTGTAGATAATTATTTTGATAAGCAAATCAAGTGAAACCAATTGGGTTTGAAACTTAAGATATATTAGTTGATATCTGGAGGGTATTGGAATTTTTGGAATAGCATGGAATGGGTTTTGTAATTTTCAAAGTTAGCAAATAGATTGGGAAGGCTTGTTTAAAATTTTGTTTTACCTTAAGGTTACTTTTAATTAAGTTTCGATTTGAACCCATGTCTTGGGTGATTTTAAACCTTGAATCCATGAACTTAGGTAATATTTAAGAGTGACGGTGAGTTGGGTTGAGCCGTGTTAGTGCGCTTTAAGTTTGAGGTCACTTAGTTCCTATTCTTTAGTATTTTTAAATTAGTAGTGACATGTAGTTTTCATACTTAGTTCAGGGCACTAGTTGGATTTTCATACTCTATTCAAGGATGATATTATTTCCTTTTCAGGTGAGTAGCTTCATGCTACATATTTTTATAAATGTTCCCTTACCCTGTGTTAGGTTTTTATTATTGGCAATCCCGTTTGACAAAACTCCTTTGAGTTGTAATTTTTTTTCGCATTTTTGTTTCAGTAAGGCTATGAGTTTATTAGATGCGAATCCAAACCCGAATCAAGCCATGCAGAGAAGTTTGTGATGTTAATGCTTTCAAGATTGCCACTTCGCTGATTATTACGGGGGTCGAGCTGCCCGGTCAGCTCGCGGCCGAAGCAAAATTCAAATTTGCATTCAAATTTGCATGTCAGCCGTTGCTCGCTCGAGCCAAGGAGTGCTCGCTCGAGCCAAGACTTTCTCGCTCGAGCCAAGGAATGCTCGCTCGAGCGAAGGATTGCGTCCGCACAAAAACCTGAAAGCAGTGATTGGTCACTCGAGTCAAGGATCCGTCGCTCGAGCGAAGGCACTAGTAGAAATCACGAAATTTACTCTCCTCGCTCGAGCCAGGAAAGCCTCGCTCGAGCGAGCCTCAAAATCCGGATTTTTTGCAAAGAGTTGGTTTTCTTCTGAAACAGGATTTCTTTTGGACTTCTACAAGGAGTTGGCTTTCTTCCAAGACAAGAATTATTTTTGGTTCTTTATAAGTAGTTGGTTTTCTCCCAAAACAAGACTACTGATTGATTATTCCTCCAGATCTTCTTTTTGGTTCTTAAAGGTTTATATCTGGGGATATTTTATTTTTCTTTGATGTCTTATTGAGTATTCAACTCATGATCTGAAAAGGCTACATCAAAGGTTTTGTTTGTTACACAAAAAAGAGAGTTGTTCTTCAGTTGTGGATTCTGAAGAATTCGAGCCTGAAGCTTCAGTTGTGAATTCTGGAGTGGCTCATCAAAGTTGTTCTTCAGTTGTGGATTCTGAAGAATTCGGTCTGAAGCTTCGGTGGTGGAATCCGGAGTGGCTCATCAGAAAGACAATTCCGTAGTGAAGATGGGGTTGGAAGAGGCACATAGAGGTTGGTTCAATTAGGCGTTGTGGATTCGCTAGATAATTGAGAGTGATACCTGTGTAATTCCTTTATATCTTCTTAGTGGATTGTTCTGGTGGCTGTGGCCCGTGGTTTTTTTATCACAATTGGAAGGTGTCCAATTGTGGTTTTTCCACGTAAAATCTTTGTGTCTCTTTCTCTTGATTGTTTGATTGGGATTTTTATATTCTGCTTAAAATTGATACATAATCACAAATCAACATCTAGGAGGTTTCTAGATTTTTCACCCTGAACTGTTGGAAAATTTAATTATTGTTTCAGGACTAAACTGTTTTGATAAATTATTATATGATCTATGTAATCAAATTATTTCTGAAACATATGTGAGTTTGGCATACTGCAAACTATTTTTTTTTTTTTTGTCTCATGTTTATAATGATGAACTACCATATTTTGCAAAACTGATGTGTATTGATTATTGGGACCATATGTGTATTTAGTCCAGGGAAATTATTCCACTGTGTGTGGTGACTCTAGCCACTAGGGAACAGATCCAGGTTGGGTCGTGATGACTCTAGTGCTCAACGATTGTAAGGAATAGACCTTAAAAAAAAGCTAGGTGACCTTCAATCGGATCGTCTTTGAGAAAAGGCCCAAGTTGCCACCCTGAGGATGACTCTTAGTTCGGTATTGGATCCAACAGGGCTTATAGCCTTAAGAACTGTGTGGCATATTATTTGTTTTTCTTGGTACCCAGAAAATTATTGGTGTTCATGTTATAATCTGTTTTAAGTGGAAAATGCCATTTATCATGTTCTTGCGAGACATGAGTATTTTAAGTGTTGAACTGTGGAACCTTCTTTTTGCAACAGATTGTATTTACCAAACTGTATGTCAATCTAGGTTCTGTGATATATATCTTATTTTGGAATTGAGCCATGTTTTCAAAACTGTATTTACTATCCATGTTGCTACTCACTGAGCTATCAGCTGACTTAGTTTTTATCACTTCCAGGTGTTAGAAGGACTTAGGTGGACTCATGGCGTAGTGGGGCCTCAATTGCATGGACCTCTAGGACATTCATTTATTTTATTTTAGCTTGTTATGTCGGGTTTTGTACATACATTGTGGTTGGGTTTGATTTGGAATTATTTTATTTTGTGGGTGGTTTATATGCCATTTAGTATATATTTTTGGAAGTTGGTTATGGCTGGTTTTACTATTTATACTTGTGACATGTCAGTGGATTGATTTTTTTGATTTATTTATTTTTGGGCTATCGTCACATTTCTTTTTTGTGATTTTTGAGTTCATGTTTAGGCTTACGTGTGCCTTGGGATTAGTCTCTGTGGGCCATGGCCGGTCATACCCAGGTTTGGGGTGTGACAGTAAAGATAAGACTCTTAGAGAGTTTATCCCAATCCTACTGGGAGTCCAAGATTAGCAGTAATCCTAAGTCCATTGAAGGTAAGCTTCTATTGGGACTAGGTTTGTGTTGGCTATAAAAGAGAGGCACCCTCATGGGTCTAAGGTATGCTTTTTATGTTCTGAATAGTGAGTTAAGCTCTTTTGCTATCTTTGAGAGATAACTGACTTGATCGTCGAAGTGACCCCGGGTGGACGAACCACCGCCGGAATCTTTTCTTTTTGTGACAGGTCGTTCGGGCTTAATCTATTATGCCAGTGTTCTCTAGCTGAGTGCTTGATTGGCAGTGTGGTCAGAAATTGACACACACACTTTCATATGCAAAGTCCCTCAAAGCCTCATAGAAATTGGCAGTCCTAGGGACATTGAGCTAGAAATTATGTCGATAGGCCCTTATCACCGCAGCAAAGATGGGGTATTAGATTTTGAAAGTTACAAATGGCAGTTTCTTCATTCCTTGCTTTCTCGAACACATCAACCACATGATGTGCACTTAAGGCAGGCCATGAAAGAATTAGAAAGAGAGGCAAGAACATGGTTACTCAGAGCCCATTGAGATATCAAGTGAGCAATTCATTGAGATGATGATGCTTGATGGTTGCTTTATCTTTGAGCTCTTCCAACAAGTTTCTGAGAGTGAAGACTGTAAATGCCAACAACCTATTGTTCAGAAAGACATGTTTAATTCCGATTCTCATTAGAGCATCTCCAATCCAATCATCTCACCAGGAGGATGAAGATAAATTTTTTATTCAAAAAATAAATATAAAGTATGCCATTATTCATTCAAATTTCAACCACAAACTTTCATTAAATATAAAGTGTTTGGGCCCAAGAAAAATAATACATACAATATATGGGCCCTAATTTTTTTTTTTAACCTTCTTTATCTATTAGATTTTAGTGAAATAAATAATTTTGCCCTAATTTTTTTACCCAGGCCTTTATCAATTTTAATTGAATAATTTTTTCCTAATTTTTTTGTCCTAATTTGGTTTCATTAAATTGTTTTGTTTATAATTTTAATAATTATATGTGCAAGTAAATTTTTTTGTGGTTACAAACAAATAAAAAAGTTATAACTTGTCGTTTTATCCATGACCTTTTTTTTCAATGAAAGAGGGGCCCCCGTTTCCGAAATTCGCCTTAGGCCCCCTAAATCTCAGGGCCGGCCCTGGTTGGAGATGCTGTTAGAGACCTCTTGGAGCTTGAAAACCAATCTCCCTTCTTCGTTCTTCAAAGGTTATTCAATCTCTCCATTGGCGATACCAGTGACCCTTAAGTTTGCAAGCCTTAAAGCTCTTTAATCTTGCCCCTTGCCATACACCGGCAATGCGGAAGCCTTAACAAAGATATGTAAGTGTGTGTGGTGCTAATTAACTCTCTTCACTAACCGGCCAATAAAGCTCAAAAGGTTTGCAAAGACAAGCAAACACAATATTAGTTAAGTTGATAAGCCACAAGATTGGAGACAAGCCACAAAATAGCAATCAACAAGCTAAAATTAAAGTAAGCAATAACTAAAAGGCTTTGCACAATTTAAAGGTGAAATGAGCTTTTCATTGATCAAAAAAAGACATTACAATAGTTGAACAATGCACGAAAAGTGCTACAAAAGTTACCTTACTATATGCTAGGTTGGGATACATTAAAGGCACAAGTGGTCTGGTTCAACACTTGGGTACCCCCTTCTTAATATAGCTTGTTAAGCCTTTTCCTAGCTGGCAGGAGAAAACATCCACTCTGTTTGAGGAGTCATAATGGATTTTTTAAAATTCTACAAAAAATGGGAAAAATTACAACTCTTGGTCCCAAAACACCTTTAATACTAAGGTATTTACATAAACATTTACAAGGCAAAAAGATTACATTTGACTGTAATAACCCTCATTCTTGTCTTAGTCACGTTCATGTGCAATTGCATGATTTTGTCTTGTTAAGCTTGCATATGTAGACTTTGACTTGTTTTGCCTAAGTAAACGTCCATGTCTTGTTTTGTGCTTATGTGATTTACCGAAGTGTTGCTTACATGCTTTGTTCCTTGCTTGGTGTGTCAAGCCTAAGTCATCTCAAGCCTAGGTCATCTCAAGCCTAGGTCATCTACCTTTGCTATCTCAAACCTAGGTCATACCTTTAAGCCTTTTACACCTAGGTCATTGCACGCCAACACCTAGGACCATCTTGGAACCACTTTGGTTGACCTCCATCTTCATCCTAGCATATTGGCCGAGATGTCATCATCTAGGCCGAGGTGTGCATCACCTAGGCCAAGATTTGTATCATCTAGGCCTAGATGTTATCATCTAGGCGTCCTAGATCTTTGATCCTTGCACCGAGTGATCTTGTTCCTGGACTGGTATGACCTAGACTGAGGTGTGGCCCATCTAGGCCGAGGTGTGGCACAGTTAGGCCAAGTGTTATCTTTCCTGGCCTAGATCAGTGAGACCTTACTTGCCGAAGCCTATGTCCTAATCCGAGATCATTGCCTTGTCAGAGTGCCCATGCCACCTTACTTGTTATACACACTTTGTCATACTCCTGTCTTTTCATTCTGGCACCTTTTTTAGGAGATCCAATCCGGCGATGCCACGTGTTCCAGAAGTGGGTATTAGCCAACTAGCAGTGAGGGAACCCATATCATTTTGTCATATCTTTGCATTGTAGGGAGAGAAGCTCTATGAAGAGGGAGAGAAGTTCTTAGAGTGAGAGAGCTAGATTCCAAGTTTGATCTTCATACCTTGAACTGTTAGATTCGTGTTTTGAGGTTAGAATCTTGATTTACTCTTGTTGTTCTTTATAGTGATCCGATCACATTACATGATCTTGCATGATTCATGAGCCATGCATTGATTTAAAGTTTGGTTTTAGAAAGAGAAAATGATGTTCTTGTATTCTTGAAGAAAAATCATGTTTTGATCCGAAGGTTTATATCAAGATCCATGTTTTTGTGTTTGTTTTCTTGAAATCTCCAAGTATGGGTACCCAAGTCCATGTTTTTGAACTCATGCCATGAAATCTCAAATTTTGTAATAACAAGTTATGATTTTAGCATTCATGTTCTTCATGTTCTTTAAGGAGGAAACCCAGATTTCCAAACTTCATTTGCCTAAGGGTGGTCACTGAGACCCACTCTTTCCTAGACCTCACACCTAGGCCAAGCATCGTATCGCACCTTGGCCTACCTTGCATGATCACTTGCACCTTAGCCTATCTTGCATGCACACCTAGGCCGACCACCACACACCTAGGCTGACCATGGTACACCCTTGCCGGCACCTTGTTATATCTCAACAGGCAGCCGCACACCTAGGCCTAGGAGACCACACCTCGGCCAAAAGGTGTGGGACCTTGGCCAAGACCCCCTAAGTTCACCCAGCTAGGCCATTTTTGCTTAGATCATCTCTGTACATCCATTCAAGACCTGGTTGGTACCTAGCATGCTTTTCCAAGAAGAAAAAGAGTATTTTGACTCCCAGCACATGTTTTACTTTGTCTTGACTTAGTTTTGGAAAGAAGTGCTGGGATCTTATTTACCCATTTAAAGCTTGTTTTCGAGCATGCATTGCATAACCATCTTTGAGCATTCTTTCTTGTCTTCTTGAAATGCATTCAGTGGACTTTGCCATGTATTTGTAGATCTTGGATTCTTGCCTTAAGCCCTACATCCAAAGAGCTATTGTGAGTGGTATTTTTAATAGAGCTATATTATAATGTTTTGATAAAAGCTTTACTTTGCTTTGTTTTGAAAAAGTATTTGATCAAGCATGAATGATTATCCTCTAATTTTTTTATCAAGTATTATGTTTGTTTTGATGACATTCTTGGAAGGTCCTTTCGTACTAAGGGATGTTAAGCCTATGTAGCACCTTTGTTTGAGATATCTCTTTTGCCACCGACGGTCTTGTACGGGTGGGTTTGTTTAATCAATTTTGGGCCGGCCATTGACAGTCGTGAATGGGTGTGCTTCGATTCCGAGATGATTATTCCCTTGTTTTGCCACCGACAGTTTTTCGGGTGGGTTGTCTATCCAATACCGGGTCGGCCATCGACGGTCGTGAACGGGTGTGCTTCGATTCCGGAACGGTTATTCCCTTGTTTTGTCCGAAATGTCATCCCTTGGTATTATGTAGATGTTATTAAACATCCAAGAAGCTTTGAAAGAATTTGATTGATGAACTTGATTCATTCCATGTTTTGTTAATATGTACTGTTTTGATAAAGATCTCAGATATCATTCACTCAAACCTTTATTACTTATATCATTCACTGAGTATCCAAGCTCACCCTTCCCTTTATATATATGTAGGTGACAAGTAAGAAGGTTGTGACACCTAAGATGTTGTTTGCAACTTTGTTTTGGATTCATGTTTTGCTAGCATCTTGAAGATTATGCTTCTTAGTTGTAATTTATGTCTTTGTATATTTCGGCTTGAGAAGCCTTTTGATCAAGATGTAACATGTGCTATATTTTATTTGTATTTAAGTTGTAAAACCACGTTAAGATGTATGCCATTTCATTTGATCTATGCACAGCTTTTATGGACTACTTAGATTTAAATTTATTGCTTCCGCACATGTAAGCCCCATATGTATACTCTGATTGTGTGTGACTTTGTAAGTTGGCCTTTGGTAATCTCAGATTACTGGCCATCATGGCACCATTCTACTAGGGGCGGAATGGGGTCGTGACATTGACCCTCCAAAAGTTGGCCTAAAGTTGCTACTTGGACAGGCAAGTCTGTGGACTGTTGTGGCTAGGTTGCTTCATGGCATGTCTTGAACTATCTTGCACTATGCCTTGGGCCTTTGCTTGCACTTGCACCAACAACTTCTTAGGCATGTTTTTGGCTCTCCAAAGGGAACAAATGAGTGTGGCATCAAGGTGTTGACCCTTGGATGGGCACATCTTGATAGTCTCCCCCAGTTGAACGGTTGACACCCTCGACGACTTGGCCCAATAAGTATCAATCTCATCTTGAAAAGCCGACAAGTTTGCCTCCCGTTCCCAGCTGATTTCTTCATCTCCAAGGCCTTTCCATTTCACCAAGTATTGCCTTTGTTTCTTCTTGGAAACCTTTTTCACCCGATCGATCAAGATAGATTCAATAGACCTTTTTCCTGCTTTGGCTGTGATGGTTTGGCGTTTTAGCTCATTTCGGGTTGGATCTTCCTTGTCTGAATAGTAAGGCTTCAGATAACTCACATGGAAAATCAGGTGCACTTTCAGCCAAGATGGAACATCTATCTTACAAGCACATTTGCCAATTCTTTTCAGAATGGTTACTGATCCCTCATACTTTTACTCTAGCCTTCTGCCTCTTCCCCTTATGAACTTGCCTTGCTTGGGGTTGAGTTTGACAAGAACTTGATCCCCAGCTCTAAACTCAAGTGGCCTCCTCTCTTCATCAGCCCATTTCTTCATTTTACTTGCTGCTTTTTCAAGATAGGCACGAGTAATGTCATGGTTTCTCTTCCATTCCTTAGCAAATTGGTAAGCACTGGGAGACTTTCCTTCATAAGGTCCATCCACTGTGTAGGGCAACAGTGGCTGCTGGCCATTCACTATCTCAAAAGCACTCTTGCCCGTAGAGCTACTCTTTTGAGAGTTGAAGCATAATTGTGCTACATCAAGAAGTTGCACCCAATTTCGTTGATTGGTATTGACAAAGTGGTGCAAATACTCCTCAAGCATAGAGTTAAAGCATTCTGTTTACCCATCCATCTCTGGATGGTAGCTTGATGAAGTATTAAGTTGTAAGTTGTGACCCAAGAAGTTGCCAACAAAGCACGTATCTCGGTCACTAACAATACTTTTAGGCACACCCCAATACTTAACAATGTGCTTGAAGAAGAGTTGGGCAGTTTCCTCCACTGAAACATACTTTGGGGCAGCAACAAAGGTGGCATATTTGGAGAACCGGCCTATAATAGGCAAGATAGTCCCGATATCTCCCACTTTAGGCAATTCAATGATGAAGTCAAGTGATACACTTTCCCATGGACGTTTAGGCACGGGCAAAGGTTCAAGCAAGCCTGCTTTCTTCTTATGCTCAACCTTGTCTTGCTGGCAAGTGAGACAAGAGAGGATATATTCTTCCACATCATCACGCATTTAGGGCCAATAATATCCTTGTTTCACCAAGGCCAATGTTCGCTCCTAAACCGGATATCATGCCTAAAGTGTATCATGGAACTCCCTAAGAAGTGTCTTCCTCAAATCACCAGCCCTAGGTACAAATATGCGGTTTCCTGTTGTCATTAGAAGTCCATCTTGCACCCAAAATTGGCGAGTCTTGCCCATTTTGACAAGGTTCATAAGATTCTCTGCCATAGCATCCTTGTCTAGATGAGCCTTGATTTTCTCCTTGATGCTGGTTAAAATGGAAGTAAGTGAACATACATGATGGTATATAGCAAGCTCCGTCTTCCGACTTAGTACATCAGCAACATGGTTGGGGGCACCGGCCTTGTATTCTAAGGCACAATGAAACTCTGCCAACTTCTCTTGCCACAGTGCTTGTCATGCGCTTAGCTTAGGCTGTGTTAAGAAATGGCTAACCATCATGTTGTCAGTCTTTACAACAAATCGTGAGCCCAAGATGTAGTGCCTCCAAGTCTTCAGACAGTGCACTAC
Organism: Camellia granthamiana; assembly: GCA_036172215.1. Taxonomy (NCBI): domain Eukaryota; kingdom Viridiplantae; phylum Streptophyta; class Magnoliopsida; order Ericales; family Theaceae; genus Camellia; species Camellia granthamiana. Next base: position 66,878,340 of record CM069912.1, read on the forward strand.
TGCAAGCAACTCTTTCTCATGAGCTGGATATCTCCGCTCAACATCATTGAGCTTCATACTCTCATAGGCAATTGGGTGACCATCCTGCAAAAGAGCACCACCCAAAGCAAAATCAGATGCATTAGTTTGTATCTCAAAAGTTTTACCTAAGTCAGGTATAGCAAGGACAGGATCTTTTGACATAGCTTCTTTCAAGGCTTGAAAGGCTTGTTGGCACTCCTCTGCCCAAACATATGGCTTACCCTTCTTTAGCAACTCTGTTAATGGGGAAGCTAGTCTTGAGTAGCCTTTAACAAACTTGCGATAATAATTAGCAAATCCAAGGAATGACCACAACTCTAAAACATTAGCAGGTGGCTGCCACTCTTGAATAGCCTTGACCATCTCTTGGTTCATTTTGATGCATCCATGCTCAACAATGTGCCCTAGGAACTTAATCCTCTCTTGGGCAAAATAACACTTCTCTAGCTTGACCTAAAGCTTGTGCTCTCTCAACTTGGTAAGGGCCCTCTGAAGATGCTCCACATGCTCTTCTAAAGTGGAGCTATAAATTACAATGTCATCCAAATATACTACCATGAATTGATCTAAATACTCTTGAAAAACTTCATTCATCATGGTGCAGAATGTTGCTGGGGCATTGGTCAAGCCAAATGGCATAACAAGAAACTCATAAGAGCCATAACGAGTAACACAAGTAGTTTTAGGCTCGTCTCCCTCGGCAATTCTTACTTGATAGTACCCCGATCGAAGATCTAACTTTGGGAAATACCTCGCTTTGCTCAATTGATCAAATGAATCTGCAATGAGAGGAAGGGGATACTCGTTCTTGATGGTCAGCTTATTGAGTGCCCGATAATCCACACATAAGAAAAGACTACCATCATGCTTCTTTTGGAATAAGACAGGTGCACCGAATGGGGCCTTAGATGGCCTAATGAAGCCTGCTTCCAACAACTCTGTAAGCTGCTTCCTTAACTCATTCAACTCAGGAATAGCCATTCTATATAGTGCATAAGCTGGTGGCTTTACCCCTGGCACAACCTCGATAGCATGATCCACACCTTAGCGTGGAGGCAACTCCTTAGGCAACTGTTCAGGCATAACATCTGTAAATTTCCTTAAGACCTTCTTGATTATGGCTGGGACAGGAGTAGATTCAAGAGCTTCATTCAACTTCAATGCAGCAACCCAAGTTTGCTCACCATGCCTAACACCCCTCTTGAGTTGCATAGCTAAGACAAACCGGTCATTGTTGTTAGTGGCCATAGCAGGAATAAGACATGGCTTATCCCCCATGACACACATACTATTAGAATAAGGCATGACTGCCATCTTTGTGCTTCTCAAGAAATCCAACCCAAGGATGGCTTGGAAGTCATCCATGGATACTGCGGTGAAATCTACTCTTCATTCCCAAGTGCTGACCTTCAAATGAATAGATTTTGCAACCCCATAGATAGGCTACGCTGCCGAGTTAACCGCCTTGATGCGGCTACCATCCTTCTCTAAAAATAGCCCAAGTTTTTCAACTTTGGTCCCCGCAACAAAGTTGTAGGTGGCCCCTGTGTCAACCAAAGCACGGAGGGGCTTCCCATTGAGTTTTACATCCACAAACATCAAACCTTTGTTGGATGACTTACTCTTGTTCAACTTGCCTGATGATTCCCCACTATACATGGGTTTCTTCCCTTTGCCTTCCTCTTTAGATTCCACAAGTTGTTTAGGATCTGAATGTTTGCCCACTTTGCCACTCTTGGCATTCTTCTTAGGCCTCCCTGTAGAAGCCTTCTTCTCCATGGAATTCATCATATGAAAGGCTCCCACTCTAGAGCCAGCTGCCTTAGAACCCTTGCCACTTCGCCTAGACTACATGTCTTCTTCCTCGCTATCATCATCACTTGGTTGAGAGACATGGTCAGACACAGTTGCTAGAGCATTCAAGACACGCTTTGTGAACATTCAGATAACCGGTGTGGCCCATTGCATAAGAAACAAGAGATAGGGCCTTTTGCTTTACTTGTAGATAATTGTTCAGGGCTTTTGCCTTGTCACCATAGCTCTTCTATTTCCATTGTCCTCTACCCGAATGGGTTTTGGATGTAAAAGTGTTGGCTCCCCCACTCTTAGGTTTGCCATAGCCTTGGGACTTTCCACCTCTCCTACTCTTGTGTGGGGAACCACTATCCCGTTGCTTAGGTTCTGTGTAGTCCGTAAGGCACTCAGCCGCTGCTTGTGCATGGGCTAAATGTTGTACTCTTTGCCTTTGAAGTTCAACTCTGGCCTATGGCTTCAATCCCTCAAGAAAGAAGAAGAGATTGTCTTTCTCTGACATGTCTTTCTCTGACATGTCTTTGATGTCTAGCATAAGCCCAGAGAATTGTTTCACAAAATCTTTTATAGTACCAGTGTGGTTCAGATCCCACAAAGCACACCAGGCATTATACTCAACATATTCGGGGAAGAATTGGAGCTTAAGTTCATGCTTAAGTTGCTCCCAAGCCTCAATTGTGCATAAGCCGCGTTGCATCTCATCATGTTTAGTCCGCCACCACAACTTGGCATCACCGAACAAATACATTGTGGCCATAGAAATCCTTGTCTCCTCAGCATCGGTTTTCACAGCTTTGAAATATTGCTCCATATCAAAAAGAAAGTTGTCTAACTCTTTGGCATCTCTGGTGCCACCGTAGGCACGGGGGCTCGAGCACACGCACCCTAGTGAATTCCATGCCACCACTAGGTGCGTTGCCAAAGGCACGAGCAAGAACACTAACCCAGCCACTGAGGTCTTCAATCTCCAACCTGAGTTCAATGACAACATCCTCAAAATCTTGCCCTTCAATAGGGCTGTGAGTTTGCTCAAGATCATGAACCGGTTGCTCAAGAGTAGCTAATGAAGCTACCATGGCCTCCATGTTGTCCATACGCTGCTCCAAAAGCTCAATTCTCTCCCTTTGTGTGGGTTGACGATTGCCAGTAGCATCCATTTAGAAAGCCAATAATAGAGAAAGCCAAATAGACTAGGCTCTGATACCAACTGTGTCACACCGGCAATGCGAAAGCCTTGACAAAGATATGCAAGTGTGTGTGGTGTTAGTTAACTCTCTTCACTAGCCCGCCAATAAAGCTCAAAAGGTTTGCAAAGACAAGCAAACACAATATTAGTTAAGTTGATGAGCCACAAGATTGAAAACAAGCCACAAAATAGAAATCAACAAGCTAAAATTAAAGTAAGCAACAACTGAAAGGCTTTGCACAATTTAAAGGCGAAATGAACTTTTCATTGATCAAAAGAAGGCATTATAATAGTTGAACAATGCATTAAAAGTGCTACAAAAGTTGCCTTACCATAAGCTAGGTTGGGATACATTAAAGGCACAAGTGGTCTGGTTCAACACTTAGGTACCCCCTCCTTAATATAGCTTGTTAAGCCTTTTCCTAACTTGTAGGAGGAAACATCCATTATGTTTAAGGAGTCATAATGGATTTTTAAAAATTCTACAAAAAAAGATAAAAATTACAACTCTTGGCCCCAAAACACCTTTTAATACTAAGGTATTTACATAAAAATTTACAAGGCAAAAAGATTACATTTGACCCTCCAAAAGTTGGCCTAAAGTTGCTACTTGGACAGGCAAGTCTGTGGCCTACTGTGGCTAGATTGCTTCATGGCATGTCTTGAGCTATCTTGCACTATGCCTTGGGCCTTTGCTTGCACTTACACCAACAACTTCTTAGGCATGTTTTTGGTTCTCCAAAGGGCACAAATGAGTGTGGCATCAAGGTGTTGACCCTTGAATGGGCTCACCTTGACACCCTGCCAAGGTCCCTTGAATTACTAAAGAACATAAAATTCCACAATCTAGCCAAGAATCATCTACTTGACTTGTTTCACTCAAGCTACCTCCCCCTGCTCAATCTCACCTGGCAACTCCAACAACCGCCAAATAAGAATATTATCGAATTTAATCAACCTCTGCACGTCATCACAAGGTTCACAAGAGTATCACCCATTGTCCGATCAGTCAATGCCATGTGTGACGCAACTTTGGCTTGCTGGGATCAAGCTTAGGCCACAAAAAAATATTGATGGTAGCTTCTTGGACATAAATTTCCGCAAAGGGATGCTAGAAATCCCACCAATAACCATCAATGATTTCACCAGCACCATCATTATCAACTGTGTTGCCTTGGAACAATGCAGCCCACAAAGTTCCTCTACGTACTTTTCTGAATACATTGCCTTCATGAGTTGTCTCATCAACTCGGGCAGAGATGTTACATTCCTTTGTGACGATAGAACTATCACAAATTTCTCCTACAATGATATACAAGTTGCTCATCTTCTCAGGAAATTGGGAGAGAGTTGTTTTCAACATTAGGGGGTGTTACCTCTCTAAGCAATTTAGAGAAGTGGAAGCCTACTATAGTAGCAACTGGGCAACTCTAAGGCGCACATATTTTAGCAATCCATGGTCATCCATCTCAATTGTCTCTGCCTCTATTCTACTGGTGATGACAACCATACAAACAATCATGGCCATTTTGAGCTACAAGGTCCACCATAGCTAATAGTGCTGAACCATTAAAGTTGAGTTTGAATCATGGATTTTGGTAGAGATTTAGAAAGGGAAATGGAAGATGAGGGTGAAATGCAGTTATATTTCATTCATATTTCACCTATATCTTCTCCCTTTCCCTTTCAAAATCTCTACCAAAATCTATGATCCAAACATAACATAAGCTAATTAGAGTTTTAATTTTACAAATGGTGGATGTTTATATAAACCAATATCTTTATGCATGATAAGCTAGCCCTAGCTGTTGGAAAAATAATGATTTTTTGGTGACTTTGATGAAATATTAAAGTGGATGTCAATCCTTAATTGAGGTGGAGTAAAGTGGGTTTAGATTGTTTGTAATGAAATCTTTACATCACAAAAAGAATGACCAAAAACCATTAAGCTTTGAATAAGAAATTGACTTATTAAGTTGGTCTCATGAAAGAGGTGTTGGGAAAGGCGTAAAACCTTGTATCTCACATTGATTGTAGATGAGAGCATTGATGGTTATTTAAATCCCATTTTTTGCATAAGGGTGTAAGCCCTTTGGGGCATCCAAATTTTCTGAAGAAAGGGAGTCATGGTTGCTTCAAGGATAGACTTGGGCCATAACTATGGTCCAAGTTTATTATGCAAAAATTGCCACACGTACGTGTCGCTTGCCCGCCTGGGTCCGTGGTCCGTGGATCTTGGACCTTGGGCTTGAGGCTTGCAGTTGTGGGCTACAGAATTATATACATTACACAGATATATATATATGCGTGTAACTCTATAATGATGATGATTTATTCCTATAGGTTTAATACAGAATTCGTTTCTACATTTGTAAGGGGCCTTGGTGGCTGGAGCCTCTTCCTCTCTTCTTCCATGTGTTTAAAAAGAGACCCTTCTCGTTCAATTTTCAACCCAGAAAATTTGTTGCTCTTCTTGTCAAAAGTTTCTTTCAAGTTTATATTATATTCTTCCTGTGAGAGAGTGCTGCAAAGTTCTGTTCGCCGAAACTATTCCAGTCGGTACATTGCATAGCTGGTCCAACTGTCGTATCTTAGGAGATAGATGTCGAACTGCCTCCAGCACCCAACTGGTGAGACGACGAATCTATTTTAAGGAAACTGTCTAGTGCAGGCTTTAGTTTGCTTCCTTTTGCTATTTTTATTTGATTATGAATATTTATGTATATTCCACCATGTTCTTGTTCTGAAATTTCAATTGTTTGTTCAATATGAATCTATTTATTTTATGTTATCATACAATTTGTATAACAATCTTAAAACAAATTAGATATATTTTTCATAAAATTAGATAAATACATTCATAATTCTATTACTCAGAATATACACTGGTTTGCTTTTATATGTAATTTAGTCTATTGTTACATATATTTATCCTAGGCAGTGTCTCTTTGTTGCTGCTTGTGTGAATGTTTAATAATAATAAATATATATATATTTAAATATATTTCAGTGTTATTGTTTTCTGGGACACATGTAATGGTATTTGTTGTATCTATAAACTTCATGATTAGGATGTGTAGACTTATTGGCTATTTTCTTTCATATATGAAAGTGCATGTATAGAATATAATACAAACTATATTTCGTTACCAAAAAAAAAAAAATTAAAGATAAAATAAAATTAAAAAAATATATTAAAGGTAAACTAGTAAAATATATATATATATATATTTCCATGTAAAATTTTAATTGCATTGACATGAACTTTCTCATATAAAATTAGGCTCATGTTACTGGAAGCCGCATCATATATATAGTACTAAAAAGTAGTGTTTATTTTAAAATTGAGAAAATTACTTTGCAGTGGGGTCTAAGAAGAATTTATTCTTGCACAATGGAAAAATTTTCAAAATTATGATTAAAGTCTCGTTTGACAATATTATTTTTTAGTTTAAAAGTCAAAACATCATTAAAAAAATAAAAATAATAATAATTTATATAAAAAAAGAAATCAAAAATTCTCTTTTCTCTTTACTTTTTTGCACATTTTTTCGTAAGAAATTAAAAAGTTATCCCAAATTATTAGTTTTGTTTATCTCATATTTTAACAAAAAAAATTAAAAAATTACTAAAAAAGTATATTCCCAAACGAAGTCTAAGGGTTGGTTTGGGATGTGATTGCCTTTTTTATTTTTTTAACTTTTTGATATTTGGAGTTAAAAAGTTTTATTTGGGATAATTTTTTTATTTTTTTCACTTTATAAGAAAAAAATAAAATAATTATTATTTAAATATGATATTTTATTTTATTAACTTAAAAAATTATTTTATCATTTTATAACTATTTTAATAAAAAGACTAAAACATGATTTTTTTTTAGTGAAGTAATCCAATATACCCTTTTCCCAATCTTTTCTCAATCTTTTCCCCGTTCAGCCTTTCAATCACGTCTGATTTCTCCTCCCAAGCCAAGCCAACTATTCCCCCCGCCCCTCTCTCTCTCTCTCTCTCTCTCTCTCTCTCTCTCTCTCTCTCTCTCTCTCTCTCTCTCTCTCTCTACCTTTAGGTCGGGGCAACCTTTCAGGTTATAGTCTCTTACTCGAAACGGACAACAGGACATCCTGGTGATCTCTTCAAGGGGCGCTGCCTTGGACCTGCGGGAGAGTGGGAGGATTTTCTTGTAACAAAAAAAAAAAAAAACTTTTGGTCAAGTTTGAAAAGTTAAAAAAAAATTAAAAAATCAAAAAGTTACTCAAAAAATTAAAAAGTTATCATTATTCACCAAAAGTCAAAAAGTACGGCTGCACAATTCTCAATCCTAATTTTTCCCTACATACTAATTTATACAATTTTTTAATACACATTTTTTCATAAAAAGTTAAAAAGTTAACAAAAACATCCATATTTTTTCCCTCAACTTTTTAGCCCAAAAAAATAAAAAGTGCACTTATTTAGGACATCCCAAACAACTCCTAATCATTTTTTAACTTTCAATAATAAGTGAGATTCAATATATATATTTATTTATTGGTTAAGATTTTTAAGTAAAAAAAATTTGTATCAAATTTTATTTGTGAAATATTATGAAATCTCAATTATTATAAAAATATTATATATCATTTATCTTATAAAATCTTAATATTGAAAACTTTAAAATAAATTCTTCCTTACATTTTTTTGTAACGCCCTCAAAATTAAGCCCATAATATATAATATTAACATGCGTCATTATAAGAAAACAAAGAGTATTATTCCATTTATCAGAGTAAACTTATTAAAAGACATTACATGTAATAAAGAAAGTAAATGTCCTACGGGCTTACATCTTTCCAAGCCAACACTTGGATACAAAAATATGAGTACTAACTCATTTACAAGTTAAGCCCTTGGCTTGAGTCCTTACATGTAATATCAAATAAAGCAAATAACAACTAATCTAAAATGAGTCTTCAACTCTAAATCCTTCCGAGCTAATTCCTTGGAGGTAGCACATCACCTGGACCTGAAAATGATGTTCCCGTATAGGGTGAGCCACAGCCCAGTAAAAAAATACTAAACCAAGTATAAGCATTGAATAAAGCAATAGCATTCAATAGATGGTTAACACAAGACATTCAATTTCATCATTTTACAATCTCATGACACTAATGTCTATGACACGTTTCACTTCTCATTATTCGTTCAACTTTTCATTTATATCAATGTGGCTCAGAACCTGGCCAAACTATAACCGTGAACTATATATCACATTCACATTACTTCCAATATCATCAAAATAAATGAGACTAAGGCTCATACCAAAATACTTCCATACTTCTCGATTGATACACATTTTAGTGATGCATCAATAACATATGAAAATACTTCCATAATTCAATAAGCACACATATTAGTGGTGCTAATGAAGTCCATCCTCTATCTCCTCCCAAACAGAATCCGGTTTAGGAGTCCATCCCCTATCTCCTCCCAAACCGTGGAGTACATCCCCTATCTCCTCCCAAACAATATGCATATCCAATGTATCAAACACTTGTCATATACAATACTCAATCAATACATGTATTTTCTGTATTAATTCAACAGTCAAAATTAATGACTTAACCAATGTGATTAGTTTCAGTTTTCCCTAATCCACATGCAATGTCTACAACAAACACGACTATCCTCCACCGATAGCCCAAAACAGTTATTTCTAAACAGGAAATAAATGTACAATGAATATAAATTCAACAATTTCAAAGGTGTGTGATTAAACTAACCAACTACACCATTTAAGCTTATAATTACCCAATTCCATGAATTCAACTAAATTCCCCAATTTTCCCTAAATTAATTATACAAATTAATTTAATACCACAACTAGGGTTTTCCCAAAATTACCAAAGCACCCCCAACATATCGAAATACCAAAACTCAGAACAAAACCTATAACATGGAGTAGGAAATCCCTACCTCGAAGTAAATAGCCCGAATGGAGAAACCGGAGATGATGACCCAAAATCCAAAGTGCTCCAAATCCACAAACGTCCCGATTAAAACGAAGCCCTCGACTCACTCTATCTTTTTAATAAAGGATCTAGGGTAGAAACACACTCTAAATAGATCAAACCTAAGAGAGAAGATGAGTGGAGAGAGAGAGAAGACGGACCTAGGGTTTTGGAATAAAAAAGAGGATGAAAAAGTGATTTAAAACCCGCTGCTGCCTATTTAAATCTGACAGGCTCGCTCGAGCGAAGACTTGGTCGCTCAAGCGACCAGACACAGAAAACCCTCGCTCGAGCGAAGAAAAGCTCGCTCGAGCCAAGAACTTGAAGCTTCAAGTCTGCAACCCAGAAGCACGCTCGAGCGAAGGACTGCTCGCTCGAGCGAAGAACACGAAAACATACACATCGCTCGCTCGAGCGAAGGAAAGCTCGCTCGAGCGAAGAATCACAACTTTCAGGTCTATACTAGACGCAGTCGCTCGCTCGAGCGAAGGAACCCTAGCTCGAGCCACCAGAAACAAAACTCACCCCTCGCTCGAGCGACCAAATCCTCGCTCGAGCGACCAACCCAAAAACTTGACAGCAACACTTGGTTTCCGAACCCAACCAACCTGACACAAACCTGCCCAACACATCCTATAACTCAAGAATAAGGAATTAAAGGACAACAACAATAATTATATGACCACGAGATCTATGGAACATAAGTCCGGATACAACAACTAACTAGGAAAAGACCGGGGTCGCTATATTTTTTGTCTGTGTTTGAAAACACTTAAAAAAAGATATCTCTTTTTTTAATTTTTAGTTTAAAATTATGTCAATTTTTTATTTTTTCTAATGTAGATAAATTTAAAAAGTAAAAACAAAATTAAAAATTAAAAAAATCCGAAATAAGCCAAACAAATCCATTATTTTTTTTTACTTATTTTGTCTTTTTTAGATTTTTTTGAATTTTTTTTTTAATTTTCTAATTCCTCTCATTGAGTTAAATTTAGAAGTCTAAAATTTACAAAAACAAAACAAAACAAAAACAAAAACAAAGCGGAGCGTTGATTAAAGCGGAGTCGCCTCTATACGTGAGGATGAGTCAACTGGCAAGTCTTCAATTATGAAGCTTCGTGCAAAGATATCCACGAAAAAATTATGCGGCAGTCTTGGTGTAGAGTAAGGATGCTCTCCAGCCACTCTTTACTATCATCCCTCTTTACAATGCTCCAAATTCACCCAAGAGAAGATATAACGGTTTAGATCACCCTACTCTTGAGACCGCGTCTCATATGTTTTGCTTTTCCGATGTACAAAAAAAGAAACCGCGTTTGAGGATGAAGGTAATTTGATTTCAAAAGCTGAAGAAATTTGTCTAGTTGTATCCAACGGTTCATATCACCCTACTCTTGAAACCACGTCTCAATATGTTTTGCTTTTTCGATATACCAAAAAAAAAGAAACCGCGCGTGAAGTAGGATGAGGGGAATTTGATTCCAATTGTATCCAACGGTTCAGATCACCCTATTCTTGAAACCGCGCCTCAATATGTTTTGCTTTTCCGATGTACCAAAAAAAAGAAACCGCGTCTGAAGTAGTGTTAGATTTAATGTATAAAGAAAGAGAGAGTAAATAAATTATGTATATTGATGTTGTTGATGTATTGAATTTGTACTTAATCAATTATATGGTCTCCTTTATATATTGGAGATTCGCATACACACTAATGGACTATATGGCCGAAAGCAACAAAGGAAAGGAACACTAATTATTACAGCTTTTAAAGCAATAATCACTAACATATAAAAGCAACAATCCTAACATGTAATAATATACACTAACAAGCTCCCTTAAACTCAAGGAGGATAAACATAAACCAACTTGAGTTTGGAGAGAGTAACAAAACAGGAAAATAAAATGAAAAATAAAATAAAATAGGATAGGAGACACTGTATGGTCGTGTCGGACCACTACAAAAAAAAAAACACTTTTAGCGACATTTTTTTAGTCACCAAAAGTGTAATTTTGGTCACTGAAAGTATCCGCGACGTCAACAAAATTGGTCGCTGAAACCCTGTCACTAAATGCTTCGGCGACCAAATCAATTTTGGTTGCCTTTATAAATAAATTGGCGACCAAATATTTCAGTCGCCAAAAGACTACAATTTCGTCACCATAAATTAACATTTAGTCACTGGAATAGCCTTCAGTTGATGACATGTTAAGTTTTAGCGACATATAAATGTGTTGCTAAAAATATCTTTCAATGACTAAAAGAATTGTTTGTTGAATGTTAAAACTTTTGGTGACCAATCAAGTTTTGGGTCGCTAAAAAAATTATGCACACATACCTTCAGCAACATGAATAAAATGTCACCAAAAGTAAATTTACAACTAAAATACATGTCACCAAAAATTCATTATTTATAATTTTTTTAACAATTTCCCTGTTCAATACATAAATCATAAACCTATAAACACAAGCAAAATATAATTCAAATTAACACACTTGTGCAAAGCATCCAAAATATAAATTTAATTCAAAAGTAGTACCATATTAAATATAAACAACATATCAAATCCAAAACATCCAATTTAAGTACAAATCTCTTACAATCCCAAACTTCAAACATGTAATGCCCAAAAACCTTCTAAGCTTGCAAATTCATAACAAAAACCTATGACAAAATATATCCAAAAATTCAAAATGTAATCCTTTGATACCCCCCGAACTATATTCCATCCATTGCCAATCTGTCAAACATATGAAAAAAACTTGAAACATGTAATTCCAAAAAACCTTCTAAGCTTGCAAATTCATAACAAAAACCTATGACAAAATATATCCAAAAATTCAAAATGTAATCCTTTGATGCTCCCCGAACTATATTCCATCCATTGCCAATCTGTCAAACATATGAAAAAAAAAAATTATAATGTTAAAATGTTAATAATAAAAGTCTTGGTCTGAAAGCATTGGTTTCACATTATAGATGAACAAATTGGGAGCAAATTTTCCTACGGTGAACTACAAAATTTTAATATACCAAAATGAAAAAGTAACACATGATTCACCAGTTAAACTTGGCATATATGAACTAATTACAAGCAATATCTCTATAAGTTTGTAAATCAGTCACATATTGTCCAACCAAAATCTAGCTCAAATTATGTCATAATGGAATACTGATGAAATCCAATTTCAAGGTTCCAAAACAAGAGCAAATATCAATTGAGTAGGAGCTACTACTGGAATGGGATGTAATCCAAAGTGCTAACTTTACTTTCATGACTAAATTGAAATCTTAAACTTGAGGTTGCTTTTACTTACATTAAGGTCAAAAAGTTCCTCAAATAAAAACTAGAATGAATATGAATAGTTTGCTAGCATTGTGCCCACAAATCATACTTTGCTGCCGATGATATATTGTGATAATTAGTTGTCTGATATTGCAAAAGAAAATTATGAGATGTGTGACATTTCTAGTATAGCATTATAGTGTTCTTAGGAAACATAATAAGAGTTTAACATTGGGATAATGAAATTAAAACACATCTTTGGTCCCTAGATTAAAACAAAATATAACAGCAATCTCAAAAACGTAGGGCAAAATCAGGAGATGGAAATGTTCTCTACTACCACAGACCATTTTGCTGAAGAACTGATAATGATGAATACAAAGAATATATTGTTTCAATCAAGTCGCAGAGAGCACCAACAAAGAATCTGGTAGTCAAATGGTTTACAACGTTAACAAGGAATAATAGATACAAAACCAAGTCAAGAATGACACAATGTTACAAATATGTGAATCTTCAATTACAATTTGAACTTTATAATCAGAATGAACTCAGATAAAAAAAACTCTTGGTTCAAAAATCTAATATTCTAATGAGTCTTACAAACACAACACAACTTGGAAATCAAAAGCATTTTTTGCGATCAGGTAAGTGGTCCTATCTCATTTATGAATGCACAATGAAAAACATATACTAAAATGGGATTGGGGTGCATATTGTCACAGCCCCTGCTGTGACAGCAAAAGGCCCACTGTTTAGGTCGTTGCTTTGGTAAAAAAAAATAAATAAATAAAAATAAATGGAAGGTTGGATACAAGTGCTGCTATAACCTAACCAAATATCAATATTTGACAAGTTGTATTAACAATAATAACTGATAAAGAAGAATTACTATTCAAGTGGAGCATGCAACATAGAGTAAAAGGGTGAAAAAGAATCATATAGTAAGTGATGACATAGATATGTAAATTAGAATTGCTATACAAGTTATGGTCTTCAAATTGTTACATATTAGTTTAGTTGTTTTTGTAAAAGCATATTCATTTATTTTAGCAATTTGACTTATTTATTTGAGTTAGACATGGACTTGAGATTTTTAAGCAAAACACAACAACTACCCTCTAATTAGCATATTTGGTCTTATCTTATTTATATATCAAATAGTTCCTTGGATCATCTTATTGTTTGTCATATCATGAATGCTCAAAACATTAGGATTCCATCTTTTTATGTATGTATGTGTTATGATACGTTCACAGTAGTAAAAAGAAACTAAAAATACAATAAGTGAATCCTCTAATAGCCACAAATTTTATTTAAAAAAAAAAAGTGTCAAAATTCTCTAAATAAATTAAAAAAGCCCCCAAATAGTCAAATATCACCTGATGTAGTAATTGCCCCCAACGAACAAGTGCAGCTTTTTTATCTCTATGCATTAACCGATAACCTATAACCTTGGCAATTGTAAATCAAAGTTTAAATTAAAATCGCACTATACACGAAATTAATGGAGAGCTATGGGCATGAAATGAATGTCAAATAACATATAAGGATACTCATGTCCTGTCTTCAAATTTTTTTTTTTTTAAATTTTCTACCTTATTTGTCGTACTTCCTTGCCATGGATATGTGCAAAATAAACAATTTGACTACACATCTAAATAAATGATTGTACTTCTAATCTAGACAACAATTGAATCAAGTACTCCAAACCTAAGTGCCAAAAGCATGTTTCATATTCATTTAGTTTAGTGTCATGCACATAGATTGGAAACTTGAATTGAAGCAAGAATAAATATCAATTAAAGCAATGGCATGGCAACAAAAATATCAATTAAAGCAATGTCAATTTAGTGTCATGCACCATCATACGTAAGCACACCATCTTTTCACAACTCCTTCACTCTATAGAAAACACAAGTTCAAGCCACCACCATCACCACACACACACACACATATATATATATGAATACTTTTCTAAATATATATTGTACGAGCACGAAAATAATTATTCTCGTATGATTCTGTTGATCAAATTTGCACTCCTCCAAACGTCGTTGCTTTGCCACCTGAAAACACAAACGTGAGCTAACTGGCAAGTGTGTGTCGGAAACCCCTCCCCGATGCCTAAGTCAGCAACTAGACAATAGACAATAAGCTCTGTGTATTCTAGAGTAAGAATTGGAATACCTGTACATAAGTCTAGTCATGAGCTTTTATAGACTTTACTTGGCACAATCCTAGTAGGATTCTAACTCTCCTTATAAGAGTCCTTCTAGGAATCACACACCCTACTCACTACCAACCAAGTGAGATGGTTTACACAATCTTAGTAGAACTTTACTCTTCTTAGCAGAGTCCTCCTAGGAGTCACACTCCTACTCACTACCAACCAAGTGAGATGGTTTTGTATAATCCTAGTAGGACTCTACTCTCCTTAGCAGAGTCCTCCTAGGAGTCTCAATCCCAAGGGATAATGATTATCCCTAAAACACCCTCATCACTGCAAGCCAAGTGAGATGGCTGAACCCTTACCTCGGCTGACATTGCGATCAACCGTGCTCACACAGCTCGGTGATACTTTAAGCACCACTATCAGTCTTGACTCTGAGATGACGCCCTGCAGAGCTATCCTTCAGCTCGGTTCTCCCTCCACTGATACCTCGGTCTAGGATAGCTAGGTCAGGTCACTGGTAGCCCATCTCTGACCGACCCGATGTTTAGATGATCAAGGACCGTGCTACATAAATAATTACCTCGGCCCATAGTTCGGCCCAAACCCGAAATATGAGATGTCTTCTTGGCCTAAGACCGAGCTACACTAGCCCTTATCTCGGCCCATTACGCGGCCCAACTCCCAAAGAAGACTCTTCCTAGCTCGGTCCAATTTGTTTGCAAATTACCCTCTCAATTGCCCCTTAATTCCATCTGCGTAGCATGATTGGGATTATTTTTCCTCCAGCCGAGCTAAGAACGCCCCACTCTGCTGAGCTAGAAAGTTGTTCGGTTTCATAGCTCGTTCGGCCCCAATAAGCCTTGTTAGTTGCTCAACATGTTCTTCCACTAATCTGGCATGACATCATTCCCAAGATACGTGGCGTGCCCCCATTATCCTCGTTCTCTTGTTACAACCGTCATGTACCTTCAAAATTTTGAACAGCCCTGCCTTTTTGCCTTCAATATTTATATCCTTCGAGTTCGCAATCATATGAGAAGGCGTTTTTTTAGTGTAACCGGGCTATATGTCCCACCTTTTGTAATCATCTTCCAATTAATGAAAAATTTCGATCTCTTTGATTGGTTACTGTGTTTCTTTTTCAATGTTTTGCATCATTCCGACCGCATGCCTAGCCAAACTAATTAGCTTGGCCTCACGTGATCCTGTCAACCTTCTTTGGCCGAGATACGCATCTTAGTTGAAGAATCCAAAAAACTTGTTGGTCAAACCTGCCAACCTACTTTGGCCGAGGTAACTATCATCCCGACCAAAGAGTGCAAAAGTTTTGTTGGTCATACCTGCCAACTTCTTGAAGCCTAGATCCTTATCTCGGCTTAGGAGAGCTAAATGTTGGTTATTCCTGCCAACCTTCTTCAGCCTAGATCTTTATCTCGACTGAAGAGAGCTAAATATTGGTCATACCCGCCAACTTCCTACAGCCTAGATCCTTATCTCGGCTTAGGAGAGCTAAATGTTAGTTATTCCTACCAACCTTCTTCAGTCTAGATCCTTATCTCAGCTAAAGAGAGCCAAATGTTGGTCATACCTGCCAACTTCCTGCAGCCTAGATCCTTAACTTGGCTTTAGGAATGAAAAAAGTGTTGGTCAAACCTGCCAACCTTTTTTGTTGCCCCCCAGTCGGGCAAAGACTTATTTAGAAAGAGTTGGTCAAACCCGCCAACCCACTTTGCCCCCAGTTAGGTAAAGACTTTTGCGCGGTCAGTCTTATTTGTCAACCGTGTTAACTCTCGCCAAAGGCTTTTTGTCTGGTATCACTGTTGCGCCGGACTCTGCCTTGGTGTGCGCCCCATCTTCCTCTACCCAGATGTGTTGGTGCACTCTCTCCATTATGGCTTCCATAGTAAGGGGCAGCATCATTGTCATTGAATCCCTCAACTTATTACCAGCCGGCAAACCTCGTTTGTACTATACGATAACTAGGTTTGTAGGGCAATCTCCAATCTGATTAAAAGTCTCCCAATACCGGTTATTATAAGACCTCAATGTTTCTTTCTCGCCCATGTCTATGGAGAGAAACTGGTCAATCTCCACTGGTGTCTTGGTGTTCGTTCTGAATCTGGTCACAAATGCCTCCGCTAGTTGCGCCCACGAAGCTATGCTACATTCTGGCAACCTTTCAAACCATGTTAAACCCAGGTCACCAAGGCTGGAAGGAAACATGATACACATTAAAGCCACATTTCGCCGATACACGGCCATAACCTAAAAGTGGCTCAAGTGCATATAGGGGTCCGACTTCCACTCATAAGTAGTGAATTTGGGCTGGTGGAAGCCTGAGGGTAATGGTGCGTTCTCTATTGTCGGAATGAATGGTAAGCTCTACAACCTTGATAACGCTTTGTCTACTGGTTCATAGGCAAGTCGTGGCTCTGGAATTCCAACATCGACACTCCCATGTGTTTTAGGAGCCAATCGTTGTAGTGCAGAGACTCTGCGGGGGTCGCGAGCCTGAATGTCTTCTCTCCTTCGAGCCTGAATGTTTTCTCTCCTTCGAGCCCTTTCAGTCCTCATTCTCTCAGGCCTGGAGTAGCGTGTCCTGGAAGTCTTTGATTGTGTATCACCCGACCTGAGGTTTCTATTTTCAGTTTGTGATGGTGTGACTTGTCTGTCACGATCTTCTGAGTGGCAAGAGTGTGTGTTGCCTTTGCGCCCCTCTTTTGCTACCACCCCTTTGCCTTTTATCTGGCTCTTCATAGACTCTATGTCAGCCGCCATTCTTCTTATTACTTCGTCTTGCTCCCGTATGCGATCTTCGAGAACCTGAGGATCCATCTTCCGCCTGTCTATCAGGGCTTTGAGAGTGGTGTGGACTTGAGCCCGTTCTTTCTCTCGCTTCTCTCCGCGGATTCTTTTGCTGGGGATCTAATTCCGCCATGGGTGGGATAGAAGGTAAACCTTCGCACCTCCCACCCCCTTCCAGGGTTTGCCCATCTATAGCAGATTGCGAAAAATCTTTGTTATGCGCCATTGATTTCAACTAGAGAGGAAAACTCGATCAAAAGGTTTTGTGCTATGTGTAATTCCCACAGATGACGCCAATTGTACAAGCACGAAATAATTATTCTCATATGATCCTGTTGATCAAGTTTGCACTCCTCCAAACATCATTGCTTTGCCACTTGAAAACACAAACGTGAGCTAACCGGCAAGTGTGTGCCGGAAACCCCTCCGATGCCTAAGTCAGCAACTAGACAATAGACAATAAGCTCTGTGTATTCTAGAGTAAGAATTGGGATACCTGTACATAAGTCTGGTCATGAGCTTTTATAGACTTTACTTGGCACAATCCTAGTAGGATTCTAACTCTCCTTATAAGAGTCCTTCTAGGAATCACACACCCTACTCACTACCAACCAAGTGAGATAGTTTGCACAATCCTAGTAAGACTTTACTCTCCTTAGCAGAGTCTTCTTATGAGTCACACTCCTACTCACTACCAACCAAGTGAGATAGTTTTGTATAATCCTAGTAGGACTCTACTCTCCTTAGCAAAGTCCTCCTAGGAGTCTCAAGCCCAAGGATAATGATCATCCCTAAAACACCCTCATCACTGCAAACCAAGTGAGATGGCTGAACCCTTACCTCAGCTGACATTGCAATCAACCGTGCTCACACAGCTCGGTGATACTTTAAACACCACTATCAGTCTTGACTCTGAGATGACGCCTTGCAGAGCTATCCTTCAGCTCGGTTCTCCCTCCACTGATACCTCGGTCCAAGATAGCTAGGTCAGGTCACTGGTAGCCCATCTCTGACCGACCCAATGTTTAGATGATCAAAGACTGTGCTACATAAATAATTACCTCGGCCCATAGTTCGGCCCAAACCCAAAACATGAGATGTTTTCTTGGCCTAAGACCGAGCTACACTAGCCCTTATCTTGGCCCATTACGCGGCCCAACTCCCAAAGAAGACTCTTCCTAGCTCGGCCTAATTTGTTTACAAATTACCCTCTCATATATATTATACTGATTTTTATCAATCAAGAAAATTTTTATCAATCAAGAAGAAAGAAGAAAAAGAGGAACAAAGCACAATGTTGGAGTTCAATCAAGATTCCTTTCTTTATTAATCAAATGCATACAAACTGGAGTTGAACCATGACTGGCTGTTCTTGGACTGGAAAAGCTTTGGGTTGATCTTGAATTCATTAGTGAAATGAAAACACATAAGAGGAAGAGAGCAAAGCAGTGTTTAAAACATTGAGATAGGGAACCAAAAACAGAACAAAATACACCACAAGCTCACAAAGGAACCAAACAACAAACAAAAAACTAGACTGCATACAGTACATATCCAATTCAAATACTTACTGTATGTAAAGTTGAATAAAAAGTCTTTTGAGTTGAATTCCCCATGAAACAAAAACAAGCATATTATCTCAGCCTCTCCACTATCAAATTATCTTCCATAAAATTAGTAGAGAAGAAGTTACTGAAAAAGATTTAAACCCGAGAGGTCCAATGGAAATTCAAGAGGATGGTATTGAAAGAGATCTTAAAGAAAAAAAAAACCACATCTATGACTACACGTACACATATATAATCATGAAAAGACAAAAATAAATAGGATAAAATCGAGAGCACAAAATCATAAAAGTAGCTTGAGTAAAAAATGAAAACCAATTTAACTTCAATAATTGCATTCTCAAACATATTTCAATGGCTTTGACTTTCTGCAAACCATAGACACAGAAACTAAGGATAAAAAAAATAAAAATAAAAAAACAAAACAAAAGAATAAGAACCTAATTAAAATCAAAGCCCCTAATGCAGACAAATGAACATTTGCACCATTGCCAGTTGTAACAACGCCCGCGTGGGACCTCGCTACAGCTCGGACTCCCTTTTTGTGTTGCGGTTCCAAATCTGAACCAAAGAGTCCACCTCTGGCAAATCGTTTTGAAGAAAAACAGATTTTTTGAAAAGTAGTGCCAAACATGGACTGCTTTGCCAGATTACAGAGTCGCCACCTAAATTTTTTAAAATGGGGAAATTTAGGAAACCCTGACTCGGTGCCGAAGGCCACGCGTCCGTCATCACCAAAGTGATCTTGGCTCGGGAGCTTGGGTACGATCGGGGAAGGTCAGCTATGAGCACCCCCTTTCGCCCGGTCCGAAGACCGGCCTCTACTAACCATGATATCCATTTTTGAAAACTTTATGTGTTCTTATTCCAGTTATTAGCCTAGAATTACTATGTTGTGCGCACAGCAAACAAGTATAGACTAGATCGCCTAATTTGGAAATAAACATTGCATATCCGTTGGTTTGGAAAACGCTTTGGAATTTGCTACTCGCAAGTAGGCTAAAACACGGATTTCAACGAGTTTTTCCAACTCAAACAATCCAACCTCCACCCACAGGCATTCAAACAGTTTATCTCATGTAAGCACTTAGCCGCATGGTAAGCATACTGTCATGTTAACATTCACACGCATGCGAGATGCTAAAGCATAAAAACTTACATCGTACTCCGTGCCAAAACAATAAACTAGTTAGCAAAACATGCATGACCTAGTTCATGTTAAGTGGCTAATGCAACACAGGCAGAGATGCAATTTAGAGTAGGCTCGGCTAACCCTAAAATGACATGTGAGATGCAATCAAGTAACACATACTCAATTTGGAATTGAAAATACAATGCAGTTTATATGATGTACCGAGCCCGGTGCATGCAAACAAATGCATGGATGCACGCATGCATAGCATAAGGTATGCTAAAATAAACATGCCCTAATCTACCATCAAAGCAGGTAAATAAAAGGGAGAAAGAAGTGGGGGTTGGAAGACATACACCCACTCACACACACTTATTACAGATACGCCCTCACTCGGAGGGACCAAATAAATAATACAGATAATTAACTACGCAAGCTAATTAAAATATTACAAATTCACTAAATTAATTAAACAAATTAATTAATCTAATTAAAGCAGTAAATGCCTCGGGAAGAGGGCCAGGTGCAGCACGCGCTCGGGACTCGCTCGGAATCGCACTGCCATGCATGAACTGCCTCTGTTTTCCCTGCTTTCCTCCTCTGAAGACTGCCAAAGTCTCAGAAACACTCCCCTGAGCACTGGAGATAACCACCGGCTGGAGTGGAACACCACCGGCTGAAGGATATTGCCACCGGCACTTAATTCATCCATCGGCTGCCAATTTACTACCGGTCGGCACTAAACACTGCCGGCCGGCACTGAATGTCTGCAGAACCTGCAACTCACAGCAGCAGAGGACACAACTTGCATGGCAATGTAATTCAAAGCATGTATGCACCAAACACACTCTTTATCATGTTTTTGACTCAAAGGAAGATGTGCCTCGATTCTCGGACCACCAATCACGCATTTCCATGCATGATGGCCCAAAGAACCAAGAGTGCAACTTTGATTTCAAATGCATGCAATGCAAACAAACAAACAAGGGTGCCAAACCTCCATCATACTTCACTTCAAGAGGCTTAGCATGCATGCTAATGCAATGCAATCCTAGACATGGCAACTAGTGTGCAAAAATGGACTATGCAATACACTTATGCAAAGCATACAAGCAAACATGCAAGGTAAGCATGCAAACCAAATAGAGGATGGACTTAAACATGAATTAGGCAGCCCTAGGTAGGCCTAAAACAGTGGCCAAAATGCTAAAATATGAGGGCCAAACACACATGCACACATACAAATGTTATGGTCCAATACTTAGGAGTATGGACAATGAGCATGCATATAAAGCTCTGAAATCATGCTATAAAATGATGCCAAATCATGTTAAGCAAGATAAGCAAATGCATGCAAAGGAGGACCAAGTATTCAAAGCAAGTCAATAAGGCATTGAACTACACTTATACAAAACAAACATGGCATGCATTGAACAACCCAAAATAGATTTTTAGCATGCAAAACTAAGCCCAAATGACCACTTAGATGGCATCTAAATGGCTCAACTAGGAAGGCATGTACAAATACTAAGACATGAGGCATAAGGCACAAGCTTCCAAAGCATCAAAGAGGCATGCAAGACAATCAAACAAGCATGCCACATGGACTGAAATGACATACTAAATGGTTCCAAACCATTGAAAATAAAGCAAGCAAGGCATGCTACACTCTCATGCCCTTAAGGCCAACAAGCCAAATACAAAGGAGCTATGAGATACAAGTCAAGATCAACCCAAACGACTATGGACAGAGCTAAAACATGTTAAAATAAGCATACAAGCTTCATGGATCTAAGCCTAAAACATGCTAGAAATAGAGGCACACAACCTAGGCATGTTAAGGGACTATTAAGGCATTACAAAGCAACTATGCAAGGCATGCAAAGAGTGCTAAAACCAACATGATACAAAGTTATAATATGGCAATATGAGCACAAAATATAGCCATGGCATAACCAACAAACAACCAAACATGGGGCTCCCTCAAGAGGCAAAACTTGCCCTTTTCAAGGACATCAAGGAGAGGGGGTGGCCCTCTCCTTCTTGGGACTCTATGGCATCATCTCCACCACTGAAATCCCTCAAGATTTCAGTGGTGAAGAGATCCTAACACCAAAGTCTCGGATCTCTCACAAAATAGCACAAAAAGTGGCCTTTTCAAGGCCTAAGGGTGGTCAAACTTACCCAAATCACCAAACACTCTTAATAAACAATGAAGAGGGTTAAAAAACAGAACTTTTTTGTATTAAACACCAAGCACAAAAACAGTTCAAAGATAGGTAAAAATGGAGTGCAAGAATGGGGAATATAAAACAAGTTTCTCACCCTTGTAGCCTATCTTCAACAATGGTGACCTTGATGCCTCCTTAAGCTTCAAACCAGCCAAGAACACCAAAAACAAGCCCTTAGCACCTCAGTTCCAAGGGGAAGCTGAAACACTAGGTGTTGATGTGCAAAAGTGAGTCACAAACACCTAGTGTACAAAACAAGAGAGAAAGAGAGAGATAGGATAGATACACAAAACCTAACCTAAAACCAGAGCTTCTCCCTCTCCTAAAATGTCTAACTCTCCAATTTTCTAACCCTTGAGCCAAGAGAAGAAGCCCTTCTCTTATAGGCCACCAAAGCTTACAAGCTAAGTCAACCAAAGGCTCATCCCCTCCATACACGTGTATGGAGGGGAAACAAAATGCAAACAGCTGTAAGAAAATATCTCATAAAGCAGCTGTACAGTGGTCGGCAGGGCAAAATGGTCATTTTGCCAAAACAAGTGCCGACCAGCAACAAATAGTGCCGACCGGCACAATATAGTGCCGGTGGCAACAACAACCAGCCGGTGGCCTCTAGCCACTGCCGGTGGTGTGTGGGGATGCCTCACAAGGCATTCCCTGCCCCTCCAAGGCAAAACACAAGTGTTTGGTGCAAAACCAGACACAGAACAGTCGAGTTCGGAGATCCTGAGGCAAGGCGCGTAGCCGAGAACTCCGGGAACTCCAAACGAACACAAATATGGATCATCACCGAGTGTTCAAGCGGTGACGTCCAAGTCTTGAGGACGGTCAAAAATGGGGTGTCTACAGTTGCCCCTCTTTGACAGAACTCGAAAGTCATAACAATGACGGGAGTGAATGTCAAAGCCCAGAGACGACCCATTTTTGACCAGGCCGAAGACTTAGACAGACATACAAAGCACAAGTGGTTGAACCCGAGGGCTGCCTACGTATCCCTTAAGGAATCAAACCAGCGTAGTTCAGGCAGGAGGCACACATGCCACAGATAAGATATGCGCCCGTAGGCGGGGGCAAAATGCAAGACAATGCAAAAGGCCGAGCATAACTTATGATCATGCAAAGAAAGCTGTAACGAAGCACACATGCGACAGTTTTAAGCTAGCAAACTCCAAACTACACTACAATGCAGAAAGGATGTAAGAGAATTATGCAATTCTCAATACGTCTCACTCGGAGGATACAATACCTGCGCGGCTCGTCCGGTTGCACCGGCCTCAAATGAACCGTACATACAATATCGTGCCTGCAAAGAAAGCAAACTTAACAGGTACAATATTGTTAGCAACATGCATGTCATGCAAAATGAATGCAAAATGATATGCAATGTATACAAAACTATGTATGAACAATGCAAATGGAAATGCAATACAATTGAAACAAGGTAAACTACATGCAATGTAATTGAATCATGACCCAATCGCGAGTGGTTCGAAACCACACATATGTCAAATAGATTGATGGAGGTAACAAGTCCGTCTACCATAGAACGATCAACTGAACTATGAGTAATGTAGACGGACACAAGAACGAGTATTGGGTGGATTGACATAAGTGGGGTGACGACCCGCTGAGGAAAGAATGATGATCCTAATGCTGGATGCAAAATTACACTACAATGTAATATCTACAATGGATACAACGAATATGGCACGCGGGCCAAACCAAATCTTGCCTAGGCAAGGCATGTACGCATACAAACCACGTCTAACATAGAACGGTCACACAGGACTATGCTTTGACACGAGAAGTATGGGCACATACCAGACCGAGCTCAACATGGAAAGGCGCAAGCCATGGATGGAAGATGATGCAGTGGATGCATGTAACTAAAATGCAACCTAGATGGATGCTCACAAAAATAAATGCATGACAAATGCAGTATGTTTTTTGTTTGTTTTTTTTGAATGCATAACAAATGCAGTATTATACAAATGATGCATGACATATGCATGTGTGTTTTTTTTTTTGGATTTTTTTGAAATGCATGACATATGCAGTATATACAAATGATGCATGACAATGCACTATGATGCAACGACTATGATTGCAGCTTTCCCTATCTTACCAACAGGGCGATATACTAGGTTGGTTCAGTATCCAGGATTGAGGCGTAGACATGCCGCCTCAACCTATGGGGCTTCCATACAGATTTCAAGCCGAGGGTACACCCCCTGGGTATTTAAACCAGACTTTAGTCTCGGAAATCCCGAACCTTTGTGTTCTAGGCATAAGCCGTTCAAACTCTAGTTTTCACCGTCCCAGTTGGTTTTCTAGGAACTCACCGCAAAAACAGGCAGGTGGCTTTACCAGACCAAGCTCAACAAGGAAAGGCGCAAGCCATGGATGGAAGGTGATGCAGTGGATGCATGCAACTAAAATGCAATATTTATAATATGCAATGGAATGGATATTTACAATGGATAGGTGAGGGCGAAACATGCGCAACGACGCAAGTGAAGAATGCACGACAATGCGGGTGGAAGCGAAACGTGCGCGTCAACGCACGTGAAGAATGCACAACAATGCAGGTGGAAGCGGAACGTGCGCGTCAACGCATGTGAAGAATGCACAACAATGCAGGTGGATAATGCGGTGGGTACATGCAAACTATAATGCAATATAGATGGATGTTTACAAAAGATGCATGACATATGCATTATATTACAATGCGATGCATGACATATGCATGGGTTTTACAACGCATGACATATGCAGGGTTATTTACAATGCAATGCATGACGTATGCATGTGAGGGTTATTTACAATGCAATGCATGACATATGCATGTGAGGGTTATTTACCCTCCAAGGATTTAAGGTCTCCTAGACCGTGCGTGTTTAAGGTCTCGTCAGACCCGTGCGTGTTTTTGGTCCCGCCGGACCGTGGCCTCGGTGTATGCATGACAATGCAAGTGAGGTGCGCAAGATAGCGCGCTCCATGAATGCATTCCAAATGCGATAAACGGTGCACTTCAATGCACCGAGGGTCTTGCACCCTCCGAGGATTTAAGGTCTCCTAGACCAGAATGCAAAATGATATTGCAAATGAGGCACGCATATGTGACGCGCATGCCACACGAAATACAAAATGATGCAAGTGTGACACGCATGCCACATAAAAATGTAAAACAATGCAAGTGTGACACGCATGCCACACAAAAGTGCAAAACAATGCAAGTGACGAGCGAGACAACGCAAGTCACAAGAGATGTGCATGACGACGCGATGCGACGCGCCCGTCAGTGCGATAAATGCGTGTAACGTACACGGGGCAACTTTTGAACCTTATAAAAGACAAAACGATACAATCACTGCATGAATTTGAGTGCCACGCACAGAAGACACGGTCCGACGTCAAAACGAAGGCTGGTTAGGCATCGGAGATGCATTTTCTTGCACTCTCTTGAGCTATGAAGACCCAAAACTACTCATATGGACTAAACAAGGCCTTGGGAACACCACCGGCCGGAAGGGGAGGCCACCGGCTTGTCACCGGCTGAAGAAAAGTTCCACCGGCACAATATTGTGCCGACCGGCACAAAATAGTGCCGACCGGCCAAAAATGCCTGATCGGGGGCAGTTTTGCCATTTTGCTCCGGGTCTTTTAAAATAGGGCTTGAAACCCTATTCCCTCACTTTTCCACCGCCGAAAATACTTGCCCTCTCTCTCTAGAGCATTTTCTCTTCCTCTTTTCTCCGTTTTCTTCGCGTTTTACGCCCGTTTCGTCGTTGGATTCGCGATTTCCTTCGCGTTTCGGACGTTTTCAACCGAACAAATCTTTGTTTCGGTGCCTCTTTTGCTATTTCCGCTTTTTCGGGACTTGTTCCCCTCGATTTCCTCTTCACTTTCGTGCTTTCTCATCTTCCGGCCTTTCCGGCCATTTTCCACCCGCTCGGGGTTGACTTTTTCGGTTGACTTTTCACATTCCGGCTTTTCCGGCCATTTTCTCACCACCATTGCCATGGCTGACGATGTTCCACATGTCGAGACTCCCCCGGATCACGAGATGGATCCCGGGGTCGAGCTCCTCCCGCTGAGCGAGCGCCCGTTTGATCCGGCGACCTATCGCCCGGCGATTCACGTACTACCACCAGATGGTCTTCGCCACTTCCGCAGCTTCAACAGGGCACTGGACCCGGAGCTTCTGCTACGCGAGCCGACCTCTCACCTATCATTCGGCGCTTCCGCGGTAACCCTTCTGCTCTGCTTTATTTTCTGCAATGTAGAACTGTAAACTGTAAACTGCCATAGCTGATTACAACCCTTTAATTGCTTAGCTCTGATATATTGTATGCTGTAGTTGATCATTGACAAACTCACAACTGATATCTGTTTTAGGACGGACACATGCACCCACGCTGCACTAGTCCCAATCACCCAAACACACGGCACACCGTATTTCACTGCAAACTCACCGACACCCGGTATCTGCTCGAATCTGAAAACATGTTGTACGCTGTATTTACACTGAACCACACAAAACACGCTGACGCATCATACGTTGTAGTTCACCTACTAGCACACTGTAACCCGATATCTGCTTGAATCTGAAAAATGCGCACACATGCACCACATCTGTATACTACTTGAAACTGCATTTTGAATATTGCTTCGCAATTGCTGTTTTTGATTACAGAGAGACTCCCATACCGTCCGCGGGTATGGGAACATTGTTGCTCGAGATTGGTACGCGGAGCTTCCCGAGGCGGTTCGCCGTATCGTAGACCAGGCCGGCTTCGACGCTTTCTGCAGGGGGCTGACTCGACTCACGGCCTGTAGGCCTCTCCTTGCTGCCCTGGCAGAGAGGTGGTGGGACACCACCGATTCATTTCATTTGTCGGCGACTGGGGACATGACGATGACCCCTTATGATTTCTCGGTGCTCACCGGCATCGGGGTAGGGGGTGATCCGATCCCCTTCGATATTGACATGGATGAGTGGACCGCCGCCCAGATATATTTGCTTGGCGAGGCGCCACCTCTCGCTCGTCCAGGCTTTGTTCGCTACTCCTGGTTCGAGGTGCAGTTTAGGGTGCAGCCTGCGTTGGAGGCGGCGGCTCCGATGACCGAGGTGGCCGTAGAGCAGTACACGCGCGGTTTTTTGATGTTTTTGCTAGGGACCACCCTCTTCGCCGATCGGGCGAACACCGTGCCTCTTTGCCTTCTCAGCGCACTGGTGGACGTCCGAGACATTGTGCGTTATGACTGGGGTGGCGCGGCTCTGGCCACTCTTTACGGGTACATGAGCTCGGTCTCCCGTGGCAGCGGGCAGTTGCTCGGAGGCTACTGGCGAGCTTGGGAGGTACGTCTTCTCCTCTGCTTTACATTTCTGTTCTGTACTTTCTGTACTCTGCACACTGCACACACTGTAGTCTGCTTTACACTCGCTGTATACTGTACACACAGCACACACATACTCTGCTTTACACTGACTGCACACTGCTTACACTGTACACTCTGCACAATACACTGACTGTATACTGCTCTGCTATTTCTGCTTTTCTGTATATTCTGCTTTATCTGATAAATGTATTGGTATTCACCTTGCAGTTGTGGGTTTATGCCTACTTCCCTAGACTCGAGCCGGTGCCGGAGACGGAGACTCCTCTAGTCGTCCCCTTCTCGCGCCGCTACGATGGGAGGTGCACACGGCGGCCGCGGGAGACGTTCAGCTTCTTCCGCCGCTATTTTGACACCATCACCCCTGCCGAGGTATGTTTTCACTTGCAGTTCATTTAAGCTTCGCTTTGCATTTGTATATCTCAATACCAGTAGATAACCAACTGTATTTCAATTTCAGATCACCTGGCAGCCGTGGGCTACTCTGCCAGTGATGATGAGGGATCGGTTTGCCCGTGCCGTTGAGACCTCGCGTTACCGGATTTTGCTAGAGGGCCCGGTCTGTCGGGCTTGGTACCTGGGCAAGCGCTTCTTGCGTCAGACCCTAGGCTTACCTGAGCAGATAGTCCCAGTGCATCCTCCTGAGCACATGCAGGATACCGAGCGTTTCACCGCTGAGCAGATGGTGGACTACACCGTCGGCTGGGAGGCAGACGGCTACAGAGGCGAGGGCGATTATTCAGAGTACGTCCGGACCTTCATCATGCGGCCTCTGAGTGGTGGCCGTTGAGCTGAGAGAGAGAGACCTGCGGCGCCGGCAGCTAGGGCAGAGGTGGGAGCAGGAGCAGGATCGTCACAGAGGGCTCGAGCTCGCGGCAGGAGGGGGGTGCAGAGGGGACGAGGGACGGACTGGCCTGCTCTACCTGCTTCATTGACTTTCCGAGGGCAGGGTGGGGTGACCTATCAGATCCCCTTCGCCCCTCCACCGGCTGACCATGAGTTCGTCGGTGTCCCCGACTTGCCTCCGGTATGTATTACTGCTTTTCTGTACAGTCGTTTCATTTTAGTTTATTTGATATTCCACAGAATATTGATGCATCTGATTCCCTTGCAGGCGTCTTCTGAGTACACCCGGCAGTTACTGGAGATGAATGCCTCCATGACGGGGATGCTGCCGCGGACCTTCGAGTTCCTAGCCTTTTACGGCCTTCCGGTATGTTCTCTCTGTCATAGCTTCAAGCCATACACAAACTGATTCGCACAATCTGATGCATAACACAACACTAGATACCCAGCCCTCACAGCACTTGATACACTGTATTCACACACTGCATTCTGTACTGATAAACTGCTCACGGCATTCATACTCTGTATTCACACACTGCATTCTGTACTGATTAACTGCTCACGGCATTCATACTCTGTATTCATTCACTGCATTCTGCACTGATTAACTGCTCACGGCATTCATACACTGTACTTTCTGCATTTGATAAACTGCTTCATGTATACTGATGCATTTGCCTTTTGTACTTTTCAGCCTCCCTTCCCGATTCCTCCAGTGGGTGGTGGCGCTCCATCTGGACCTCCCATTTCTACTCGGGATGGCAGGAGATTCCCCCGCACCAGGGGAGGGCGTACTTATGCCGGGAGCAGCTCACAGGCTCCGGTTGCAGACGACGAGTCTGAGGAGGAGGCGGAGGCGGGGTCATCGGAGGAGGAGACCGGGGACAGCTCGGGCTCAGACTCAGACAGCGATGCTCCTGATGATGCTCCTGGGCGTCTGCCCAGGAAGAGGGTGAGGACGGATCCTTCGGCGCGAGGCCATTGATGATGCTGTTGACCCAGACTTTTGCTGTTTCTTTATTTCTTTTCTTCTCTTTTCTTTTGGTAGATAGAGTACTTTGTACTGCCACGAGCAGGTTTTTGTTTTCCTCAAACTTTGTACTTGAAAGGGATTATATGAAACAAACTTTTTGTCTGAAAAAGTGTTACATTTGTATACCTCATAGTTTGCACTGCATTGCATCATATTACACCTCAAATGTAAATGATTTTTGATCTGTTGTCTGACAATTGAATACTTGCACTGTAATAATCAGATAACCGACCAACTAAACAGCAACACAACACATACAAATCACTACTTAAAACTGGACACACTGCCCATACTCCACTGGGGACTAATCTGCTGGGGATTGATCTGCTGGGGATTGATATGTGCACAGCCCATAACACAACATTTGATTCATTCTGCGCATGGCAAACTTTGAACAAACAGTCGAATCTGACCAGACGGGCCATGAAAGCTGAAACAGGTTGAAGTTGAAACACACTCGGATGTCCCAATTTTTCCTTCCTTCTTCTCTTGCTTCGCACGAATGTAGAGAATGGCACAGCATTCAGAGCACAAACAGTCTTTCGAAGTAAGGAAGGGTTTCACGACCGGGATATCGAGCCTACCACAGGACACGGCGGAGGGACTCAAACAAAGAAATAAAAGGCACACGACCTAACACAACGAGACACATTCGGAAAAGACTCGAAGCTAAAAGCAAGACCGACAAATCAAAAGACACGACACACGGACGTGTTTAGAAAAGACCTCAGATCTCGAGGAGCCAGTTCCTCCGGGTATTATTCCCACCCTTTCTGATTTGTGATACTCACATCACTCGGCCCTCAAGCTTGGTTTTTCTCACAAAACCCTTCTTCTTACTTTTCTCTCAACTTACTCCTCTCTATTCTTTATTCTCTCATTTTTTTCAATCCCTCCCCAGGTGTGGTTGACGGATAAATCAGAGGTTGCGGGTTCACGCCCGATACAGCTAGCTCACGGCTATTTCTTCTGGTAGATAGGGTGTATGTTGGCAGGGGAAGGACAGAAGACCTGACTCAATTGTGCCCCTAGTTCGTCACTTTGACCATTTTTTCGTTCTCTTCCTAAAACAGTTTTGACCAAAAGTGAGAGTCGGATTAACACACTTGTTCGATTTTTGATTTGAAAATCATGTGAATCAGGCTGTGAGCACTGAAAATTCTCCTTTTTGGGTCCAAGAAAATGGTCCGGTTTTGGAAAATGAAACAGTTTTCAAGAAAATAGTCAACCTCAGTAAAAATTTTCAAAAACTATTTTTGCAAACAGTCAATGCTCAACGAGTATAGAACTTACCCTCGAGATGTGCAACCTCGGATCAGAGGCAATGGAAAATTGCCCCTTGCTTGAAGGAGGGGCAAGGCAACGGAAAGTTGCCCCTAGTTTGGACGGCAACTCAGTGCAACTTATGGCACTGTATGGCAACGGAAAGTTGCCCCTTGTGTGGATGATGCTGCAGCATGCTGTAAGCCAGCCTTGTTGATGACGATCGAATCCTCGGACACGGAGGAGACGAGGACGGTCTGAATCAATATATGGACATAGTCACCTGGAAGGTGTTGGTGGTTGGACTT
This sequence comes from Camellia granthamiana, assembly GCA_036172215.1. Classification (NCBI taxonomy): domain Eukaryota; kingdom Viridiplantae; phylum Streptophyta; class Magnoliopsida; order Ericales; family Theaceae; genus Camellia; species Camellia granthamiana. The sequence goes on from CM069912.1 coordinate 66,909,390, forward strand.
CAAGGTGAAGTTGGTCACGTAATTCCAGGTTGCTACAATCAAGACATGGGATTCGGAGAAGGCAAAAGTGATCAAAACCATGACATGGACTGAGACGCTATGAAAGCGTTGGGGGCTGGACTTCAAGATGAAGTTGCCTACGTATCCCAAACATGGGAATCAAGCCTTACGTAGTTCCGGTTAAGGTACACTCGGGTATTTTAACCTTCACTGTTTAGGCTCTAATTTTTGCCAAGGCGCCTGTTGCAGGTTTTCGACCTTGCGAGCTTTGTTGTTTTTTCTTTTTTTTTCTCTTGATTTTTCATTTCTTTTGCATTTTTCATCTTCTTTTCTCTTTTTTTGTATTTTTTGTATTTTGTATTTTTTTTTTTTTCTTTTCCTTTGCTCTAACTTTTGCCTGGGCCGCCCTTCTGGGTTTTCGGCCTAGCGAGCCTCTCAAAGGGTAAAAGTGTAGCAAGTCCATGCCAAATGGTTTTTGAAATCGAAGCCCTCCGTATCCAGGCGAGTGACTGTTGCGTTGACTTGCAGAAAGGTCCATCACGGTTGCTTCGCAAGCCTTGCTTGGTGGGATCTGATCTTCTTGATCTGACGTTGGTGCCTCTTGTTTGAGGGCTGCTTCAAATTGAGCCACATGGGCATTACACGACAATTGATTGCTCGGACATTCTGAACGGATTCCCGGTTCTGAACAGATAGATTGAACCTTGAGGCTGAGAGCGATCCTACGCTGCACAATCTCAAGAGCGATTCCACACAGGTCTTCACAGGACCGCGCAAAATATTTTGTTTTTGAAAGTTTTTAAGAAAGCGACACATCGCTCGCGCTAAAGATAGTGTGGAACCAGTCTGGATCAAGCCAGGGTCCTTCTCAGTACTCATGCTGACAGGCATGATCTCATTCATTAAAAGCTCAACGTGCTTCTCTTTCTCTCAGTTTCGATCAAAGTTTTGCAAAACCCGAGGAATTCCTTCCTCTTCGTTTTTATCACCGTAGTGTTCAAAGACGGTTTTGAAAAACTTAGGTCACTACAACAAGTTCGAGGCACAAGAGAGCAGGTAGAATGTACTGTCGTTCCATTCACATCTTCTGGCACAATTAGCTCAAACTGAAAGCAAGCATGAAAACGGGATAGCCGCAGCTGTTTCATTCCAAAACCCTGATTGTAACCGGCTCCTTAACTGAGACAGACTCGAAGGGAAAACAAAACAGGTAAATACAAGGTAAAACGGTGCTCAAGGCAACAACCCCGGAATCACCTGGTATTCTATACAAAACAGATTCGACTTGCTACAACAAGGCCGACTCGCAAACAAAAAAGACTGACTCAATACAGAGAGACAGACCCAAGACAAAACAAAAGACTGACTCGACACCCAAGTCAGGATTTACAAAACTAGCGTTAGTCGATGCTCAAAAATGCGTGCCAAACGCTACATCCCAAAAATGCTCCAAACACTGCCCGCAGGCGATTCACCTTCTAATTACATACTCGCGGTATCTGTACCCTCGGTATCTGTGTCCTCAAAATCCAAGAACTCTGTAGTGACTGATTTGGCCGAGGTAGGCGAAAGGATAACCTTGTTGTCAATCAAATCCTGTACCTCATGACGGAGGCGGAAGCAGTTATCAGTAGCATGACCAGTCTGCTGATGGTACGCACAGTACTGAGTGGCATCATGGCCTACTGGAAGGGGTTTGGGGAGCGGCCTAGGATCGAGGGGTGTAAGATGCCCCTTTTTGGCCAATATCAGAAGTGCTCTAGACAAAGGCATGTGAAGAGGATGGAAGGCCCTGCGCCCTCGGGGCAGGTACTTTGGAACCTGAGCACTTTTGCTAGATGCACTAGCGAACGGGTCAGCGGGTGCGGCCTTGGATTTCTGATTTCTCCCAGGTACAGGATTGGGAGTGGATGGAGCTACTCTGGCATGACGGGGCCTGTCCCGGTTTTCTGACTGATTTGAACTCCCCTCAGGTGGAGTGGGGAAGACATCATCCACAATTTTGGTTACAATCGCGAATACCTGTTGCTTGTTCATCCCTCCGGCTTTCAAAGCCTCTACTGCCCACAGCAGTTGTTCCATAGGATCGGCATCTGCCTTTGCTTTGTCTTTTCCTCCGGCCTTAGCCTGATTGAGGGTTTGGGTTGATACTGGTACATCGTTGCCATGGCTGGAGGCCATCTCCGGTTGGCTGAGTTCAATTACGATCCGTCCCAACAGCGAGGGCTCCTGGGATACGAAACTCCCGGCATATGGTGCAGCTGGCGATGAAGCTGACATCCCATAGGCGAGATCTTCCACGGACCTCTGGAGATCACCTATCATCCCCATTAACTCGAATGTAGTGGGCTCGCGAGCCTGATAGAACTGGGGGGTCCAGATCGGGTGTGCAGCGGGTGACCTGGGAGGATGCGGCATATCAACGCCGGTCTCACTCTGTGGGGTGATCCCTTGATCTAATGCAGCTGTCATAACCACTATCTCTTCTGAATTCTGCGCCATGCCAAATTCTGCCTCGGCAAGAGGAGGGCACTAGCTGTTCCGGATCAACCCTCTGAATCTCCTGAACTGAAAACGGAAAACAAACAGCATTTCAGCCCCAATCAGATCAAACACAGATGCACTGAATAACTGTACTCCACCGCTGATCACTGTTCCTCAGGATCACTGTTCTCAGAACCAAACTGATACCCACGGATAATTGATTCTCAGCAATACTGACACTGGTGCCCTCGGGCCAGCTACCCATTCTTGCAAACTGACATGTACTTTCCCTGCAGGGATACATTCTAAAAGCACATAGCAAGTAAAAAGAGCCAAAACACCCCTATGTTGGGGTAGGGTTTCCCTGTCCTATTTTGTCAGGAGCTAGGGTTTCACTACGCACGCAACGGTTTCAAACAACCTATAAACGGGTAAGCAACCTGTCCTAGTTTGGAATGGTCACTATGGATCCGAATATGCACTAGGTCGAATGGTCAAAAAGGGTGCCCCGGTAAAACCGGGGTTTGTGTTCCCATGCTGTCAGAGCCCATAACCGGTCAGCCTTATGGTCATGCCTTGACAAGACAAGCCTCCGGCAAACCGTTCAGGAATGGCAGATGGCAAACACTGTGTTCCTAGGCGCACCAATGCACATGCAATGCAAAGAAACACATAAATGAAATCAAAATAGGATATCACGAGTTCGAGTCAAGCTCTCTAAACTCCCCAGCGGAGTCGCCAGAAACTGTAACAACGCCCGCGTGGGACCTCGCTACAGCTCGGACTCCCTTTTTGTGTTGCGGTTCCAAATCTGAACCAAAGAGTCCACCTCTAGCAAATCGTTTTGAAGAAAAACAGATTTTTTGAAAAGTAGTGCCAAACATGGACTGCTTTGCCAGAGTACAAAGTCGCCACCTAAATTTTTTAAAATGGGGAAATTTAGGAAACCCTGACTCGGTGCCGAAGGCCACGCGTCTGTCATCACCAAAGTGATCTTGGCTCGGGAGCTTGGGTACGATCGGGGAAGGTCAGCTATGAGCACCCCCTTTCGCCCGGTCCGAAGACCGGCCTCTACTAACCATGATATCCATTTTTGAAAACTTTATGTGTTCTTATTCCAGTTATTAGCCTAGAATTACTATGTTGTGCGCACAGCAAACAAGTATAGACTAGATCGCCTAATTTGGAAATAAACATTGCATATCCGTTGGTTTGGAAAACGCTTTGGAATTTGCTACTCGCAAGTAGGCTAAAACACGGATTTCAACGAGTTTTTCCAACTCAAACAATCCAACCTCCACCCACAGGCATTCAAACAGTTTATCTCATGTAAGCACTTAGCCGCATGGTAAGCATACTGTCATGTTAACATTCACACGCATGCGAGATGCTAAAGCATGAAAACTTACATCGTACTCCGTGCCAAAACAATAAACTAGTTAGCAAAACATGCATGACCTAGTTCATGTTAAGTGGCTAATGCAACACAGGCAGAGATGCAATTTAGAGTAGGCTCGGCTAACCCTAAAATGACATGTGAGATGCAATCAAGTAACACATACTCAATTTGGAATTGAAAATACAATGCAGTTTGTATGATGTACCGAGCCCGGTGCATGCAAACAAATGCATGGATGCACGCATGCATAGCATAAGGTATGCTAAAATAAACGTGCCCTAATCTACTATCAAAGCAGGTAAATAAAAGGGAGAAAGAAGTGGGGGTTGGAAGACATACACCCACTCACACACACTTATTACAGATACGCCCTCACTCGGAGGGACCAAATAAATAATACAGATAATTAACTACGCAAGCTAATTAAAATATTACAAATTCACTAAATTAATTAAACAAATTAATTAATCTAATTAAAGCAGTAAATGCCTCGGGAAGAGGGCCAGGTGCAACACGCGCTCGGGACTCGCTCGGAATCGCACTGCCATGCATGAACTGCCTCTGTTTTCCCTGCTTTCCTCCTCTGAAGACTGCCAAATTCTCAGAAACACTCCCCTGAGCACTGGAGATAACCACCGGCTGGAGTGGAACACCACCGGCTAAAGGATATTGCCACCGACACTTAATTCATCCATCGGCTGCCAATTTACTGCCGGTCGGCACTAAACACTGCCGGCCGGCACTGAATGTCTGCAGAACCTGCAACTCACAGCAGCAGAGGACACAACTTGCATGGCAATGTAATTCAAAGCATGTATGCACCAAACACACTCCTTATCATGTTTTTGACTCAAAGGAAGATGTGCCTCGGTTCTCGGACCACCAATCACGCATTTCCATGCATGATGGCCCAAAGAACCAAGAGTGCAACTTTGATTTCAAATGCATGCAATGCAAACAAACAAACAAGGGTGCCAAACCTCCATCATACTTCACTTCAAGAGGCTTAGCATGCATGCTAATGCAATGCAATCCTAGACATGGCAACTAGTGTGCAAAAATGGACTATGCAATACACTTATGCAAAGCATACAAGCAAACATGCAAGGTAAGCATGCAAACCAAATAGAGGATGGACTTAAACATGAATTAGGCAGCCCTAGGTAGGCCTAAAACAGTGGCCAAAATGCTAAAATATGAGGGCCAAACACACATGCACACATACAAATGTTATGGTCCAATACTTAGGCATATACAAGCGACTCTAAAGCACACTTTAAAGAGGCTAAGTATGGACAATGAGCATGCATATAAAGCTCTGAAATCATGCTATAAAATGATGTCAAATCATGTTAAGCAAGATAAGCAAATGCATGCAAAGGAGGACCAAGTATTCAAAGCAAGTCAATAAGGCATTGAACTACACTTATACAAAACAAACATGGCATGCATTGAACAACCCAAAATAGATTTTTAGCATACAAAACTAAGCCCAAATGACCACTTAGATGGCATCTAAATGGCTCAACTAGGAAGGCATGTACAAATGCTAAGACATGAGACATAAGGCACAAGCTTCCAAAGCATCAAAGAGGCATGCAAGACAATCAAACAAGCATGCCAAATGGACTGAAATGACATACTAAATGGTTCCAAACCATTGAAAATAAAGCAAGCAAGGCATGCTACACTCTCATGCCCTTAAGGCCAACAAGCCAAATACAAAGGAGCTATGAGATACAAGTCAAGATCAACCCAAATGACTATGGACAGAGCTAAAACATGTTAAAATAAGCATACAAGCTTCATGGATCTAAGCCTAAAACATGCTAGAAATAGAGGCACACAACCTAGGCATGTTAAGGGACTATTAAGGCATTACAAAGCAACTATGCAAGGCATGCAAAGAGTGCTAAAACCAACATGATACAAAGTTATAATATGGCAATATGAGCACAAAATACAGCCATGGCATAACCAACAAACAACCAAACATGGGGCTCCCTCAAGAGGCAAAACTTGCCCTTTTCAAGGACATCAAGGAGAAGGGGTGGCCCTCTCCTTCTTGGGACTCTATGGCATCATCTCCACCACTGAAATCCCTCAAGATTTCAATGGTGAAGAGATCCTAACACCAAAGTCTCGGATCTCTCACAAAATAGCACAAAAAGTGGCCTTTTCAAGGCCTAAGGGTGGTCAAACTTACCCAAATCACCAAACACTCTTAATAAACAATGAAGAGGGTTAAAAAACAGAACTTTTTTGTATTAAACACCAAGCACAAAAACAGTTCAAAGATAGGTAAAAATGGAGTGCAAGAATGGGGAATATAAAGCAAGTTTCTCACCCTTGTAGCCTATCTTCAACAATGGTGACCTTGATGCCTCCTTAAGCTTCAAACCAGCCAAGAACACCAAAAACAAGCCCTTAGCACCTCAGTTCCAAGGGGAAGCTGAAACACTAGGTGTTGATGTGCAAAAGTGAGTCACAAACACCTAGTGTACAAAACAAGAGAGAAAGAGAGAGATAGGATAGATACACAAAACCTAACCTAAAACCAGAGCTTCTCCCTCTCCTAAAATGTCTAACTCTCCAATTTTCTAACCCTTGAGCCAAGAGAAGAAGCCCTTCTCTTATAGGCCACCAAAGCTTACAAGCTAAGTCAACCAAAGGCTCATCCCCTCCATACACGTGTATGGAGGGGAAACAAAATGCAAACAGCTGTAAGAAAATATCTCATAAAGCAGCTGTACAGTGGTCGGCAGGGCAAAATGGTCATTTTGCCAAAACAAGTGCCGACCAGCAACAAATAGTGCCGACCGGCACAATATAGTGCCGGTGGCAACAACAACCAGCCGGTGGCCTCTAGCCACTGCCGGTGGTGTGTGGGGATGCCTCACAAGGCATTCCCTGCCCCTCCAAGGCAAAACACAAGTGTTTGGTGCAAAATCAGACACAGAACAGTCGAGTTCGGAGATCCTGAGGCAAGGCGCGTAGCCGAGAACTCCGGGAACTCCAAACGAACACAAACATGGATCATCACCGCGTGTTCAAGCGGTGACGTCCAAGTCTTGAGGACGGTCAAAAATGCGGCGTCTACACCAGTGACAATCAATAACTCAAGCTAAAATCAGTTGATCAACCAAATCAATACATAGGTAGGTCTTCAAGTAACCAGAATTCTTTTTTATTTTTTTATTATGAATCTAAATTTGTATTGGAATAATTAAAGCATACAGACTGCAACAACAAAGCTATTACAATGACAAACTGTATAGATTTACAGATTGTCAGGTCAATGAATAGCCAACCATGACGCACCAATAAACTACCATTTTACTGCCAATATATGTCAAGAGGGAAAATTCAAAAAGAAAAGCAAACCAAAACTACAAAGATCTACTGCTAGTGTCAACAAAGATCCATTGCATGTTTTTCTCTAATAACTCAAAAAAAAATGCTTATACAAATTTTACATATGCCACAAGATCTTAGCATATTTTTTTTTTAAAGTAAGTGACTAAAGTATTTCCATACCACTGTCTTCAGACAAAATGTTGATCTTAGCATAAAAAAAAGCTTAATTGAAATCTCTTCACAAAGTGTTCCATTCTTTAAGATACCTAAGATGACTAACCATGAACCTCAAGCTGTTGACATACATCAACAAATGGATATAGTTAAGTTTGATGCATATTTTGACAAAATCTAATCATGGTGCATTAACAATCTCTCGCATATTTGGATTTCTTAAGAGGGAGGAGGTAATCTACATTAACAGATCAACTATTTACAACATAAAACAGAATAAAGGTAATCACACATGCAATTATAGCTGAAGCTCTACTGATTTGGAGTCACTACTAGACATATAGTTCATCTAGGGCACACAACAGATATAATACATATCAAAAATAAAATAAAAATTAGTTTATTTCACCTCTATATCTTTAAAAATTGGTTTAAGAAAATACATTCAGAATATCATTTGGCCCAGAGGAGAGAAGAGGGCATCGATCTGCCGCCCAGCGCTGTTGCTGCCCAACGGTGCTATGCCATTCGCATCTGACGGCTCGAGAAAGCAAGAGGGAGAGGGACTACATTCAACATATCAGAGATAGAGAAGAGAAGAGGGGATCGACCCAAAAAAAGGGTGCGATCTACCGCCGTGCAGCGTTGCTATCAACAGCGCTCCGGTGCCTTTCACATTCGGCATGTAGTAGAGCAAGAGGGAGAGGGGGAGGGAGAGAGAAGAAGAAGAAGAGAAGAAGACATTACCTAGATCGACCTGTGTGTGCCGTTTCAAATAGAGTAGATCAACCTGTGTGTGCCGTTTCAGATGGAGTGAGAAAGTGAGAAGGAAAGTGATGGTCAATTGTTTGTTTATCCACTCAGTCAATTATTTTTGGCAATAAAAAATTAGGGTAGAGGCAAATAATTTATTGGCAACTAAATTAATTTGGTTGCCATAAATATTATTCAAATTTTCGGCGACCAAGTCATGTTTGCCACCAAATACATATAATTAGCGACTAAAATTTTTGTCGCTAAATATTAATTTGGTCGCCAAATTGTTTTTAGCACTCCCGTCCAAAAAATACTCGGCGCCAAACTCAATAGTGACCAAAATTTTAAATTCGTCGCCAAAAGTTTAGTTTTTAGTGACCACAACTATTCTGTCGCCAATGATGTATCTTTGGTAACTAAATTTTTGTTTGGTTGCTAAAAAGCGTCGCCAAAATTTTTTTTTGTTGTAGTGGACCGTTATAGTAGACACTGTGTGGTCGTGTCAGACCGTTGTAGGAACTAACCGAATCAATGTCGGGACAGTTTACGAGGTCATGCCGGACCATTGTAGAAGACACCGTGTGGTCATGTCGGACCGTGGTAGAAGCTAACCGGAATCAATGTCGGGACAGTTTACGGGGTCATGCCAGACCGATCTAGCAGACACTATGTAGTCGTGTCAGACCGTTGTAGAAGCTAACCGGAATCAATGTCGGGACAGTTTACGAGGTCATGCCGGACCGATGTAGCAGACACTATGTGGTCGTGTCAGACTATTAGAGAATACACTGTATGTTCGTGTATATAGGTTGCCCAAAAGATATATATATATCGCACCCTCAAAAGTCGTACCCTCAAAAGTTGTGCCCTCAAAAGTAGCACCCAATACTGCGGCATCAAGCGGCGCGCGATGCACGTGATCCTGTTTTGTCTATCATCTGCGGCTCTGCACTCTCTATTTAAATCAAGGCTAAGGCTGAGGCTAGGCAAAACAAACCAATCTGAAACCTCTTCATTCTCTGAGAGCTGTAAACCCTGAAACACTCTGTTTCTCTGAATCTGAAACACTCAGCAACCCCTAACATAACATGGTCTCTTCTTCTCGTGGTCCGCTCACCCTTTTTCTAGACTTGAATGAGGCCACAATAGAGATAACCGGTTCTGTCACCCTGGAAGCATAACTAAGTGCCCCTGGACCAAGTGCAGTTGTCTTTGCTCCGTTGAACTTTCCAATACCGTCAGTGGAGCAAAAATTGGCGACACAATCGCACATTGAGGTGAACCATTTTACGTTGAAGTCGTGCTTGGAGACAGTGACTGCGGTCTCCAAGTTGTCATACTAGCTACAGAATAAAACAAGTGAGGTGCACCAGTTAAATGACCAACTCGCTCTGCTCCAGTGCATGTATAGGTATGCGCGAGTAGAGATTTGCGTGCTGAAGGCAAAAAACAAGGAGCTGAAACAGAAGGCCACGGTCATGTTCCGATTTGGAGGTCCGCCATATGCTGTGTTTGAGGAGCAACGAAGAGGCAGCGTGCTCGGTGGACTGGGAAGCACAGAGGCTGCGCCGGTAAGGGACGCCCAAGACGGAGGCAAGAGGAAAAGACCAACGAAAGAGACGAAAAAGTAAGGTCGGTGGTTGTGATTGGTTTTCTTTTTTTTGTTTTTTTTTTTTTTTGGTGTTTGTGTGGAATGAAATAAAATAAAGAGTTGAGAAATCAGAGGTGGTTTGAATATGTGAGCTAGCATGTTGATATAATATATTATAATAAAAAAATATGTGATGATGTAAAGTAGGAACATGTGATGATGGAAAGTAAAAACATAAAATAAAATAAAAATTAAAGTTGGGTTTTTCAAAATAAAGATGTGGATGATGGGTCGAAAAGTGGACATAATAGTGGAGATACGGGAAGAGGAATGTTGCAAAATAAAGGTGGGGATTAACCCAAGGGTGGGTGGCATTGTGGTTAAGGCTTGGGGTTTAAGCCCCAAGGTCATGAGTTCAATTCCCTCCCCCTTGGGCCAATCTCCTGGGCAAAGCACAGTTGGTTAGGAGGTTGGACCTCAAGTTGTCTAATCAGCATTTGGTGTGGGTTCAATGCTCCCCCGCTGTGCAAGTCCTGACTTAAGCGGAGTTTGTCCTAGGAGGACGGGGTAAGTTCCCAGGTTATAGTCTCCTCGCTCGGAACAGCTAACAGGACAACCTGGTGATCTCTACAGGGGGCACTGCCTTAGACCTGCAGGAGGGTAGGGAGGATTTTCCTATAACTAAAAAGAAAAAGGTGAGGATTTGAAAGAGGAGAAAACAAATAAAAATAATTGATTTTGCAATCAAACGTGATAGGAGGAGAGAGAGGGGACAGCCCCATGAGTGCAGATCCTATCCTTACAAGAGTTTATGAGCGTGCGTCCTTGCAACGGCTGAGATCAGCCGTTGCATATCCAATGGCTGAGATTATTTAAAAAAAAAATTCACTTAAAATCCCGCCCATTGCTAGTTATATCACTCAGCTATATTTCACTCAGCCTCGCACGAAGCCGTCCTCCTCCACCGAACAGACCCTCCCTGGCGAGCAGTCCCCTAGACGGCACCGGCGACGACCAGTCCCCCAGACGGCACCGCCTGAGCGAAGAAATTTGTTCCCCAGGTTTGTATTCGAAACTCCTGCACTGTGAATTGGTTCTGATAAAAATTAGGGCTTTCACTGTCACAAAAATTAGGGCTTCCACTGTGCATATTGTTGTTGATAATTTCAGTATTGGTTCTGATCTATTGTTGTTGACTGAATGTGAAATCCGTAATGTGAATGTGATCATGGGACAATCTTGGGGACCTAGAGGGGTTTGCTAGATTTGATATATATAATTTCTGAAGATCATCTTGAATCTTGATCATATATATAGTTGCATTTGGACTTGATTTTTTTTATAAAACCCGAAATCCCAAATCCCTTGATCTGGATCATCTCTCTGTATACATATATAAATACATATTCAGACATAGATATTATCAACCTTCACTGATATATAACATCAGATGATCAAGATTTCAGAGAAGATACCCAGATGGGGAAAACTCCATGGATGCACATAAAAAACTGAACAAGAAAAGGAAGAGTGAGAAAACTAAGCTTGATATATACCAAATCTTACTCTCTGTTCCAAGAAAACCCAAGAAAAGAACTTGATGAATGATCCAGGAATTTTCAAATAAATAAGTCCCTCCCTCCCATGATCAGCCAGAGCAGCAACCTATTAAAAAAGGATCAAAGGATTCTCTTATTGTAAAAAACATGGTTTGGAGACAAGCATGTTTGGCAGGCTGGCATCAGTCCCGGGCTTTATCTGAGTGGTGGACCAATCTCATGATGGGCTCAATGCTAAGAATTTTACTAAAGGTTTGAGATGGCCTAAGAATACAAAATATTCACACAATCCCTCCTGAAATGAACAATAGCTGGAAATGAACAAGGCTTTTTGAGTTAGTTGGCTTTTTCAATTTTTAGACAAGCATGTGTGTTGTTTTGTTTGGATAAATTTTGAACCCTTTTTTCTCCAACTCAAAATAACTCAAAAACATTTTGAAAAATGGTAGATTTTGAATGCAGATTTTGAGTTGATGCTCAAAATAACTCAATATGTGTGTGTTGTTTTGTTATACTTTGTATGCAGATTTTGAAAAATGGCTTCTTCTTCTAACATTAGCGACATTAGATTACAACCGAGGTTGTGCAATTGTGGAAGAACCGCTGCCCTACGTATTGTAAAAACCAATGAAAATGGAAATGAAGGGCGTATGTTCTTTGTTTGCCCATCAAGATATGTAAGTTTGTAATTCTAACTATTTTCTTCGTGGAGTACTCACATTGATATTTCTCTTCTTCGACTAACTTATTCTCATGCATTGCAGAGTAAAACTCCCACTCCCCATTGCAATTACTTCAAGTTCGTAGATGAAGATGATGAAGCCGTTACGTCCAGAATCCGTTTGAACTCTACAGCTTGTGATGGTATAACAGTACAAGACTTTGACGATGTCAGGACGAGGCTTCATTTCATGGAAACGAACCATGGTCGAAGGCTTGAAAGAATGGAAAGGAATATCAAAGCGATGGTGTACTTCATTGTATTTGCTACCAATTTCTACTTTATCATGTAACTTGGTAGTTTGTAGCATCTTCGGTTGTATGTACATGAACTTGTTATGTAATATCTATTATCTATTTCCCTGAACTTGTGGCCTCAACTTTGGAATGAATTATGGAATGACTTTTGGAATGAATTTTGGAATGTAATATAGCACATTTTCGAATGAATGAATCAATTTTGGAATGAATGAATGAATGAATTATCTATTATCTGCTGAATGGAGTATGACACATTTTGGAATGAATGAATGAATGAATGATGGAATGAATGAATGAATGAATGATGGAATTTTTGAATGAATGAATGATGGAATTTTTGAATGAATGAATGAATGGAATTCTGAGTATGGCAGCATCAGATCATGTTGAATGAATTGTGAGTATGCTAGCAACAGATCTACCATATCTGTTATCTGTTATCAATGAATCATGAATGAATGATGGAATGAAGCTGTAGCAGACATTGGACTGATATTGTGATATTGCTATCTGTTATCTGTGATATTGATATTGTGATGGAATGAAGCTGTAGCAGATCCAGCATTGATATGAAATGAAATCTGTTGACCTACCTTATTTGACCTGTCTTCCATTATCTGTTATCTGTTGATCTGCCTTCCATTATTGATCATAGCAACACAGAAAATAGAACAACTAAACAGCCTCATTCAATCCATTTGCATTCCAGATAATCTCAAATGGTCACAGCCACAGCCACAGCCTACCCATACAATTCAATCCATTTGCATTCCAGATGATCACACAACACAGAACTACTGAACAGCCTTCCCATAGTGATAAAAAATAATAAACCACACTGCCCATAACAGCATAGCAACCACAGAGCAACCATTTCTGATCAAACAAGTAAGCCTGCCTACCATTTCAACCACTGCACTAGAGCTAACAAAACACAACCAAAATCAGCAGAGCATCACTGCACTGCAGGAATCAGCAAAATGACCACTGCTAGATCAACCAAAATGTCACAGAAGTCTGCAGAAGAGGATCTCAGGAAGCATTCATAGATGACCAATAGAATCTCCACACATCTGAGGTGGCTTACCAACCATACTAACCATGGCACATCAACCCAACTGTAGCACACTGCATAATCACTAATAGTTCAGAGCATACCAGACAATGCACACCAGAAAGCATTCATAGATGACCAACCAACCAAGGCACACCAACCTGTAGACGTCCCCGAACGCCCCGGGAGGGTGAGTCCCGTTCTGTTCATTTATTGGGGTTCACTACAGTTCGGACTCAAATTGTCACGGTTCTTAATCTGAACCAAAGAGTCCAAATCTGGCAAATCGTTTTGAGAAAACAGATTTTTAGAAAGAAGTGCCAAACATGGACTGTTTTGCCAGATACAAAGTCGCCACCTAAATATTTTATTTTTGGGAAATTTAGAAAACCCTGACTCGGTGCCAAAGGCCACGTGTCCGTCATCACCAAAGTTGCCTCGGCTCGGGAACTTGGATACGATTGGGGAAGGTCAGCTATGAGCACCCCCTCTCGCCCAATCCGAAGATCGGCCTCTACTAACCATGATATCCAATTTTGAAAACGTTATGTGTTCTTATTCCGATTAATTAGCTAGAATTACTATGTGATACGCACAGCAAAACAAGTATAAACTAGATCGCCTAATTTGGAACAAAGCATTGCATATCCGTTTGTTTAGAAAATGGTTTGCAGTTTGCTACTCGCAAGTAGACTAAAATGGGATTTCAATGAATTATCCCAATTCAAGCAATCCAACCTTCACCCACAGGCATTCAGGTAGTTTATCACATAAGCACATAGCCACATGGTAAGCATGCTGTCATGTTAACATTCACACACACCGTGAAAGCATTGGTGGTAGGACTTCAAGAGGAAGTTGACTGCGTAGTTCCGATTGTCACAACCGAACTATCGGATTCAGAGGAGGCAAAGGTGATCAAAACCATTACATGGACTGAGACGCTATGAAAGCGTTGGGGGCTGGACTTCAGGATGAAGTTGCCTACGTATCCCAAACATGGGAATCAAGCCTTACGTAGTTCCGGTTAAGGTACACTCGGGTATTAACCTTCACTTTTTAGGCTCTAACTTTTGCCAAGGCGCCCGTTGCGGGTTTTCAGCCTTGCGAGCTATGTTTTTCTTTTCTTTTCAATTCTTTTCATTTTTTGCTTCTTTTTTTTGTTTCTTTTGCTTGCTTTTTCATTTTTTCCTTTCTTTTCTTTTTTTCTTTTTTTTTCTTTTCATTTCTTTTGCATTTTTTGTATTTTCTCTTGCTCTAACTTTTGTCTGGGTCGCCCTTCCGGGTTTTCGGCCCAGCGAGCCTCTCAAAGGATAAAAGTGCAACAAGTCCATGCCAAATGGTTTTGAGATCCTGAAGTCATCTGAATCCAGGAAAATGACTGTTGCATTGGTTCGCTGAAGGACCCGTCTTCGGCTCTTTAAGCACATCGGACATTTTTGCCCCTAATTGGAGGGGTGCTTCTGTTCTAGCTTTACAAGCTTCTTCTGATGAGATCTGATCTTCTTGATCTGATTTCCCTACCCCTAGTTCGAGGGCTGCTTCGAATCTGGCCACACAGGTCTCACATTATGGTTAACCATTTGAACATTCTGAATTGGGGTTCAAGATTTGAGAGTAGAGGGGGTCGGGTCCCGAGGCAGAGAGCGATCCTAGGCTGCACAATCTCAAGAGCAATTCCACACAGGTCTTCACAGGACCGCGCAAAACATTTTATTTTTGAAAGTTTTTAAGAAAGCGACAAATCGCTCGCGCTGAAGATAGTGTGGAACCAGTCTGGGTCGAGCCAGGGTCCTTCTCAGTACTCACGCTGACAAGCATGATTTCATTCATTAAAGGCTTAGCACGCCTATCTTTTTTTCCTCAATTGATCAATTTTTGCAAATCTCGAGGAATTCCTCCCTCTTCGTTTTCATCGCCACAGTGGTTAAAAAGGTTTGAAAAGCTTAGGTCATTACTTATGAGTTTTAGGGCACAAAAAAGCAGGTGAGATGCTCTGCCATTCCATTCAAATCTTGTGGCACAACAGGCTCAAAGTATTAATAAGCACAAAACATAACAGCCACAGCTGTTTCATTCATACGTCCTGGTTGCAACTGGCTCCTCAGCAGAGACAAACTTAAAAGGAAAGCAAAAGGAGTAATTACAAAACAAAACAGTGTTCGAGGCAACAACCCCGGAATCATCTGATATTCTATACAAAGGGGACTGACTCGCTACAACAAGACAGACCCTTAAGCAAAAGACTGACTCAAGACAATGAGACAGACTCGAAACAAAAACAAAAGACTGACCCGATACCCAAGCCAGAGTTTACAAAATTTAGCAATGCAGGTGCTCAAAATGCGTGCCAGACGCCACATCCAAAAAATACGTCAAGCACCGCCCGCAGGCGATTCACTCCCTGATTACATACTCGCAGTATCAGTATCCTCAAAATCCAAGAACTCTGTAGTGACTGACTTGGCCGAGGTAGGCGGGAGAATGACCTTATCGTCAATCAAATCTTGCACTTCATGACGAAGGCGGAAACAACTGTCGGTGTTGTGACCGATTTGCTGATGGTACGCGTAGTACAGAGTAGCGTCGTGTTTAGCTGGAAGGGGATGCAGGAGAGGTCGCGGCTCAAGAGGTGTAAGATGCCCCTTTTTAGCCAAAATTAGAAGTGCCCTAGACAAAGGCATGTAGAGAGGATGAAAGACTCGGCGCCCTCGAGGCAGATACCTTGAAGTCTGGGGATTCGCGCTAGACGCACTAGCAAAAGGATCAGCAGGTGCAGCCTTGGATTTCTGGTCTTTCCCGAGTGCAGGGTTGGGAGCGGAAGGAACTGTTCTAGCATGATGGGGCCTATCCCGGTTTTCTGGCTGGCTTGTACTGCCTGTGATTGTAGTGGGGGAAAACATCATCCACGATCTTGGTTGTGATCGCGAGCACCTGTTGCTTGCTCATCCCGCCGGCTTTCAAAGCCTCGACTGCCCACAGCAGTCGTTCCATGGGATCGATGTCTGTCTTCATTTTGTTCTTGCCTCTGGCTTCAGCCTGATCGAGGGCCTGGGTTGGTGTTGATACATCATAGTTATGATTGGAGGCCATCTCCGGTTGGCTAAGCTCGATCACAATCCGCCCCAATAGCGGGGGCTCCTGTGGTACAAAACTTTCAGCATATGGTGCAGGTGGTGGTGAAGTTGACATTCCGTAAGCGAGATCTGCCACGGACCTCTGGAGGTCACCTATCATCCCTATCAACTCGAATGTGGTGGGCTCACGAGCCTGGTACAACTGGGGGATCCAAACTGGGTGCGCCGCAGGCGACCTGGGTGGATGCGGTATATCAACGTCGGTCTCACTTTGCAATGTGATTCCTTGATCTAACGCGGCTATCATAACCACGATCTCTTCTGAATTCTGTGTCATGATAAGTCCACTGTTCTGAATGGTGACTAACGGATCAGATATCTGTCTTGCCTCAGTAAAGGGGAACACTGACTATTCTGTACTAACTCTCTGAACTGAAAGAGAAAACACACAGCATTTCAGTCCAAGCAGGACAGACACAAACATAGCCGAATCACTGTACTCTACTACTGATCACCGTTCCCCAGAATCACTGCCCCAAAACTGAATCTGATATCCGCAGATATAACTGATTCTCACAAATACAGATACTGGTGCCCTCAGGCCGGATGCCCAACTTGCAAACTGATATGCGCATTCCCCTGTAAAGATACACTCTAAAAGCACATAGCAAGTAAAAGAGAGCCAAAACAACCCTATGTTGGGGTAGGGTTTCCCTGTCCTATTTTGTCAGGAGCTAGGGTTTCACTACGCACGCAGCGGCTTCAAACAACCTATATCGGATAGGCAACCTGTCCTAGTTTGGGATGGTCACTATGGATTCCGAATATGCACTAGGTCGAATGGTCGAAAGGGTGCCCCGGTGAAACCGGGGTTTGTGTTCCCATACTGTCAGAGCCCATAACCGGTTAGCCTTATGGTCATGTCTTGACAAGACAAGCCTCTGGCAAACCGTTCAGGAATGGCAGATGGCAAACACGGTGTCCTAGGCGCACCAATGCACATGCAATGCAAAGAAACACATAAATGAGATCAAAACAGGATATCACGAGTTCGAGTCAAGCTCTCGAAACTCCCCAGCAGAGTCGCCAGAAACTGTAGACGTCCCCGGACGCCCTGGGAGGGTGAGTCCCGTTCTATTCATTTATTGGGGTTCACTACAGTTCGGACTCAAATTGTCACGGTTCTTAATCTGAACCAAAGAGTCCAAATCTGGCAAATCGTTTTGAGAAAACAGATTTTTAGAAAGAAGTGCCAAACATGGACTGCTTTGCCAGATACAGAGTCGCCACCTAAATATTTTATTTTTGGGAAATTTAGGAAACCCTGACTCGGTGCCAAAGGCCACGTGTCCGTCATCACCAAAGTTGCCTCGGCTCGGGAACTTGGGTATGATTGGGGAAGGTCAGCTATGAGCACCCCCTCTCGCCCGATCCGAAGATCGGCCTCTACTGACCATGATATCTGATTTTGAAAACGTTATGTGTTCTTATTCCGATTAATTAGCTAGAATTACTATGTGATGCGCACAGCAAAACAAGTATAGACTAGATCGCCTAATTTGGAACAAAGCATTGCATATCCGTTTGTTTAGAAAATGGTTTGCAGTTTGCTACTCGCAAGTAGACTAAAATGCTGATTTCAATGAATTATCCCAATTCAAGCAATCCAACCTTCACCCACAGGCATTCAGGCAGTTTATCACATAAGCACATAGCCACATGGTAAGCATGCTGTCATGTTAACATTCACACACATGCGAGATGCTAAAGCATAAATACTTACATCGTACTCCGTGCCAAAACAGTGAAGCTAGTTAGCAAAACATGCATGACCCTAGTTCATGTTAAATGGCTAATGCATCGCTTACAAAATGCAACTAAGTAGGCTCGGCTACTAATGACATGGCATGGCACTTACTTCAAAACATGCTTTGAAACACGTATTCAAGAAAGTGTATTGAAAATTGCAATGCAGTTTGAATAATGAACCGAGCCTCTGGTGCATGCAAGACAAATGAATGATGCACTCATGCAATCATACGGTATGCTAAACAAAACGTGTCCCTAAAACTAACCAACATAAGCAGATAAGTAAAAGGGAGAAAGAAAGGGGGTTGGAGGACATACACACACACACGCACCCTTATTACAACATTATGCCCTCGCTCAGAGGGTCCGAATAAAAGAGTCCGAATGTCCAAAATAGGTACAATCCAAAGCAAAACGAACAACTAGCTAATCTAAGCTAATTACTTATTACATCACAAACTAATTTAATCAACTATCTAAGCTAATTAAATAATTACAAAACAAATGAGCTAATTAACAAATTAACTAATTTCAACTGAGCATGCAGCTAGCTAGCTACCGGAGCAAATTAATCTAAGTTATTACATAATTAGAAACCTCGGGACACGAGGGATGCACATGCTCACTTCGGTTCCTTGCCTTGGAATGCCTTCCATTTGCTCTTTGAAGGCTCTGTTTGCAGGGTGTCTTCCAATTCTGGGTGTTGCAACTTACCAAAACACTGCAGGGGAAGCTCCCAGTGGCCTGCCGGCCAGGATAGGGGCACTGCCGGCCAAAGGTGGCACACTGCCGGCCATCAATGGCAAGCTGCCGGCCACTGGTGTGCTAGGACACCAAACTGCAACAAAGCACAAAATAGAGAAAAGGGAGGGTCTCCCAAGGACATGTACGCACCATGGCACTCCAAATCACCTCAAAACATCAAGGGAGAAGCCAAGTCAGATCCACGACCATCAATCACGCATTCCGATGCATGATGGCCAAAGGTCCAACTTGTGCAAGTCGATATGTAAATGAATGCACAAATAAAACAAGTAAAGCCTAGCACTCTATCATGAATCATCAAGAGCTTCGGCGACCGAAAATTGAGACGCGTTCCATCACTTGAAGTATGAAACGCCCCTCGTTCCTCGTGCTCGGATTAGTACTTAATCTGGACAATGCAACACATAAGCATGGCAAATATGCAATATGGACAACCTAACAAGGCTAATGACATGCAACAAGCATATGAGCATAATGTGAGGCAACAACCTATGACAAAATGCAATATGAACATGCGAACATGCAAGGCATGTAAAGCTAAGCAAGTATGCAATGACATACTACGTGTAACAAGCATGCGACAACATGGTAAAATGGGCTTACACCAAAGATGGACAGCTCTCAACTAGGTCCAAATTAGTAGCCATTAGCAATGAATTAAGCCACAAAACACACTTAAGCATGCAAAATGCGAAAGGTTCAACAAAGGGGCCTAAAAGGGCAACTCTCAAAAGTGCCTAAGAAGTGACGAATGTGCAAGTGTAACAACACTATATACACTGAAATGGGATGATAAATGATGCCAAATCATTTAAATAGCACAAAGATAGCATGCGTGAATCATCGAAACACAAAGCTTGCAAGGCCAATTACACTATAGCTATACAAAGCATGAAGGATACAACAAGGCCAACCCAAAACAGTCCTAGTACATGCCAAAATGAGACTAAAACATGCATGGAAGTAGGCCAAAACAAGCTAGCATACAAAGCTAAAGTGTAGGACATGCAAGGCTACAAAAGAGGCAATGCATTGCACCTATGAGAACCAATCATGGCATGACTTGGACAACCAAAAACAGAGTTACATAATGGTATAACAAGACCAAAAATGCACTGAAATGATGAGCCAAAGGCTTAGGCTAAATGGCATGCACAAAAGCTCATTCTTGAGGCATAAAGCACAAGCTATACAAAACATTCAAGGCATGTCAAATGCAAGTGAATGACAACATTTCATGGACTGAAATAGCATGTGGAATGAGGGCAAGGCATGCAAACATCACATGTATGGCATGGTAGGGACCTCAAAATTCGAGACTAGCCTAAGCATTTACACTATAGCTATACAAAGCATAAGTGGTATGGCCATGGCAGCCCAAAACAGTCCTAGAACACTTCAAAATAAGCATAAAATCATGTTTAAGCCAAGCCAAAATATGCTAGTATGATGAGTCAAAACATCATGCACAAAGGGGCTAGAAAACAAGATTTGTTCTACACCTATATGGAGCATGCAAAGGATGATCAAACCAACTATGGATAGGGTCATAACATGCCAAATGATGACCAAATACATGCTGAAATGTAAACCAAACAAGCTAAAATGACATGGCATGGCATGAAGCATATTAGGCTAGTTTAAGGGATTTACACTACAAGTACATCATGCAAGCATGAAGTGACAAAACCAACTTTAGACAGGGCCAAGGCAGGTTCTAAAAGTCACAAAAACAGGCCTGAACCAAGCCTCAAAGATACATAGAGGGATGGTCCTTTGGAAGGCCAAAAATGCAAACAAAGAGGAACACAAAGAGAGGGGACTACCCCCTCTGATTTTGGACCTCAAAACCACACCTCTACCACTGAAATCCCGCTGGATTTCAGTGGTAGGAAGACCAAACCAAGGCTAGCTCGGAGGTCTCCAAATATGGCTTAAAACCAAGCCAAACAAAGCATGCAAAGGGGGCTACACACCCCAAACAACAAAATGACCTTGAACAAACTTAAAGAGCACTCAAAAACTAGACTCTTTTCAGTTTTTATCAAATCTCAAAAACAATCACAAGTAGGGCTAATCTATCATGCAAGAAAAGGCCTAAAAGGAGAGATAATGCACAAGGGACAGTAGCTGGTCCCAAATGGCAAAGAGCCCTTCAACAAAGTTGAAGAGGGGCTCAAAACAAGGCACTTTATAGTTTATAGAAAGCCACGAAAATAAACACAAATGAGGCTAAACTACTATGCAAAAAAAGGCCTAAAAGAGGATTAAAGAGGCAAGTGGTATCAACTGGCCTCAAATAGCAAGAGACCCTAAATCAAACATGACAAGAAGCTCAAAATATGACTAACTTCAGTTCATGACAAAGTCCAAAAATGCTTGCAAGCAAGGCCAGCCAATGAACAAAGAAGATGCAAGTTTGAAGGATATAGGTTCTTACCCTTGAAGAGTAGCTTTTCAGCAGGTTTTGGTCCAAGTTTCTAAGCCTTCAACCCTTGCAAATGGCCTCCAAAGTTCTGGAATGAAGGATGGAGGTATGTATCTTGGTGTTGTAGTGCAAAAGGGCAAGAAAATCCAACTCTAAAGCTTCAAACACACACAAAATAGGGAGAGACAGAGTTTTTCCTCTCAAAACTCAAAACCTTTGCTCTAAGGAAGAGGACCCTTCCTTATATAGAGCAATGCAAAGCTTAAGCTTGTTGAACAAGATTTTCTTGGCTTTGATCCCTCCATACACGTGTATGGAGGGCAGCAAAAGAAAATCCAGCTGGCTCAAAAGATCTGCCTGAAAATCAGTTGAGATAGGGGAGGTGCCAGCCATCAGCAATGGCCGGCAGTGCCACACTGGTGGCCGGCAGGGCATCATCAGTGGCCGGCAGGGGCAAAGCCATGGCCGGCAGTGCCATGCCTATGGCCGGCAGTGCACTAGAAGGGCCACTCTGACAGGACCTAGTCAAGGTCCAAAAATGAGGCAGAAATGATACAGGGTCCGGAAACTCGAACCGGTGACGTTCCGCCACGACAGTCGAATGCTGGGCGAGCAATCGAATCAGTTGTTGGGTGTACCTGCAAGCACAACCGAGTCTTGAGGACGGTCAAAAATGAGGTGTCTACACAACCCAACTATGGCACATTGCATAACCACTAGTAAATCAGAGACAGGCAGAACAGACCAGACTATTCAAACCTAGATTACTATCTGTTAAAAATGAAATGCATATTGTGAACAGATTTGTTAAAAATGAAATGCATGGAATTTTGGAATGAATGAAAATGAAATGCTATCTGTTAAAAATGAAATCTGTTCACTGCTATGTGATATTGTCTTGAACTATAGCAGATTCAGACCACACCATACAGGTACATACAGCAGTAGTTTCAACACAAATGTTAAACATACAGCAAGGATCTGCACTCCCAGTTCGCACCCTCATGCAAGGATCTGCACTCCCAAGTACATACAGCAAGGCATACAAATGTTTAACACAAATGTTAAACACAAATGTTGAACTATGTGATATTGTGTTTAACATACATACAGGTACATACAACAAGGCATTACAAAAAACACAGTCATTCTCATTAAACACAAGGCATTACTTGAGAAGCCATTTGCAAAAAATAGAGTCATTCTCATTAAACATCAAAATTTGAACATCACTTCACTTCAGAGTCATTCTCATTAAAAACAGAATTTGAACATAGAGTCATTCTCACAAAAAACAGAGTCATTCTCATTAAAAACAGAATTTGAACAGCAATTTCAACATCAATTTCCAGCCAGCAAGGCATTTGCACAGAATTTGTGCAGCAATTTCCAGCCATCAATTTCCAGCCATCTATTTCAACATCAATTTCCAGCCATCAATTTCAACATCACTTCACTTCTCAGCAACATCAGAATTTGTACAGCAATCCAGCATGAGTTTGCTTCACAATTTGAGATGGTATCACTTCACTTTGCATGCCATTTTCATCTTCAGTTTGCTTGTCTTTGTGCTTGTCCATAGCCTAAAATGGACAAACACAGAATTTAATTGAAAAAAATAAACTACAAACGAAAACTACTTCAAATATAATTTTCAACAACTCAAAATCCAGAATTTTAAGCAACTACAAATTCAAAAGACAACAAGGACAAACCTGACTCCACATTGGACTGTTTGATTCTTGAGAATATCGAAACCCAATGTCATATCCATATGAACCTTGAAGTAGTGACTAGAATGTTGGTTCAACAGGATACCGTTGAGGCATTGAATTTGGCAAAGAATTATGCACTACAAACATGTCCTGCAAATTGGTAACGAACGATGTCATATATTAGGCTTCGCAATTATGGGTTAAGTCACATATTATATCCATTAAAAAAATACATACATTGTACTAACACTTACATGATGTGTGGGATTCATCAATAAGGGAGGAATAGAATTACCACCCATGGGCAAAGATGGAGGAAAATGATGAAGGGGAGAAAGAGGTTGAAGAGGAGGAACATGTTGACGAACATAGATATCTCCTCCAACAGATAATGGAGAAGGTGCAACTGTTGGACTTGCAATTGATTGTGACGAAGCCAAGCTATTAGCACGGGATTTTTTTTTGGAGTTCAATACCAACGCGGCTTCGAATCCACCTTTCACCCTCCTTTTGCCCTTACTAGTTGCCATCTTTTTCTTCAATCCTTTTGGTTGCACAACATGATTCACATCTTCGCAATCCACTTCAACGCTTTGGGTGTCATGATCATTACTTACTTCATTTCCAACACCAAAAAGAGCACCTAACTTGCCTTCAACATTTGCACCTAATGTAGCAAGGTGTGCAATACAAAAATCATAAGTTTCTTCAGTTTCAGCAGCTCTACTTGCTAGTGCTCGAAATGCGGTCATCAATGTCTTATACCGCGAGGCTTGTTGGAATTTCACATCCACTTCAATGTCATTCCCCTTAATGTCCATCACAGTTTCGGCTCTTGCTTGTTTGGTCCACCTCTTCAGAATGTATTGTGGAGGAACCTCTTTCATCTTCAATATGTCTCTAATAACCTTCAATGAGTGACAACACAAGATTCCTTCCCTTTCAAACTTTGTACAATTACAACCCAATGACCTATCCCTCTCCATCTTCACTTTCCTTGCATGTTTGTTACCAACATCAACAACTGTGTAAATGGTACTAGCCTCGCCATATTCAATTGCTTCTATGTCCGATTTAATGGATCGAAAGTACTCATTTTGAAATTCCTCAAAAATCCTTTTTGTGTAGACATTACCCATTTGAATTAACATTCTTATGGTGGCTTTCACCTTTGGCAACCTTTGGCACAAAGCATATCCTGCTTCTAACTCCTTGTATCGCTTCTCGTAAAGTACCCTTTCGAAATGCATGAAGAATTCATGTCACGCCCCAAACTTGCCCCTAAAAGTTTGGGCATGACCTACACAGAAACGGACGCATAACCTGGTATATATTTCATATGGGGCCTGAACGGAAGCATTTACCAATATAGATTAACATAAATAAAAGAACTGTATCCATTGAGCGACCACTATCATGCCAGGATCACAGATAGAACATAAGGCAAATAAACATACAGTGACGTGCATCAGAGAATTAGCTATGTCCATATATATATACAGACCCAGCCCTTAGAATTGAGCGCAAAACAACATGGACAGGCAAAGGAATTATATATACATCAACTTAAGTAGACATTCAAAGTGTAAAATCAAAAGCTTAGCAAAAGAGCTGCCTTCACTTAAGTGCTTGGACACTCTGAGGTTGACAAAAGAGGCACGGCTGCTAAGGGTTAAAACTGACCTCCAGGTGGAGTGCCTACAGAAACAGACATAACACAAAATGAGTCAAGCTCAGTGAACAGTAGTACATAAACAATTTAAAGATTAACTTAACTTACTTACAAAGTACACATTCATCTAACTACATAAGTACATGCAAAAATCCTGTGGTTAGTCTGATTCTGTACACATTTCAGAACAGCCTTGTCGGTTCATAACTTCACTGATTGGCCCTTGGCCTGATGGGTTCACACATTCACAAGTTACAAATTCATATTTCACAAGTTGGCCCTCGGCCTCATAAGTTCAGAATTCACAAGTTGGCTCTCGGCCTCATAAGTTCAGAATTCACAAGTTGGCTCTTGGCCTCATAAGTTCAGAATTCACAAACTGGCCCTCGGCCTCATAAGTTCACAAATCGTATCTTTCATAATTTCACAAATTATATCTTTCATAATTTCACAAATTATATCTTTCATAGAACGGCCATAGGCCTCATAACTTTCACATCGGCTTTAAGCCCAGTTCACATAGGTATGGACTCAAGAGGTGGCTCGTACGGATTCTAGAGGTGACTCGCATTGCAGCACTTAGTTCCGTACAGCACTTTGTTCCATACTAGATATCAATAGTTCTTGAAGACTGACCAATTCATATTATGTCATGGCATAAACGAAGTGGATAAACATAATAGAATAATGCTAGGTTCGTACAAATACCGTTCACAATGGTGCACATAAATTTCCCTTTATGATTCATTACATGGTGCCATAGTCATCATACGTATAACAAAGCATTCATAATAATTATTTACACAACACATGTGTCGTTACAGTACTATTCATGAGGATAAAACAATTCACACCGTAACGTGAGTCATCTAACAATGTTATTGATATTCAATTCTTTGACGTATAAGGCAACCCATGGTTCTGTTCGATTTTCATTTCGTTAATCCATTCTAGGCAGATGTCTATGTCATAAAACATGTATCGAACTAAATAAGGTTGTAGGAGTCCAGGATAGGACGTTCAAAATATCAGATCCCCATTAAGCAGGGTTTATATTCATAATTCCTTCTTGTCAACCAGTCGCATGGTATTAATAATTCTTGTGCGGGGTCATAGGTAAGTTACAGATTATTACACCTTAATGATAACCATTAACCTTAACCGGAATGTAGAGTAGTTTCAGAGTCATACCGAGGTACACATAATCTTTCAATGTTCTCACCGATCCCTAACAACATAAATGCTTACAAAGAACAGTGCATTAACAATAAGAATTATTAACGGTAAATAAACGTACGATTACAGTACTACTCACAGTGATCGGTTCCCGGTGGTAATGGTGCAATGTCCCCGTCTCGACCTATAATTACAATGCACAACACATAATATGAGGTTATACTCGATCTTATACTTATTCTCTTTGATCGTTCACTCAATTAGTCATGGTGGTACCAAGCTCATTAGTCTTTAATAAGTTGTAATCCATGCCTTAGAAAACAGGAGAAATCGATGGGAAATGGTTTAGGTGAAGAAATGGTACAAAACTAATTGGCATAACGTGAACAGTTGTCACTAATTTGGGTATAACTTTTTCTGTATTTAGAATTTGGAAGTGAGACCAGCGCCATTGGAAACTAGACTTCCGGGGCTTGATTTTAGGCTCAAGAATCACTCAAAACGGAGTCCGGATGCAAAAGATATGCTTTATCAAAATTGGCTGGACAAGCTGTCTCCGCACGTACGGGGGAACAGTGCCGCACGTGCGGCCCTGTACAGTTTCAGTCCGAAAAATGGCTGAAAATTTGGGACTTCTCATTTTCAAAATCAAACCTCAATTCCATATAAATCAAAGCCCAAAACCCTTTAATACATAACAAATTTCATACATACAAATCGAATTTCTATGAAATTATAATTAATCCTCAAATCCTTATTTTGAATCTTCTCAAAATTCACCTCCAATCAATTTATAATTTGACTTCTTAATTTATATCATAACTTAATCTCAAGCTCATAAACTTTAAATAATGAATTAAATTCTAAAATCTTGAAAATCACAATGCATATAAGGATAAACTCAAAATATGTGAAGGATGAAGAAGATCAAACCCAAATATTAAATCACAACATCAATTTCTTAATTACTAAACTTAACTCAAATCTTCTACATCCTTTTCTTATGTTATGAAATTAAACACAATTACCCCTTGATTTCAATTGCTAAATGATTAATCTATAAGAGTCAAGCTTAAACTTTCTTACCTAGACCTTGAATTTGTTGAGTCTCCTAAGCTTCCTTCAATTTCAACACAGGGCTTGAGTTCTTTTCTTCTCTTCTTCCTACGGTTTTCTCCCTCTCTCTCTTGTTTCTCTCTTTATCAGAATATAAGGAATTGGATAGGAGTGTCAAATAGTTGGATAGACTCTAGCAGGGAATTATACGGTGCATACACCCACACACACACCACTTCACTTCTTGGCCAAGAACAGGACATGTGCACACATGCACACACTTGATTTCTAACACATACACACACATGCACAGATTTCTCACTACACCCACACCCATTTACACCCCCAATATTAATTTGGTCCAATTTAACTGATGTCTCGGAATAATTTAATTAAGTACCACTTAATTTTAATAAATCTTAATCAACACATGATCAAATTAATTATAACAAATCATAAATCTCTCATAATTAAATTAATCTATTTGACTTCCATTAGGGTCCAATTAATTATATTTAAATTTATCGGTACGAATCAGATTTTTAATCAGACTCCCAAAATGCTCCAAATAATAAATTGAACTTATTGCCATCATCAATTTTGATTTCTGAACCCATAAAGGTCGGGAATTTCCATTTTAAATCCGTAACTCAACAGATAATGCTTCAATTCTAATAGATATAATTAAATTAAAACACCTCAGCTCATAGTTAAATACGAATGATTTCTTTTCCACATTTTGGGGTCATTACAATTCATTTAAGTTAAAATTAGAACGAATGTAATCCTTCAAAAAAGCATTAAAAGATTCACTGAGTTGTGTGGTACCCATTCTCGCAGCCCATGTTGATCTAACGTAAGGCCAACCCCATTTTTCTTTCACCGCAAAAGTCAATTTCAACCAATGGTTTTCATGCGCATCATATTTATCAAGCATTTCCGCCTACTCTAACTTCCATTGATTTGCATCTTCAATGTCAAAGAAGAATTTATTTAGTACACCCTTCACCCCCTTATCTTGGAATAAACAGTTAACATGTTTTAATGCATTTTGCATCAAATGCCAAGTACACAATCGGTGAGTTGTGTCAGGCATAACAATGGGTATGGCTTTAGCCATTGCAGCATCTTGATCAGTGAACAAAGTTTTTGGTGCCTTCCCTGACATAGCCTCTAGAAAATTTTGAAACAACCATACAAACGATTCGGCGGTCTCATCATACAACAGTGATGCACCAAATATAAATGTTTCCCTGTGATGGTTGAATCCTACAAAAGACGCGAAGGGTCTATGTTCTTTATTTAATTTGTAAGTAGTATCAAAAGTGACAAACATCACCAAATTGGGCATAATCTATGATCATTTGGGCACCGGCCCAAAACATATTCGTTATTTGCTCTTCATTATCTAACTGGAAAGCATAAAAGAAGGAAGGATTCTGCAAAGATTTTTCTTTAAAGTACTGCAACACATTGCCTACTTCTCCATATGCTAAACTTTGTTGTCTTTTGGTTCTCAAATAATTTTTAGAATCTAATTTTGTAAACCCAAGACATTGCCTCCCACCAGCTTCCCCTACCCATGAGTTTGAAAGACTGGCCTAAACGAAGACCAAATTGT
Organism: Camellia granthamiana; assembly: GCA_036172215.1. NCBI lineage: Eukaryota > Viridiplantae > Streptophyta > Magnoliopsida > Ericales > Theaceae > Camellia > Camellia granthamiana. The sequence continues at coordinate 66,938,064 of CM069912.1, forward strand.
GCCGCCAAATCTAACTAAATTGCTTGGGTAGTCGATATCTTTCTTTGTGACGGCAACATGTGGGCACACTCGGGTGATACAAGATCATGGTTGTGTTTTTCTTTGAAATCAGTCACAACATATTTCCCAGTACCGTCATCTAATTTGACATAAAATCGAGCCTCACAACCGGTCCTAGTTTCGGCTCTAGGGTTTTTTGACATTGGGTCTCGTTTGTCACCCTTCCGAAATCCCTCCTTGTTGCAAACCAAAAGTCTACAAATAACTTGCTTAGTGACCTTGTTCTTCCTACAAAAATCCCTTCTTATGCTAAACCCCATTCTTCCTCCATATGTATTATAAAAATCATACGACACATTGTTCAGAATCGAATGTCATTCCCTGTTTTGGCTTCCAAGCACAATCATTCTCAGGTTTCATATCCATATGAAAATGCAACTGAAAACCCATATAAATAAAATCTTAGCTATATAAATAAAAAATTCATCACATTCCAGTAAAACCTTATATGTTCACATGACTGATTAAATAAATTATGTTACAAAAATCATTTGGCAAACCTCTGATTAAATACTAAAACCTATTAAATCGAGTGAAACTGATTACATAGAGTGATCTTCAAAATCTGTGTTAGACCAATGAAATCAATTCAACATATTACTTTATAGAGTGCAGATAGAGTGCAGATCAATTATATTTCAAAATCTGTGTTAGAATAAAAACAGAGTGCAGATGTTGAATTAATTTTGGACATATTTAAAAACCCTATTGATTAAATAAAATTTTGATTAAATACTTACTTTATAGAGTGCAGATCAATTTAAAATTTTGATTAAATACTTACTCTATAAATACTTACTTTATAGAGTGCAGATCAATTTTGATTACATTACTTAATTAAAAACCCTACTGATTAAATAAAATTTTGATTAAATACTCTATTTCATTAACAGAGATGTTGAATTAAAAGTAAAATCTATTATTTCAAAATCTGTGGTTTAACACAAAATAAATTAACACATTGGTCCATTAAAAGTAATCTTCAAATACTGAAACTGATTAAATAGATTTTGAAACTGATTAAAATCTTAAAATACAGAAACTGATTGAAAGCGTCAAAATCTTCAAATACAGATAAAATCTATATTTATAAGGTTCTTCTTGATCAATATTCAATCTGTATATATATATATCTTCAAATACAGAAACTGATTGCAAGCTTCAAATACAGATAAGATTAAAATCTTCAAATACAGATAAGATTAAGCTTCATAAGGAAAAAACGCGGGAGTCTGGAGAGAGTAGTACAGTATTAAGCTTCATATACATTAATTTCTGATTTACAGAGACAAAGGGGAACAAACCTGTGGCGTCGTCGGTCCTTGCAACGGCGTGGAGACTGGGTAGACTGGGTCGCCGCCGGTATTGGGTCGCCGTTCAGACAAGAACCACTGAGTGTGTTGAATGAGTGTGTGTTTCCCCACGAAGAGTGCAGACCAACTCTATGTTTTGTTTTGGGCGGGAAAGAATAGAAATTCCATTTTTTTTTTTTTTTTTTTTTTAATCTCAGCCGTTGGATGTACAACAGCTGATCTCAGCCATTGCAAGGACGCACGCTCGTAAACTTTTGCAAGGAGATGATCTGCACTCCAAGCGCATGTGATAAAGTGGAGAGAGGGAAAAGATGTTTGTTGGGTTAGCTTGGAACTGTGTTGCAGAGCTCAAATTCCTAATCAGCTCTCCTCTTCGTCTGTTCATTAGCCACTGTTTAGAATGATGATGGTATGGTTATGAATCTTTCAGAACAGTGAAGATGCAGCTGACCCTTGAATTCGGCGGAGGACTAGAACTTCTGTGTGATTCTGTCAAGATCCATAACGTCAATGTTGATGCACAAGATGGAGAAGACCAGTTAACCATGAAAGACTTGCTTACTTGGGTTCGTACCAATTTGATCAAGGAAAGACTGGAAGATGCGGATGTGGTGGTGGAGGCCCCGTCGAAGGAGGGTGTTACTGTTACACGCAGCTGTTTGGTGCGTGAATTAGGCATTGGGAGATCAACCCAGTGGGGTAGCGTGACCAGCTGCAAGCTGTTTGGTGTGTTGCTATCACCCACGGTGGGCAGAGGGTCCAGTTGCAAAGCTGTCTGCTGGGTGCAAAAGGAGCTATGAATCCTGTGTGTGTGAAACCCATTGTTGGGGACGATGATTCGAGGTGAAGAGCACTAAGAATTGGTATTGCTACGAGTTCTGCAAGAGCACTAAGAATTGGTATTGCTACGGGAAGGTAATGGCAGAGTAAGCGGCGGCGAATGAAGAGAGAGGGATGTGTATAACACTCCAGCGGCCGGCTGCCCGCCGGTGAGAAAACAAAATACAGGCCCAAATTTTATAACTTTAATACCATGTTAGATTTAATGTATAAAGAAAGAGAGAGTAGATAAATTATGTATATTGATGTTGTTGATGTATTGAATGTGTACTTAATCAATTACATGTTCTCCTTTATATATTGGAGATTCGCATTCACACTAATGGACTGTATGGCCGAAAGCAACAAAGGAAAGGAATACTAATTATTACAGCTTTATTTGCCTTGAACCTTCCCGTCGGTTTCCTAACATATAATAATATACACTAACAAGTAGGATGAGGGAAATTTGATTTCAAAAAAGTGAAGAAATTTGTCTAGTTGTACACCTTTATTTGCCTTGAACCTTCCCGTCGGTTTCCTAACATATAATAATATACACTAACAAGTAGGATGAGGGAAATTTGATTTCAAAAAAGTGAAGAAATTTGTCTAGTTGTGCACCTTTATTTGCCTTGAACCTTCCCGTCGGTTTCCTCTAGTGAATATAGTAAGTAGACTTTTGAAGGACTTGCACCTCCCAAGAAGAACACACCGTTTATTTAAGCAGCTTTTCTGGTTGAGCTCTGAACATGAGAAAGGGTCACTCTACCTTCAGCTTACACTAGTGAAAAGTGTAAGGGGAAGAGAGCCAGAGAGAAAAAAAATGTAGAATGGAGAGCATGAAGCCATAACTATAGAGGAATCCAATAGCAACATAGAAATGTCGGTTAGCTCTCCCATTGAAATAGAGGAATCCAGTGACGACGCATTTGTCATTCTCATACAGAATCACTCGGAAGAAAATAGAAGAGAAGGAACTCAAAGCACAACGGAAAGGGACTTCACTTGTATATGCAGAGTCCCTCAAACCCTTGCAGGAATCTGTCGCAGGGCCACTGAGCCAGAATTGGTGTCGATAGGCCCTTATCACCGCGACAAACGTCAGGTACGTCGATTCCAAATGTACAAATTGGAGTTTCTTCGTTCCCTACTTTCTCGAATGCAAGAACCGCAGAGTTCTTTACGGCGCATGTGTCGAGCCATGAAAGAGTTAGAGTACGAGGCAAGAAGACGATACTCAGAGCCGATTGACATGTCAAGTGATGATTTCGGTCAGATGATGCTACTTGATGGCTGCTTTATCATTGAGCTCTTCCAACAAGTTTCCGGTAGTGACGATTCTGCAAATGCCAATAGCTTAGTGTCCATGATGCCATGGTTAATTCCGATTCTCATTGGAGACCTCTTGAAGCTTGAAAACCAACTTCCCTTCTTCGTTCTTGAGAGATTAAGCGAGTACTCCATTGGCAATACCGAAGTCAGCTTGGTTCGCCAGACCGAGATCCTTGGCTCGCTAGACGAGATCTTTTGTTCGCAAGACGAGATCTCTGATTCGCTAGACGAGACCTTTGGTTCGCAAGCCAATACCAGCGACCCCTTTGTTTTGCAAGCCTTAAAGTGTTTTAATCTTGTCCTGCCGAGGTCCCTTGACTCATTCAATCATAGAAGGCAACTTGCCAAATATGAAGAAAACTATCATCTACTTCACTTGCTTTACCGTAGCTACCGCTTGCCAAAAAGATCATTCCCCAACTTAAGCTACACCTTCAAAAGAAGATGGCTCCCCCGCTTAGGCTACCTCAGCAATTTAACCAACCTCTACAGAAGAAGATCACATGAATTACCAAGGTATCGTCCATTATCTGATCAGTCAGTACCATGTGTGACACTACTCCGGGATGCTGGGGTCAAGTTTAGGCCACAAGAAGGCAGTGATGGTAATTTCTTGCACATAAATTTCCACAAAGGGGTGCTAGAAATCCCACCCATGATCATCAATGATTTCACTAGCACTATCCTAATCAACTGTGTTGCCTTCGAACAATGCTACCCACGGCCTACCTGGAAGTACTTTTCTGAATATATTGCCTTCATGAGTTGTCTCCTCAACTCAAGTGGAGACGTTACATTCCTTTGTCATGACGGAATTATCTCAAATTTCTCCTACAATGATGAACTTGTTGCTATTCTTTTCAAGAAATTGGGAGAGCATGTTGTGTTCAACATTAGAGAGTGTTACCTAAAATACGAAATCAGAGAAGTGGAGGCCTACTATAGCAGCAACTGGGCAACTTTGAGGAGCATATTTTTTAGCAGTCCGTGGTCAACTTTCTTATCCGTCTCAACCTCTGTTCTGCTGGCGCTAACGGCGATACAGACAATCATAGCCATTTTGAGCTACAAGGTCCCCCATAGCTAATGCTTCTGGACTGTTATGCTGATCAGAATTAACTGTATCCAAGGTGAATGTTTATCTCACCCAATTATCTTTATGCATAATATTAAGTTTAGTTGTCCCAAGAAATCTCCTATGATGCTTTTCTCTTCTTTTTCTTTATTATGTTAACTTGCCTGCCTATTTGGTTTGGGTCGCTCATCTTTTCCTTCAAAATGGAATAAATTATATAGCATAGATGTGGGTATATATATACACACATCCGTAATGGCTTACACACTTACTAGTATAATAGTGATACCATGTGGTAATATCATCTATAATAAGGTTGAAATCTCTCATTCATGATTGGATGAGTTGTAAGCAAGAGATTTCTATCCAATTTCATTTTAGATTTTTTATTGGAGGTCAATATTGCACTCAATATTTGTTGTTAACTCCCTCGTACTTCCTATTACATTTGAATTTTTCATTAATTCTTCCGATTTTTTCAGCAAACTTACATCTAGTTCTTTTGATTTTTTGCTTTCTGTCCCAGAGTTTGTATTGTTGTTACATCTCTCTCGTTTGTCGCAATAATCTTCATGGTGCTTACTCTCTTGCTCGTTCAAGGATGATGACAGCTAATTAAGTTTTATGTTCAAGAAGGATAGATTCTAGATAAGTTTGTTGGCACTACATGTGCAAGCCGCAAGCTGGAGCCTGTTTCAACTATATGGTTTTATGTTGTATGCATATCTATCGTGTTTTATGTTGTTTTTGTATGTGTCCTTCCAGTTTTATGTATTTTGTGGTTTTTTTTATTTTTGTTTGCTCTTTAGTTTGGTTGGTTCTGGTGAAACTCTTGTATTTCTTCTTTTATTATTATTAAAGGATTAATTACGTTTTTAGTACTTAAAAGTATTTAAGTTTTGCCATTTTGGTTTTTATTGTTTAATTTGTGCCAATTTAATTCTTATTGTATAAAAAACGTAACTCGGTTCTTAAATTGTGTTAACTCCAATTCAAATAATTCAAAAATAAATGTGTAAATGTTATTAAAAATGTATATTATATTTTTAGCCTTTACGTGACCTGTAATATTTAAGTTGTGTGAATTTATTCTGTAAAAAAAGTGTTTCAATTATCAAGTCTCCTAATCTAATTCAATGTCTCTCCGAAACCATGGGTAAATCATGAAAACTATAAATACACATCATAATAAATATAAATATAAATATAAAAAGAAAAACGACATCTTTGAAAAAAAATTATCCTTACACCCAACTTGTATATAAGTGTTAATTATGCATCATAGGGGTGTTTTGAAAAGTTAATAAAAAGTTAATTTTTTTAATTTTTTTTAATTTATTTTATCTTTTTGTGAGTAAGTTATAAAAGAAATAATATGATTTAAAATTAATAAAAATATTAAAATTTGACATTTTTACTAACTTCCTAAGAGAGCACTATATTGAATGTGAACATTTAAATTCAAGCAATTTTCTTGAGAAGCGACTTCTTGACTTTAAAAACTCTAAAAAAATCACACACACGAAAAAAAAAAGAAAAAAAAAAAGTCAAAAATTCAACTTCCACAACAAAATTATTGATTTAATTAAAAAATATTTTTAAATATATTAATTTTTTTCATCTCATAAAAAAAATTAAAAAAACTAAGGCCTTGTTTAGTTTGTTACTCAGAAAAATTTTTCATAAATTAATTTTCAAGAGTAATTAAATCAAACAAATTTTTTCAAAAAAAATTTAAAAATTTTGTTTGATTACCTACTTTCTAAAATCACTCTCTCATACCCATCAAATCAATCACTTTTTTTAAAACTCTCTCTTCAAAATAATTTTTCAAAACTATTTTTAAAAAAAGATAAACCAAATAAATTTTTATACTTTTTATCTTAAAAATTACTCTACAAACACAAATCAAACGGATCGTAAATTTCCAAACAAACCATCTTAGAGGGAATGAACCGTGCTATACACCCCCAGTGGGGGTCGCACCCCCAGTGAGGTGGCGCGCCCCCACTGGCTGACAACTGAGAAAAAAAAAAAAAAAAAACAGTATGTTTTTTGCCCAATCAAGGACTGCCACCTCACTGGGGACCCCAGTGGGGTCTAAAGCAAAATTCTAGAGGGAATGATTATCTCTTTAAAATTGTTTAAAGTTGTTTCTAAATTCTACATAGCCTGTGGGCTGGTTTCTATTACCGTGGGTGCTTTCATAAAACCATGTCAGTGACGTTGCATGTTCGTTTGGGAAGAGTTAGATTGAATTCTTTTGGCTATTTTAATTATAAAAGACAAAATATATTATTTTAATTATAAAAAATAAAATATTACATCTAATTCATAATTATTACATTATTCTCTAACAAAAAAATTAAAAAAATTAAAAAGTCAAAAAATTCTTTCCAAACTAAATTTTTTAACCTAAACTAAAATAATCAAAAAAATCAAAAAACTAAAAAATCAACCGACTTCCCAAATAGGAATGGCAACGGGGCGGGGCCGGGGACCACACTCCCCGTCCCCGATCCCCGATGGTAGAAGTTCCCCCGATCCCCGACGGGGAACCTATCACTGCCCCCACCCCCGCCCCCAACGGGGATCGGGTTTCCCCGACCCCGAGCATTCCCAGATTAAAAAAAAAATTAGAAAATACAACTCAGAAACAGATCTGAAACAACAATGATTCGAAAATACAACATCATCCGAAAATATAACATCAACAACATCAGATCTGAAACAGATCTAAAAAAAAAAATATTGTGAATCAGATCTGAGATCTGAAACAGATCTGAAAAAAAATATATATCTCATCTGGTGGTCGAGGCTCGTCGAGAGAGAGAGAGTGGATGAGAGCTGCGATGTGGTGGATGAGAGCTGCGATGTGGTGGTGCGAGGCTCGGCGGTGGTGGTGCGAGGCTCGGCGGTGGTGGTGGATCTGAGAGAGAGAGAAGTCAGTGAGGTAGAGAAATGAGAGACAGAGACAGTAGAGAGAATTTAGAGAAATGAGAGTGAGAGAGAGTAGAGTGAAGTGAAGAGAGAGTGAGAGAGACGGAAGACAAACTGGAGATGAGGGTTTGGTTTGTTAACTGTGTGTGTATATATATAGAGGGGTAAATTAGTAAATTCATTTCGGAGAAAAACCGGGTCGGGGAACGGGGACGGGGCCGGGCCGGGTACGGGGCTGGAACACTTATCCCCGTCCCCGGCCCGAATCTGTTCGGGAATTAAGTTTTAAATACCATCCCCCGTCCCCGCGGGGGTATTTTTCGAGGAAAACCCGCTCAATTCGAGGTGGGGGGTCGGGTCCCCATTGGGGCGGTTTCAAATTGCCATCCCTATTCCCAAACCAACCCTAAAGTAGGGATGGCAATTTCAACCCGGCCCGACGGGGACCCGATCCCCCGGCCCCGATTATAACGGTTTTTCCCCGAAAATTATCCCCATAGGGCCGGGGATGGTATTAAAAATAAAATCCCCGACTGTTTTCGGGCCGGGGACGGGGATAGATACCCCAACCCCGGCCCCGGCCCGGCCCCGTCCCCGAATCACCCCCGCATAACTCCCCGAATATTCTTCCGAATATTCCTCATATATATGTGTAATGTTTGACTCTGCTCTGCCTCACTCCAGTCACTCACATGCATTTCAAAACATGGATTTCGTTTATCTCTCATGGTCTCAGCCTCTCTCTCCCCCTCTCTCTCTCTCTGCGCAGCTGCTCTCCCGGCGTCGCCGTCGTCCCTCCATCGCCGATCTCCCTCCTCCCATCACCGCCGATCGTCAGCCTCTTCCCCATCGCCGCTGTCCGTTGTCTCTCCTCCACACAGCTGCTGTCCTCCTCCTCCCCCCCTCCCCATCGCCGTCGTCCCTCCCCCGATCGCCGCTGTCCTCCTCCCCCCTCCCCATCACCGTCCGTCAGAGTCACCCATCTTCCTCAGATCTAGTTCAAAACCCCCAGATCTGGTACGATCTATACAAAAATGGACATTTGTTTGATTTTTTTTTTTTAAATTATTTTTTGTTGGTGATAATGATGATGTTGATGATGAAGTTTCATTTGTTGGTAACAATTTGTTGGTGACAATTTCTGAAATGGGTTTTGTTGATGATAATTTCTGCACTTTTTTTTTTTTTTTTTTTTTTAAGGCCGGGGAATGGGTTGATGTTGATGATGGAGTTTCCTTTATTGTTGGTGACAATTTCTGAAATGGGTTTTGTTGATGACAATTTCTGCACATTTTTTTTTTTTTTTTTTAAGGCCGGGGAATGTTCGGGGTCGGGGAAACCCGATCCCCGTTAGGGGACGGGGGCGGGGACGGTGATAGGGTCCCCGTCGGGGATCGGGGCCTGGGCCGGGGGGATTTCCACTATCGGGGATCGGGGACGGGGAGTGCGATCCCCGGCCCCGCCCCGCCCCGTTGTCATTCCTACCCTAAAGTTGTTTGAAGTTGTTCGTATAAAACCTGTGTGCTAGTTTCTATTACTGTGGGTGGCTTTATAAAACAACGGTTTAGAGCATCCCAACAATTTATTTAAATTTTATTTTAAATATTATTAAAAAATAATGATGGAGTAACACTGTGTTTGAGAACTTAGGAGAGAAAAGAAAAGAAAGGATTGCTTAAATTATAAGAGAAAAGAAATAATTGTGATTTCTCTTCTTTTTATTTGGATAAGGAAGAAATAAAAGAAAAGAAATGATTGTGATTTCTCTCATTCTTGTGTGGTTAGATTTCATTAAGAGAAAAGAAAAGAAATTATTTTATATTATATTACTAAAATAACATTTTTATATTTTCAATCATTTTATTTCTTTTATTTTTATAGGGACAAAATTGGTATTATGAAAATTATGGTTTCTCTTCTCTCCCAATCTCTTCACTTTTGGAAATATTAAAAATGAGGCTTATATAAGAAATGAGTTTCTCTTCATTTCTCCCCATTTCTTCTCATTTCTCTCCACTTAGGTTATCCAAACAAGTAAGAGAAATACATATCTCTTTATTTCTTTTTTTTTTCTCTCCAAATCACTCAATCCAAATGTAGCGTAAGTGTTGGTTTGTACGCATAACATTTATTTATACAATATACTAAAAAAATTAAATAGAGGAAGAAGAATAGAAATTCATAATCACGCAAAACTTATGGATTATAGGCTTCACTGTAATAAAGGCTCTCTTAAACAGAGGTGAGGTAATCCTCTTGGACCTCCAGCCGATCTTCTGATCGGATATCCGGCCGATCAATCTCTAAACATCTGGCCTCTTGTTTAGACTGTTGTGTTTGCCCTTTTAATGAAATAAAATAAATAATTATTAAATATGAGAGAGCTATAATGATTTAAATAAAATAAAAATTTATCAGACTCGCTGTTCCTAAACTCAAAGGATTATATCAGGGGTACTGAGGGTGAATTTTTGAAAAGTCAATCCTTATGTAGCAAAAAAATTATTTTAAGGCATGTGCTGCGATGCTCTAATGGGGGAAGATAAGTTCTGCTATAAAGGCTGTACCATCTTAGAGGGAAATGATTATCTACTTAAAGTTGTTTGACGTTGTTTGTATGTGCTGCTTGAAGAAGTTGATGAAAAATTAATTTTTAACTTTTTATTAATTTTAGGTTATATTATTTTTCACATAATTTATCTATAAAAAATAAAAAAAAATTAAAAAATTAATTTTTTATCAATTTCTCAAACCACCCCTATATAATCTGTGCGCTGATTTCTATTACTAACCTGTGGGCTGGTTTCTATTACTGTAGGTGGGTTTATAAAATCATGTCAGTAAGTTTGGAATAGTGATAGAAAATTCTAAAAGTAGAGTTTTAATATAAATTTTACAGTTATGATTCGGAACTCGAATGAACTATCCCGAATCTGTCCCGAAACGAAAACGACGTCGTTTTCGTCTTTTTTTTTTTTCAGACAGAAGAACAAAGAAGACGAAGCAGAGGAGGGGGAGGGGGAGGGGGAGGGTGAGGGGGACTAGAGGGGGCCTAAAAAATGGGCTGGAGACGGAGGTGGGGGAGGGGGAGGGGGAGGGGGCGGGGGGCCGGAGGCACGATCGGGCGGGCGGACGAGCTGCGAGCTGCGACGGCGGCCGGAGGCAACGAACGAGGACGGCGGGAGGTCGAAAATGGCCGGAGGCACGATCCCTCTCTTCTCTTTCTCTCCCTCTCCCTCTCCCTCTCCCTCTGTAACTCAGAGGTCTAGAGGTCGAAAATGGCGGAAAGGAAGAAAAAAAAAATATATATATATATATATATAGGCTAATGCCCAAAACGACGTCGTTTTGGGCATTAGAAGCATTCGGGGCGCCTGAAATTCGAGGCACAAATCTTTATTCTAAATTTTAATGGAGTGTCAAATAAAAGAATAAAAATTTAAAATATCATATCAACATATCAACGCGTGAGATTCACATTAGAAACTTTTAAATTAGAATTTTTAAATATTATTGGTGAGTTTACATACTACAGCTTATGGGGAAGATAAGTTCTGTCATATTTTATATATACGATAATTATTCCGTAACTTTGAAATATAGATAGATAGTATTTTATAATATTATAATTATGTGAGTAGATAATGTAGGTTTTGTTTAGGAAGAAGGGTTGGTTGAATTTAAGGCTATTTTAGTCACAAAAAGGACAAAATATGCTTTTTAGCTCAATAAGATAAAATATCACATCTAACTCATAATCATTACATTCTTTCTCTCACAAAAAGTTAAAAAAGTCAAAAAAACTCTATCAAATGAGGCTTTTTAGTCCCAGGCTAAAATAGCCAAATAACAAAAAAGCCAAAAAATCAAACCATTTTCCAAACGAACCCCGTATTGTGTTGAGTGATTGGAAAATATAAGGAATCAAAAATATTCCGAACCCCCTCCAAATAGTGACCCTCACGACCCCCTTGGCCTGTGATTGGCCAGATTTTTTTTTTTTTTTTTCTCTTCCTCCAATCACCAACCCCCACGTGTGTGTGGGGGTTGGTGGGAGTTGGTGATTGAGGGAGTCTCTATCAAAGTTGTATAAGGAATATAATGAATAATGATTGATTAGGAGTACGAACATGTGATATTCCGAAAATATTAAATAATTTTCCCTTGATATATATATATTTGGTGTGTATAGTTTTTTTTTGGTAAATTACAAATACACCCCTTGAGATTTAATTAAAATACAAATCACTCATGTGGTTTTGAATATTACATTCTACCCCCCTGAGGTTTCTAATTTCATAACAAATCGTCACTTTTATCAATAAATCATCAAGTCAATTAATAGTTTTTAATGATGTTAGAAATATGTTTCAATTAATAATTTAGGTAATTTTATTATTGTGTAGGAGAGAAATTATGAATTTTATTTTTTTTAGTTAATTCTGTTAAATAAAAAATTCTAATAAAGGGATATTTGTAATTTTTCAAACCACAAGAGACAATCTGTAATTTAAGCAAACCTCAGGAGATATATTTGTAATTTACCCCTTCTTTTTTTTTCTTTTTCTTTTTTTTTTGGGAATAGATTTGGTGTGTATAGTTAGTTAAGGCTTCGTTTGGCAATCAAGTTGAGACTAAAAAAACACAAAAGATAAAATAGGTTAAATAAAATAATAAGACAAAATGTCACATTTAAATTATAATCATTTTATTTTTTCTCTCACAAAAGTCAAAAAAGAAAACCCAAACGAATTTTTTAGTCCCAAATTAAAAAAAGTCCCAATTTAAAAAAATCAACCAAAAAAACTCTAGCCAAACGGTGACTAAGGGTTCGTTTGGGACGTAGGTTGGCTTTTTAACTTTTTGACTATTTTATGCTGAGGCTAAAAAGCCTCGTTTGGGATAGATTTTTTGGTTGTTTTTTTACTTTTGTGAGAGAAAAAATGATATGATCATGGTTTGTATATGACATTTTATCTTATTGAATTAAAAAGTCTATTTTATCTTTTAGTAGATATTTTAGCCAACAAACCCCGTTTAGCTTATGCCAAACGAGGGCTGAGTGGTTTTAAGGGGTACTACTGTATATCTGAAGCATGTGGGGCAAGATTTTGATTGTATCACATGTAGGAATGGTAACGAGGCGGAGCGAGACCAGGGACTACACTCCCCGTCCTCGATCCCCGATCCCCGAAAGTGATAAATTCTCCATCCCCGTCCCTGATCCCCGGTAGGGAGCCCATTGCCCCCTCGCCTCCACCCCCGCCCCCTAACGGGGATTGGGTATCCCCGACCCCGAAAATTCTCCGAATTAATAGTAGCATATTAGAATTTTATTTTTTTTATTTTTTTTAAGGAAAGATTAATAGTAGCATATCTTCAAATAGCATAACAGTAGCATATCATATTCAAATTCAAATTAACAATAGCATATCAGTAGCATATCAGATTAATAGTGATCTGTAAATATCTTCAAATTCAAATTCAAAAATAGCATTTCTTCAAATTCACAGTGATCTATAAATAGCATATCTGTTAATATATCATATTCAAGCTTCACACAAAGGATATTCAAATAGTATATTAAAGCTCCATTCAATATATCTGTCAACATATCTTCAAATAGCATATTCTATCCTGCAGCCCTATATTCTATCCATTTAGAAACCGTAACCTATTCAAGCTCCACACAAAGGAGAATTGAGCAAGTTGCAAAGAAAATAATTAGTCCTAAGCACAGCCCGCAATAGATAGACTACCCAAAAAATAAAAAAAATAAATAAATAAACAAATCCATTACAATATAAAAAACTAAACAGTTAAGTAGCAACCGTAATAAAAAATAAAAAATAAAAAATAAAAAACCAAATCCATTGTGAAAAAAAAAAAAAAAACAACAACAACAACAACATTGTTTCTCCAATACTCTGATATAACCACACCACAACTTTCATCATCTCCTTCAACTTGAATTCCTGTTAAATAACGAAAGGAAAAAAACAAATAATCAATACTAAATAATAAGACATAAAAAATGTTAACAATTCAAACAAAAAAGATGGCAACTAACACAAAAGTGGCACACGACTCATCCGAGTCGATATATAGTCACATAGTCCACCAATTCCAATGTTGAATTTCCTAAAAAGTAAATAACATAAATTCAGTATTGAAATTATTCCATAGTAATATAAAATTGAAATAATAATATGTAGATTAGATGAAATAATAATATGAGTGCCTTTCATCTCTGCTGCCTACAACCAACTTTGTGCATATATTAATGTTTCTAATGTGTTTGGATGAAGTCTACTATGATATGGACTTACCAACCTTCCACTAGTACTAAATGTTGACTCAAAAGCAACAATGGATATAGGAATAGCTAAAATATCCCTAGCTATTGCTTGTAAGGTCAGATACTTTGGTCCATTGGTTTTCCACCAATTCAAAATATCAAAACCTCAAGTTCTTGGCAAAACCCTAAATAGCGGCAGTGAGAGAGAGAGAGAGAGAGAGAGAGAGAGAGAGAGAGAGCAACAGCAGCAGCAGCCGCCGTTGTGCTTGTGTTGTGTGTGTCATTGTGTCAACCAAGCCCCCAAACACACACATATATATAAACAGGGGCATAAACGTAATTTTATATCAAGGGCTAAATAGAACGGGACGGGACCAGGGTTGGGGCTGGGTCTGGGGCTTAGATGTGTATCACCGTCCCTAGTCCGAATATCATCGGGGATTGATTTTTGAATACCATCCCAGGCCTGCCGAAGGTATTTTTCAGGGAAAACCCGCTCAATTCGGGGTCGAGGGAGGTCGGGTTCCCGTCGGGTCAGGTTCATATTGCCATCCCTAATCACATGGTGTATTAGTGGAGGGATATTCAAATAGTTTTGCTTGAGTTTTTGGCTCCAATTTTAGGAGGAAAAGTTGAATGATGTATAAGCTGCTGGTAGGTTACTTGATGTGTAGCAAGTTTTCGGGGGAGGTTGGAAATAAGGACCAGTGTGTTTCACGTGGATTCTTCATATGGTTGGATTTTATTTTGGCTTTGGTCTCATGGGTACGCAGTGGGCTTTTCTGAACTGGCCCAGGGTCCACCCTTTGTTGCATTAAATTTTGCATTGCTAGTTTAGTATTTGTATAAGGTTGGAATTTTGGTTTGGTTGTAATTTTGTTCAATCTGTGGGATCTACTGTCAACCTTTTTTATGTGGACAGAACTTGTTTGTGGGTTTTTGAGCCTTTGCGTGGTGATAGACAGTTTTCAACCGGTTTTTTCATAAAAGACTGATCGCATGATCCTCATGTGATTCATATAGATTGTTTTTTCATCTACTTCCACTAAGGGTGATTAAGAGGTCACTACTATGAGGATCTGTGGTTGTTGACCAGCCGAGTTAGGGACTGGGAGATTTGAGGTTTACTGGATTCTCCGGATTGCCTCTCTTTGTCTTCATGTAACCCATCCTGGTTTTGGATTTCAGCCACTCTTAACATAGAGTGAAAGGGACACTACCTTGAGAATCGAGGCTTTGTGATCAGGTAAGATAGAGACTGGGGGATGTAGTGATTACTCTCATAGTGGGATCAGCTTCTACTATTACTGTTATTGTTGTGGCTCTATTTTGCTATACTCTCTTAGATCATTGATTATGATAACTATCCGTGCGAGCTTCACGTAACTCTGTCAAATAGTTCATGGAATAGATCTTTTCCTCCGTCATGGCTTTGGTGTAGTGGCTATGGTAGTCACGGCTATAAGGTGCAAGGTGCTTATTAGGCTTCATGTTTCCATCTATGATTGGGATCGGGAACTTGCAAGACAGTTGTCTGTATTTTGATTGGTTTTGGTGGTGTCTTAGTGTGTTTATCTATAGAGTTTTAACTTTAGTGATTTCGTTACTATTTCTTGCCCATATATCTTCCCCTAGGCCACATTTGTTTGGCAGATTAAGTTATATGAGATTATTAGTGAGTGGATTTTTAGTGAAGAGATTATTAATATGTGGATTGTTAGTGAGGGAATTAAGTAAAAGTGTGTTTATTTTGATGATCAGCCATGCTAGGTATCATGAAAAAACTTTCATGAAAATGATCATGAAATATTTATGACCCTTAGATTACACTTAAAATAAAGCACCACACACTAATCAAGGTAATCCAAGAGTCATAAATCTTTCATGATCATTTTTATGAAAGTTTTTTCATGATCCCTAACTTTTCTCTTTGATGATAGTGTGGGAGATGATTAGTGATGGGATTGTTAAATTATTTTTATATAAAATAAATAAATAAATTATTTCTATATTAAAAAAAACTAAAACAAATATTAAAACAAATAGGTGCATTTGGTTAAAAAAAAATTAAAAAATTAAAATTTTAATATAAAATAGACTCAGTCCCCTCACTATTTTCCTACATAGGGGGATTACTAAGCCCCTTTCACTACTAATCCTATGACATTTTGTTGCATCCAAACAAGGGTTTGGTAGGTCCCACGAATTGGTAATCCAATCCACCCTCCCAAACCCCCAATCAAACATGGCCTAGTTCCTATCTTTATCTTTTAAGGGTCGAGAAAACTTAGGGATATAAAAAGATATATGGGCATATGGGTTAGATTGGTAGGTTCTTTGTGTTAGTGTTGCTTGTGCATTGCCCCAGGTTCCTTTGTCTTCTTTACTGATGGCATAAGAAACTAGCGGCAAAATATATTAGCAACACTATTGTCTGTATTTTGGTTTATTGATTGTTTTAGGAAGACAGCATATTATTGTTTCTTTGTAAGAGCCTGGGGTATGCCCTTGTAAATTTGTATATTCCATTGTCTTTATTTTATGATTTAATTACCCAGAAAAATATATGACCATTACACTTCTAGTTAGTTAGTTAGTATTTTTTTTTTTTTTTTGTTAAACAGGCTACTAATTCACACAATAGATAGAAAGTCAATAAAAACCTACCTAACAGCCAATTGCCAAGTCTATTAAGCCCAAACACAAGCCCAACAACCACTTCACTACTATTACATACAACCTCTATAATGGGAGAGAAATAAACACCATCACAAATCCTCTCCATAAGAGTTGAATCCGAAATCACACACCACAAAAGATATTACACAACCACTATGCCAGATCTGTTAACCTTGAAACTAATATTTCATGCAATACAATCCAATCCAATAAAAAAAACAAACGTGCTAGAGACCTCCAGTCTCCAAGCATCCGCAGTGCCCCCACACACACGTGGGGTTTGGTTATTGGATCAAAAAAAAATAAAAAATGGACCAATCACACCCCATTGGAGGCCTTGGGGGTCACCCCCAATGGGGTCACCCCCAGTAGTGTCTGAGGCTTTTTCCTAAAAAAAAATCATAACCACTGGGGTTTGTGCCAAACAGTATTGGTCCTCATTTAAATTCTTTGATATAGCTTTGGAGTCAAGAAGATCAGATTAGATTTATGATCTACCAATAAGAAAAGCCTGTTGAAGGTTGAACCCAAGTTAGACATGGCTGGCCCAAATTTTAAACTAAAGGAGTTCAGCCTTCTATTACTGTCAAACACCACTTTTACTATGCCTTGAAACCTTTCCACTCAGTTTCCTAGTGAATTGCTGAGTCCACTTCAAGGACCTTGCACCCAAAAAAAATATTTATATATTTGACATCAGTGGTTGAAACCTTATCTCAAATAATTTCTGGGATGCTTCTAAAAATTAAAAAAAATAAAAATTAATTTCTGGGAAATTTCCAGAAAATGAAGAGATTTTTGTTGTATGCTTTCTTTGCCTTGAAACCTTCACTTCAGTTTCATAGTAAAAGCTGGTGAGGTGACGATAACCCCAAGAAAACACCTTTTATTTAACAAGCTTTCTATCTAGGGAATGAACATGAGAAAGGTCTCACTCCACCTTCAGCATGCATATGTGAAATAGTGGAAGGGAAAGAGAGCAAAAAACAAACAAACAAACAAATGGAGAATGGAGAGCATCAAGTCATTACAATAGCGGAATCAGATAGCAACCAAGAATTGCCAGTTCGCTCTACCAATGAAATAGAAGAATCCACTGACGTTGCATCTATCATTCACATGCAGAGGCGCTTGAACGAAATTAGAAGAGAAGGAATCCAAAACTTCAGAGAAAGACAAAATGGTTTCATATGCAAAGTCCCTCAAAGCCTCATAGAAATCAGCAGTCCTAGGGACATTGAGCCAGAAATTGTGTCAATAGGCCCTTATCACCACAGCAAAGATGGGGTCTTAGAATTTGAAAGTTACAAATGGCAGTTTCTTCATTCCTTGCTTTCCCGAACAAATCAACCGCATGCTGTGCACCTAAGGCAGGCCATGAAAGAATTAGACAGAGAGGCAAGAACATGGTACTCAGAGCCCATTGAGATATCAAGTGAGCAATTCATTGAGATGATGATGCTTGATGGTTGCTTTATCATTGAGCTCTTCCAACAAGTTTCTGAGAGTGAAGACTCTGTAAATGCCAACAGCCTATTGTTCAGAAAGACATGGTTAATTCCGATTCTCATTAGAGACCTCCTGAAGCTTGAAAACCAACTTCCCTTCTTCGTTCTTGAGAGGTTATTCAATCTCTCCATTGGCAATACCAGTGACCTCTTAAGTTTGCAAGCCTTAAAGTTCTTTAATCTTGCCCTGCCAAGGTCCCTTGAATTACTAAAGAACATAAAATTTCACAATCTAGCCAAGAATCATCTACTTGACTTGTTTCACTCAAGCTATCTCCCCTGCTCAATCTCACCCTGCAACTCCAGCAACTTCCAAATAAGAATATTACTGAATTCAATCAACCTCTGCACGTCATCACATGGTTCACAAGAGTATCACCCATTGTCCAATCAGTCAATGCCATGTGTGACACGGCACCGGCTTGCTGGGATCAAGTTTAGGCCACAAAAAAATATTGATGGTAGCTTCTTGGACATAAATTTCCACAAAGGGGTGCTAGAAATCCCGCCAATAACCATCAATGATTGCACCAGCACCATCCTTATCAATTGTGTTACCTTGGAACAATGCAGTCCACAAGGTTCCTCGACATACTTTTCTGAATACATTGCCTTCATGAGTTGTCTCATCAACTCGGGCAGAGATGTTACATTCCTTTGTGACGATGGAATTATCACAAATTTCTCCTACGATGATCTACAAGTTGCTCATCTTTTCAGGAAATTGGGAGAGAGAGTTGTTTTCCACGTTAGGGGGTGTTACCTCTCTAAGCAATTCAGAGAAGTGGAGGCCTACTATAGCAGCAACTGGGCAACTCTGAGGCACACATATTTTAGCAATCCATGGTCATCCATCTCAGTTGTCTCTGCCTCTGTTCTGCTGGCGATGACAACCATACAGACAATCGTGGCGATTTTGAGCTACAAGGTCCACCATAGCTAATAGTCCTGACCTGAACCATTAAGGTCGAGTTTGGATCATGGATTTTGGTAGGGATTTGGAAAGGGAAAGGAAAAATGAGGGTGAAATGTAGTTATATTTCATTCACATCTCACCTATACATTTTCCCTTTCTATTTCAAAATCTCTACCAAAATCTATGATCCAAACACAACGTAAGCTAATTAGAGTTTTAATTATACAAATGATGGATGCTTATATAAACCAAATATCTTTATGCATGATAAGCTAGCCCTAGCAACTCAAAAGTGTTTTGTTAGAGCATAGAAAAGCTTGAGTTGTCCATAGGAATCTCCCATGATCCTTTTCTCATCTTCACTTTGTCCTGCTATGGTATCCTATCAGCCTACTTTATGGCTGTCTTTAAATTGGAATAAATTGCAATAATTGAATAGTGTTATCTCAATATACTTATAAAAAATTGATGCATGAAAGCGTATCAAAAAGATGTGCAAAGAACAAGACCGAATTACAAACAAATCCGAATTAGAGGTACTCTCTGAGAGCAAATAATTTTGAGAAGGCTCTCGGTTTTATTAATCAAATACACACTGAATAGCCCTAACGCTTACAACCTTATTTATACTAAACTAATACTTAGGTGCCTCTATTTACACACTATCTTTCATCTCAAGACACACCATTAATTAGTTTATTTTTTATTACACTATTAACCTAATGCAAAATGACCACAAAGGACTATCCCATTCATCCATGAACCCTAACCTAACCTATTGACAGCCACCACCACCGGCCAACCATTACCGATTGGCCAACAACCAAACTTTACCACCACCTTTGCCGCCACCTCTCCTCACCATCACTACTCTATTACCCTCCTCTTCAAATCCTATCACCACAGAGGCTCACGACCACCACCATCGCAGCTCTCTTCGATGACCTCCACATCATTGACCCATGATCCTTCTTTTTCTTCTTCTATCACGACTGCTGGTTGTGGGTGGGGTTAGGGTTGAACAAGAATAAGAAATGAAGAAGGGTTACAGCAGTGCGCCAGCAGCAAGGTTTGTAGCGGCTGTTGGCGAAAATGAAGGTTTGCAGCAGTGTGTCGGTGGCAAATTTTGCAGCAGCTGTCAACGACGAAGAGGTTTGGATTGTTGTTTCCTTAAATAGTGGTGGTAGGGGCAAAGATGAGGGTTGCAACAAGGAGGGAAGATGGGTGGAGGTTGGTGGCTAACGGCCGGCAATGGGCAAGGGTTTGGGTTAGGGTCAAAGTTAGTTGGAGAAGATCATGGGTGGGGTATGTGAGTAAGGGTAAAGATGGAAGATTGTGGTGTGTATTGATTAAATTTCTTATTTATCAAATTACTAAAGATGTGTCTTGAGTAATGGTGTGCCTTAAGATGAAAGATGGTGTGTAAATAGAGGCACCCCTAATACTTGTAAAGCAAGCTAGGTAGTTACAAAATAGGAAAATTCTTGCGAATCAAGAAAATAGAAAAAGGAAATTGATATTCTTAATAGAACAAGAAAAACATAAAATAGGAAACAAAATTTAGGAAACCTAAGAAAGGAAACTGACCTTGTTTAGTTTTGATTTATTTTTTGAAAATTGAATTTTTTATTTTTTTTCGTATTTTTTTATTTTTAGTGAATTTTTTTACTTTCTAGATACACATAACTTAGATGCACCTAAAATGTAAAATATTTGTGAAAAAATATTTTAAAAATTCAATAAATACACAAGAAAATAAAAACGTATTAAATTTTTTAAAAAAAAATTTCCATAAATATTATACTTTTTAAGTATATTTAAGTTAGGTGCATCTAAAAAAAATTCTTGAAATATTAGAATTTGTTACTAAAAACAAAAAACATAGATAACAAAAAACTCAATTTTCTAAAAAATTTGCTCAATTTTCTGAAACCAAACAAGGTATTAATTCTAGACTATTCTATACTAAATAAAATATTCCCAATTAACTAATAATTTTAAAATAATAATTATTGATCTCTTCAAATCTCATCAGCATAAAAAATGTATCAAAATGTGTGAGTATATATATGTGTGTGTGTGTGTGTGTGTGTAAAAATGTATGAAAATATATAAATGCATGATTCTAAATATTGACATTATACTCACATTAATCACAACGTGCCCACAAATTTAGAGGACAGATGTGGGAATATTTACACATCTATTCAATGTTGCCATGTTGTAATCATCATGTTTAAATGGTTACAAAATGCTTGTCCAAATATTAAAGTAATTCTTTTCCAACTGATGCATTCTGGACGGTCACCAACATGAACATATTTAGTTTTAGTCATTTTGATCCCTATATCTTGGCAAGTTACAATCCCAAAATATTATAATTTGACAATTCCATTTTAATTGTGCAAATGTCATTTTTATATTTTTCTTACACAATACCAAATGAAAACAATCCTAAATAACATAGCATACCATTAGAGATGGTTTAATATAACATTTTCTAGAAACATAAACCTACCGAGCATCTCCAATGCTAGTAGGCATTTTACCTGTCTAAACCTTACTGTAAAGTATACATTTTATCTTGCCTATCAACCTTTTTATGTTTCTACTCCAACCATACTCTTTATAGAATGTCACATCAGCAACAAAGGTGAAAGGGAATTATCATAAGGATTAAATATGTTTGCCTAGCCTTTGGAGGCTAGCTACATGTAGCTAGTGAATGTGAATTGAACCAAAATACCTAATTGAATACACCCCATTTTGACCGCCCACAAGACTTAGGCGCTTGGCTCGATACACTCGATGATAAAAGTTGAATTGTGTGCTTTGAATTCACAGCGATTCGGATTCAATTAGGCTCTCGAAATAACCTCAAATCGCCACCATTTACCTTGTTTGAATCTCTGAGTCTCATTTTTTGACCTTTTACCACCCTAAGTTGAGTTTGAACCAAAAAAACAAGAGAGGGCATGCATGCCCGGCCGTGCCTCAGTGAAGGCCAGCGTGGCCATGAATGGCGGGCCGGGCCTTGGTAGCGAGAAACATTATATTGGGTGGGAGCCCGCCAGCTATCCATTTTTGAAGTTATTTATCACCTTTTGAGCTCAAATTCTATAAAAACGAAGCTGTGTTATTGTTTTGGAGGTTGACAAAAATTCTAGAAAGCTATATACACCTTGAGAGCTCCTCCTTCCTCCTTCTTCCATAGCAAGCAACCTTTGAGCTAACCTAGCTCCCTTGTGTCACCTCCATACACCATACACAACCTTGTCTCACCATCTTAGAGCCTTGATTAATCTTTGAGAAGCATAATTCAAGCTTGAGAGTGGGTTGAGACTAAGTTTGGATCACAAACAAAAAACTTACCCTTTGAGACGTATAAGCTTGTTCTTCCCTCTTGCTTTCAACTCTTTCATTTGCTATATGGTTATTATCGTTTTGTGCTGCTTTGAGTCTATTCTAAGTGTTTAAGGTTGGGTTTGAAAAGCTACCAAAAGAGTAGAGAGAGTTCACACTCTTTCTATATCTTTACCTATAGCTCATACCTTTCTTTTACACTCCTTTTCTTTGCTCCTTGCACTGACTTTCAGAGTTAAAAAAGGGCTGAAAATCAAGTTTTGAGGTTTCAAAAGTGGAGGGGTTAGCCACCCCTCCTTGTTCTTGCTTACTAACCTTGTTCCCCCTCTTCGATGTTTAGTTTTTTTAGGCTTTTTTCATTAACTTTGAGCCTCTGATTTTCATCTATTTAGGGCTGTTTTAGGGCTGTCCAAGACTTTTAAATTGGTTCAAGCTTTGGTTAGTTTAGTTATTGTCTCATAAGTTTACTTGTATAGCTTCTTGCATGTTGTTCTAGCTTTTCTTCAACTCATTTCTATGTTTAATAACCTCATTCTAATAATCAAGTTGCCACTCCTTTAATTCATTTGAGAGTTGTCTCAAGTGGTTGATGGTTATTCAACACATGAACTAGAGTTTCGTGCTTAATGGCTTTAATCTCCACGGAGATTCATTGTCAACGGCATAATCTCTCTTTCATGTTGAGAATTACTTCTCATTTGATGCTTCTCTCCTTTTAGAGGACTTAATCATCATTTTGGACAAATAGACTAATGAATGGTAACGATGAAACAAATTTGTGTAAAATTGGATCAACGCACATAAAGAAAATGGCTTAAATTGCTTAGACTTGGCTGGACGTTATGCCAAGTTTATCGAGTCAAGAGTGATCATGCGCTAATTCATAGCGTTTTGATGATTCTTGAAGCATCTCTATCTACCACCCTCTTTGAGTTCACTCCATGACAAGAGGGAGGGGTGGTCATATTCTTTACATTTCATTGATTTTTGTCCAAAATTATATTCGAGACCATCAAGCAATCAATTTGCTCATTGATGGCTTTGGAATCAATTTCAACCTTCTCTCATGGCTTTCCCATGACAGAGAAGGGAAAAAGGGACAAATAGAGCTTAAACAACTTTGTATGCACTCTTTTTCACTTCAGCACACAAAACTGGGGCACGGCCGGCCTTCTCTATGCTCGGCTGGGCTTCATTGAGGGCCAGCCAGCCCTCAAAGTTTGGTCAGCAATGTATTTTTCCAGAAAACAGAAGGCAATGGCTGAGGTGAAATAGAGCAACCTTGGGGCTTCTCGAGCATCGTGCATGTGCATGCATGCAATTCTTGCGCGTTCTCGCTTATATTATGATCATTGTAATTAATTTAATTTAATGTTGTTTGTTGTAATTAGTCTCGTTAATTATTAAATATTATAATTATTATCATTGTTTGTTTGTAATTATTATAGTTAATTAACTTAGATAAATTAGTTTACTTACCTTGATTATCCTTGTTGTAATAGCATAGTTAGCTAGTTAGCCTCGCTTATTTATTCATTCGCCCATTTTTGTAATAGTTAGTTAATTCGGACTTTTCGAACATCGATTCACACCCTCCTGCGTGAGGAATCAAACGTTGTAATAATGTGTATGTCTTCCAAACCTACGTCTTTCTCCCTTTTATTTACCGGCTTACGATGGTTAGTATAGGACATTACGTTTCATTAGCATTCTCATGTTTTGCATCCATTTGTCTTGCATGCATATAAGATTCGGCTCATCATGCTAATTCGATATCAATGTCTAAATTCATTTCTTGAGTACGTGTCTTATTGCATGTTTTGAATGAAACCATATGCTATGCTCATAGCCGAGCCTATAAAAATACACAATGTATGTGTTGCATTAGTCGTTTTGCATCCGTAGGATCATGCACCTTTCGCTAACTCTTTCACCTTTTTGGCTCGGAGTACTAGGTGAGCTTTTATTACTTTAGCATATTGCATCGAATGCTAGTGCTGCCATGTCTAGCATGTTCACCATGAGGCTAATTGCTTGAATGATACAACTGCTTGAATGTCTGTGGATGAAGGCTAGATGCCTGAACTGGGACGGTTTGATTAAGTGTTTATTTTAGCCCACTTTTTCAAGTAGCAAATTCACAAAACAATTTCAAAACAAAACACGAAATCAAACGTTCCAATTTTTGCAAACTAGTCTATACCTTGTGTACGCATCACATAGTAAAATAACCTATGAAGCAAGGGTACAGGTACGGGTACTGGTACTGGTACGATACCGGTACGTCGATATGGTAAAATTCAAAAAATGTAGGGTACGGGTACGGCTTGGGCTTGGTACGCTTGTAAAAAAATATTTATTTTTAATTTATAGTAATGCAAAAATTAATTAAATGATTTAATTTGTTAAGATTCAACCTATAATTAACATTTAATGCCAAAAGTAAATATATAAATCAAAATTAAATGTCAATATATTTTACAAACCATAGTTTAATTTTACAAACATGTTAAGTATAAAACTAAAAATAAAAAAGAAGTCTAATTAAAGGAGTTTTATCTCGATAGTAGAAGAAAATATTGTTTCAACTAAGGTAAGGTACGGCACGGCTTGGGTATATAATAGATACGTCTGGATATACCAAAAATTATGAAGAAAAAATTTGGGTACGTGTTTCGTGTACCCGGTACGTATGCAGAAGTACCATACAAGGCACCATACGCCGGTAAGTACCCGGTATGGGTACGGCATGTTTTTCGAAGTACCCATGTTTCATAGAAAATAACTAATAATCGAAACAAGAGCATATAATGAAAATAAGAAACACATCATGATTAGTAGAGGCCGATCTTTGATCGGACAAGGGGGTGCTCAATTCATGACCTTCCCCTCTCGTACTTAAGTTCCCGAGCTGAAACACTTTAGTGATGACGGACTAATAGCCTTTGGTATGAGCCTCAGGTTTCCTAAATTTCCTAAAAATATTTAGGTGGCAACTCTGAAATCTGGCAAAATAGTCCATTTTTGGCATTTCATTCAAACATCGATTTTTCAAAAAGAATTGTCGGATTTGGACTCTTTTTGTGTTTGCACTATTTCACATTGCACTTGTGAAATTATATTCAGAACCACAAGTGGAGTCCGAACTATAGGGTTATCGCCTTCCGAAAAGGAGCGCGGAAAGTCAAGCTACACTAATCATATGCCTAGTGCAATGGATTTTAAAAAAAGTGAGTTATCATATGCCTAGTCAAGCTACACTAACAAGCATTATATGCCTAGTGGGTTGGAGATGCTCTTACATAACGTACTTCAAAAGATAAGTCTGAATTACATAATTGGGTTCTATATATAAAAAAAAATTTATTTTACTTTTTATCATCATAAGAGTGTAAATCTCCCCAATTAAGAGTATTGTTAACAAGTGTCCTCAAGACAATAGTTAACAAAACTTAAAATAATTATACATTCTATATTGCATGCACACACTTTTTTTTTTTTTCTCTTGATATTTCTAATTATTCATAACAAAATTCTTAATGATTATCAAAAAATTAAAAAATAAAATAAAAGATTAAAAATGTTAGGTTATTCAATGTCTAACCCAAACTAAATATTAAGTATTTGAATCTTTGAGACCACTAATATGTCTGCATGAGGTAAATTATTATTTTTTTAACTTAATAACATAATTTTGTTATGAAGAATTTGTAATGGATAGTTCTCACTCTATGCCTTCTAACTTTACCTGTAAAACCTTCTTCAGTATTTGTTTCACCATATGTTGGTTTTTTTTTTAAGTTTATATATATATATGTATGTATGTATGTATGTATTCTCGCTCGATATCACGACTCATCGATGTAAAAGTATTTTGTTGAGTGACACATTAAACCAATCACATATTATGAAGAACTTTAAAAGCACCATCTCTATAAACCATGTGAATTGATGTCAAAAAACATTAACAAAAATAATTTAAAAAGTCATGGCCAGTTGTTATGCAAATAATGCACAAAAAAAATTCAAAGGTTTTATTCAAAACATTTGTGAACATCATTCAAACATAAAATTCAAATAAAAAAAGACATCTAGATTGATGTGTTAATAGCATTTGTGAAATTAAAAAAATAATAGTGGGTATTGATTGAAAATTAAATGACCACAAGATGTCAATTCATTCTGGATATAAATTTCTATACAAAAATTTTGTTTGTATATAATTACTCATTTTAAAAATATCCAATGAAAAATTATGAGAATTATTCATCAAATGAAAGCAAGCCCTCAAATAATTCTAGCAATCAGATAATGTAATGTCATTTGTATGCTTCCTCCTTCCATTCATGTATTCTAAAATCAACACTATATATTGTAAATCAACACCATATATTGTATATAATAATAATACAATGTGCACCAAAGTTTAAAATCATTGAGCAGGACATCATTGAAAATCTCAAAGTTCTTTACTATCATTATGGGTTGTTGAGATTTACATAATGCAAAGATTATCATATATTTGAGTATTAATATAAGAGCACAAATTTTAATTACTATTTTAAACAAGACAATCTATGTAAAGCACTCAAAAAATATATTTTGAATTTAGTATAACAAAATGAAACACATTGGTAGCGTTTGGTAACGTTTACGTTTTTTGTTTATATTTACAAAAATTTTATAAACTGGTTTTTGTTTATTTTTAGAAAAACATAAACTAAAAATGCGTTTGGTTTGAACAAAATATTTGAAAAATTTTAAAAACATAAACTAAAAAATATGTTTATTGAAGCCTAAAATATTTATATCTATTTTTAATTATTTATGACAATGGGATCATACACATTATAATTGAAAAAAATAATTAATTGAAAAAAATAATTATTTGAAAAAAAATAATTGAAAAAAAAAGTATTTGAAAAAAAAATTTAATTAAAAAAAAAATTGTTAGTCAAATTTTTAAATTTCTATTTAAAAACCAACGTAAACTCATTTTTTGAGTTTAATTTTTTTCCTCAAATTTATAAACTGAGACAACCATTTATAAATCAAAAAAATTATCAGACAAGTTTTTATGATAATTTTTAAAATTTTTGTAAATATAAACTAAAAACTGAAAATGAAATGGTTAGCAAACAAACTGAGTAATATACCTGTAACTTTGAAGCGATCATAGGTTGATGATGTTATGATTGGAAGGGTTTCATGATGCAACCATGCCATCGGAATCAGTGTCGTTGTTGTCGTCGTTCTCACAAACCCTTTCGGCTTGGTTTTCTTTGTCATTAGTTTCAAACTCGATCTTCTCATCTAGCCTGAAATCCTCATTGATCGACGTTCATCCTATTTGATTCAATATAAATTCATTTTACATGTGTACTCAATATAAGTTTTCACAATGTGCACATCTCATACTCATCTCTGCATGTCATTTCAACATTCTCTACTTGAGATTGTTTGTGCTTTGTTTTCCAATAATGAAGATAAAGATAAAGATTACCCAATTACATTACATTACATGGTTAAAAAAATACAAAATTAATTTCAAAAGCAGAGCACAAAACTTTGTTAGATAAACTACAATCACGACAAAATTATGAAGTGAACCCACTCCTCAGCCATGTTTTTATAGGCATTACAGCACCTCTTCCCCGTGGTCACAACTGTTGAACTTATTACACAAAGGCTAAGAAGCACGGATACGGACACACGATACGACACGGATATGCTGATATTCAAATTTCCAAAAAATGCAAGACACGACATGTGGAGGACACGTACAAATATATAATTTCATACATTTATTATATGTCATGTATGTGAATATATATTATTCAGAGATAATAATAAAAATGTAATATAACACTTATTTTATAAATTTACATTATTTTTTCTTTTATTATTGTGTCCTAAGTTATTTAGTTCAAACTTATAATTGATTTCATGTGTATCTAAAGGTGGACACGTGTGTTTAAGCTATGGACATGAGTGTCCAAAGAACGCCAGATCTTAAAAAAATAGGACACATTTTGATGAGTGTCAGACACGAGTCGGGAAGTGACCAATAAGTATCAATGTCCGACACGGATACGACATGGATATGCCACCTTTTTAGAAGTGTCTGTGCTTATTAGCACAGAGGTAGTGGACATGATGCTTTATGAACCATTTTGACCCATGGTTTTCAAACTTTCAACTTCCATGTTTAAAAGTGTAAGGGTATTTTAGGAATTAAAAAAGTAGAGAACATTAGAACAACTTCACTCTTTGGTTAATTATATTACACAACACTTTCAACTCATTACACCCTCATTTTTCATATTTTTTTATTACCATTTTATCCTTCTATAAAATTACCAATTAACCCTCAAATCCTAAAAATTCAACCAACAATTTTCTCGCCCCACTCACCAGTCTCCACCACTACTATCTCACCTCCGGCAACCCTCCCCCACCATCGGCCAGCCGTCTTCCAACGCCGACAGCCCTTTCCCAACACCAGCAGCCCTCTCCCACCCCTCTCCTACCTCCGCCAACCTCCCAGAAACCCTTCCCTTACCTCTAAAAACCCTTCCCCTTCCCAGAACTGCCATCCAGGTCAGCGCTTCCTCTTTGCGAATCGCGATTCTTCTTCTCCTCCTCCTCCTCCTCCGCTGCTGTCCAGATCTGAAACTTCTCTCTTTTGCTCAATCGCTCACGATGACGGAGGGCATGGGTGGGTTCACAAGGCGGTTCGAAGCAGTGTAGATGGGTTGTGGCGAAGACGGGTCGCCACCGGAGAGGAGCTTTGTGACGGAGGAAGAGGCAGGAAGGAGAGGCGCGACAGAGGAGAAAGAATGTAGAAGGGGAGACGCAGCAATAGAGGTGGGCTAGGAAGGTGATCACAGCGGGATTCATAAGCAGCAATTTGCACATATTGTAAGTCTTCGTTGAGGCTCAAAAATTTCACGGGGACACTCTATGTCAATTGGGTACGGTACATGATTGGATTAGAATTAATTTTCAGGGAGAAAAAAAAATCTTTGAAAAAGCAATATAATGCTATGTACTCAAAAAAAACCATCTTCTATGTATAAAACAATCACGTCTACACTCTTCCAACACAATCAAGAATCAAATAAGAATCAATAGTAACACAAACAAACCCAATCATCTTCTCCACTCTTGAACCAGTCAAAACATCCACCTAAATTAATAAGTAAATCACAACCATTACTTTCAAATCAACCTATAAATCAATAAAATAAAAAATATTTTAAAAAATCCACCTTAAGATTCTACAAACCTGAATGCATCCTTTTAAACTTCAATATCACAATATATACCCTTATATAGATAGTCCAACAGATGGGTGGGTGAGTTTAGTTTAGCATTTTTCATAAACCAACTGTCGAACAGTTGGTGAGCAAACAGAACAACACATATCATCGTAACAAAACCAACAAAAATTATCTCATTGAGGCAATTCAACAAGCACCACGTATGCTACTTATCACCACCCCATCAGAACAATAAAATTAACAAGAAACAACCCTAGAGAAAGAACTGAGAAAGAAGCATATATGCTAAAACTCATCAATTTGTTCCATGTTTTAAGAAAATTTACCTACAATTTTGGGGTGTTAAAAAAGCTGGAACTGCGGTGAGAGAAAATAGAGTTGTGTTAGGCATCTGAACCAATATCTGTGTATGCAAAATGAGCCCAAGCAACTGAAGCGTTTAGCTTAACTGGGAAAAGATTGAGCTGTGCTGTCCATGTATATGCCTAATTATGGCCACAATGAGTCAATAAGCAAAAATCCACAGGGCTGAGATTGTTAGAGAGTGAGGTAAAGAGGAAATAAAATAACTTTTATGAGTCTGTCTAATTTGAAAGTGATGAAAAGTGGAAGAAAATTAATTTTTATGTATAACTCATATTAATATTATAACTAATTTTTAATTTCTTATAATAAAAAAAAAAAACAAGAAAATATAAGAAAAATTAAATGAATGAGTTATTTATAATTAAAATTTTAAAATTTTCTATTTTTTCTTACAAAATTCTCATCATAATAAAGGGAATTTTTTTTAATGTCCTTGATATTAAGATTTTATAGGATAAAGAACCTGTAATATTTTCATAGTGATTGAGATTTCTTAACATTTTTTCAAAGAAATTTTAAAATATAGAGGAGAAATTATTGGAGAGGTGTATACCATAGGAAAAATTATCCTGTCTTTTAAGAATTCCAACTACGCTGTGTCCTTCTAATTCTATTAGTTAATTTATGTAATATATAGGAGCAAATATAAGAAATAATAAATATATAACTAATAGAATTGTAAGAACATATCACATGATATATGAGAAATAATACCTTACTGAGAATGGTACTTTTATCTTATAATGGAATAAACTGTAGAGCATAGGTCGTGGGTATATTACATGAAATTATTCTAACCCCGAATACCTAATGCGGGCTTTGCACGGTTATAAGAGGAAGCTGCCTAATTGCTAAGCTGATTCTTTGCCACATTCAGATGCATTTTACATGGTCACCATCACACAAAAAAAGGTGATGTATCATATCATTTTCTCCCAATTCACACTTACTCTTTGATAAGTTCCCTTTTCTTTTCGGGGAATTTTTTTACAGCTCCCTAATAATACTAATTTAGAGGTTAAAGGACACCCAAAAAAATAGTAATGCATGAGGTCCCTCAACAACTTGGCGCGCGTTTTTAATTATTTTTTTGGACCAAAATTCCCTCGCTGAAATCAACACAGAAACGATACTCCTTCCGACGTCTAAGTTTATTCCAAGCATCCACCATTTTCACGAACACAAGAACAGCACAATTAGGGTTTCAACATCATGTTCACGATCGACATTCGAGCTTCGTTCTCTTCTGCACAAATCATTCTCATTCCTTCCTCACAAATTTCTCTGACCTTCCTTAGAACTTCGTTTTCACTGCTCATCGTCATCTCAATCCACCTTCGTGACGTCGCATCTTCATCTCAGACCATATCAGCTCGTCATTCAAAGTTTCATCCTAACTCTGGTAAGTTTTTCTACAATACAACTAGATTTTCTCTGGAAACACAGTTAATTGCATTTTATATTAACCTTCCATAAATTAGGGTTTCACATTCGTTTTAAAAAGCTACCTGAATTTGGAAAAAGTTATTTCTGTGTGTTTTGAACTTATTCTTGAACATGTTTGTGTGATTATTTCTGCAAATTTCTCTGGCATTTGAATTTCTCTGATTTTTGCTTGATATATGTTTCTTCTTTCAATTTTCTATGCCATGTTTATTTTGAAAAAAGCAATTTCCTGTGTTTTCAGCTAATTTTTGAACGTGTTTTTGTAATTTTGTTTCTGTACATTTCTCTGTAATATGTATTTTGGACTGGACTGAATGTTTCTTATCTGACATATGTATTTTGGAATGAATGTATCACCCTTTCTGCCATGTTTATTTTGGACTGGAATGAATGTTTCTTCTCTGACATGTGTATTTTGCAAAAAAAGTTATTTCTCTGTGTTTCAATCTAATTTTTCAACATTTTTCTGCGATTTTGTCTATGAATTTCTCTGCTTTGAAAATTTCTCTAGAATATGTATTTTTCTCTGGAATGTCTATTACTCTCCTGCTCTGTCTAAGTTTGTCTGTATTCATAATTTTCTCTGACAAACATCACATCACTTTCCTTCCCTTGTGTGTCTCTATCATGGTTAACTTTCTCTGGTTGTGTATGTAAATTTCTCTGGCATTTCAATATTATGAATTGAAATTTTCTCTGGAATGGAAATTTACTCAAGAATGTGTAATTTCCTCCGGAATGTGTATTTATCTCTGGTATGTTTATTTTGTTCAATTCTTGGTTTCAATGTTTATTTTGAAAAAAGCAATTTCCTGTGTTTTCATCTAATTTTTGAACGTGTTTCTGTAATTTTGTTTCTGTACATTTCTCTGTAATATGTATTTTGGACTGGACTGAATGTTTCTTATCTGACATATGTATTTTGGAATGAATGTATCACCCTTTCTGCCATGTTTATTTTGGACTGGAATGAATGTTTCTTCTCTGACATGTGTATTTTGCAAAAAAAGTTATTTCTCTGTGTTTCTATCTAATTTTTCAACATTTTTCTGCGATTTTGTCTATGAATTTCTCTGCTTTGAAAATTTCTCTGGAATATGTATTTTTCTCTGGAATGTCTATTACTCTCCTGCTCTGTCTAAGTTTGTCTATATTCATAATTTTCTCTGACAAACCTCACATCACTTTCCTCCCCTTGTGTGTCTCTATCATGGTTAACTTTCTCTGGTTGTGTATGTAAATTTCTCTGGCATTTCAATATTATGAATTGAAATTTTCTCTAGAATGGAAATTTACTCAAGAATGTGTAACTTCCTCCGGAATGTGTATTTATCTCTGGTATGTTTATTTTGTTCAATTCTTGGTTTCAATGTGGTGTAATTTTCAGTGGCTTGTTTACAATACTTTATTTATTTTATCTTGCTAATTGTAGAATGGAAATTTTCTTTGCCTTGCCATGTTTACTTTTTTCTGTCATTCATTTTCTCTGGTATGTTTACTTCTATATGTAATTTTAAGAATTATTGAAAATTTCTATCCCATGTTTATGATGCTTTGTTGATTTTCTCTGACATTTAATTTTTGATGTCCAATTTCTTCTGGCATGTCCAATTTTCTGTAATTTTCCCTCATCTGTAATTTTCTCTGACATCTTACACTTTCTCTTATCTGTAATTTTCTACCTTATCTGTAATTTTCTCTAGAATGTTCAATTTTCACTGGGATTTAATGTCCAATTTTCTCTGGCATGTTCAATTTTCACTGGGATTTAATGTTGAAATCTTTATGTTTTAATCATTGTCTAGCAATGGCAAAACGTAAAAGCACCGAAACACCAGAAACACCAAGCAAGAAACCGAAACTGTCTCAGTCTTCTTATGAGCTGCGATCAAACACCAGCAGCAAAGCACTGGAAACACCAACCAAGAAAGAACAACTCTCTCAGTCTTCCTATGATCTAAGATCAAAAACCAGCAGCAAATCACCACAAACTCCACTCCAAATCACACAAGGTGATGAAGCAACTAGCATCCACATGAGTACCCCAACTTCAACCGACTCAACCTCAGGGGGCAAAAAACCTGCTAAACTTCACAGAAAGAGAGCTCACTACACCATTCAATTCCGATCCAACCTCTCGTCTGTTGTCTCATTTTTTCAAACACTTAAATTCAATTCAAAACAACTTGTAGAGCTTCAAAAGTCCCCATTCTGGTATTTGATCCAAGCCCTAACCAGTGGAAGAATGGATCCAAAGAAATGTAGGAAATCCGATGATGATGTAGTTGCCATAATCAAATGTTACAATAAGAAAACAAAAGCATTCACTGTTTAAGAAGAACCTGACCTTCACAACAAACGACATGACCTTGATTTTCGGTTTGGAAGGAGGTAAACGACCCATGTCATTAAGATACTCTAAGAAGCCAAAATCTGCATTCCTAAGGAGAAGATTCCAAAAGGACACAAGGCTCACTGGTCCTGTTCTTAAAAACGCCTTGCTCAAGGCAATGAAAGGCAAACAACTAACAGACTACAAAGATGTAGCAATCATTGTTACATTGTACTTGTGTCTCACCCTATTTTTTGCAACAAGTAGGAATTCGATAGGGTGGGTTTTCATACAGTATATGAAACCTCTTGAATCCATGAAATAGTATGATTGGCCGGAGGCAATCACATCCACATTGATTGATTCTATCATGGCATTGCACAAAACCCCAGAAAAAGTTACGGGGTGTGTCATTGCATTGCTGGTAAGTATAATATCCATTCAAATTTGCAGTTATCATACTTACAAATTTGTGCATTTAGAAAATTTTATTTACTTTAATTTTCATCACAGTATTGGCTATGTGAACATGCAACTATCATTGACTCGGAACACAGTAACACAACTGACTTCCCGAGATGTGCGAAGTAGAACCTGCAAACCTTGACAAAACAGCTGCAGAAGACACCACTCCACTCTCTTGCACCTCGACAGGTTAATTCCTATTGCTCCTAAAATCTCAGTGAAATTCCAAAATATCTCTGACAACTACTTTGTTTCCTTCCTTGTGCATTGATTGTTTAAGATCAATTTTCTCTCAACTATCAATTTATGCTTTCATCTTTGGTACAAACTTGTTCATTTCTGCATTGTAATCAATTTTCTCTGCAATCCAAATTTCTCTGACCACAATTCTAACACATTAACTTGTATGCCCTGATTGCTTTTCTCTAATATCTGAATTATCTTGTTTCATAATTTTCTTTGGCCCATAACTTATTTGCCCTGATTACTTTTCTCTAATATCTGAATTATGTTGTTTCATAATTTTCTCTGGCCCATTACTTATTTGCCTTGCATCTTTGATAAACACTGTTTATTTCTGCCCTTTTAACGAATTTTCTCTGGAATCCAAATTTCTCTGACACAATTATAGTCAAACATTAACTTATATGCCTTGATTGATTTTCTCTGATATCTAAATTATGTTGCTCATTTCATAATTTTCTCTGCCTCATAAAATTAACTCCTTGTCTGTAATTTTCTCTGGCCCATACAATTTTCTCTGAAGTTTGTTTCCCATTAGTATCATTTAGATGAATTTTATTTTCCTTATTTTAATTTTTCTCTCAGTGAATTTTGTAACATTTCTCTAATAAAAGAGCCTCCTGTTACAGATAGATAACAAGCAGCTAGTCAAAAACCCATCAGAGGAGTTCTGACTTGGTAAAAAGACAAAGAAATAATCAAAAAAAACAATTGTCAAATTCAAAGAGAAATTACAAGATTCATCTGAAGGTCAAGCAATTGTCAAATTCAATGAAGAAGCAGAACCCAGAGAAGAAAGTGAAAGCAATGGACAAGAAGCTCAAGCAAGCAGTGGAGAAGAAGAAGCCAGAGAAGAAAGTGAAAGCAGTGGAGAAGAAGAAGCCCGAGAAGAAAGTGAAGAAACAGAAGCAGAAGAAAAAGAACAGAATGAACAGAAAAAAGAAGACAGTGAAGAAGAAAATGAAGAAGAAGAAGATGAAGAAGAAGAAGAAGATGAACAGCAAGAAAAAAACGAGCAAAGTGATCAAGAAGAACGTACTGAGCCAGTGGACCAACAACAATTTGAGGAATCAAGGGACGCCCAAATTGCTGATCTGCGTGAAAGACTGAAGGCACTTTCTCAATCTAAACAAGAAGAAGACAGAAATTGGATGGAAATACTTGCTGACAAGGATATTTCAATAAGAACCCTGACATCACTTAACTCAGAACTTCAAGAAAAAGAAAGCACAATCCAAATGAAACTAAGGATGTTGGAGCTTGAAAAGGAACATGATATGAAAACAATTCAACAGTTGAGGAATTCAAATTCAGAGCTTGAAACAGAAAATGCTAAATTGCATGAACAAGTATAAGAACTTTCAGTCCAACTAGCAACACAACCATACAGAACACCAACACAACTTCAACCACAAGGTCAGTGAAAATCTTGACCCACAAAAAGTCAAGTCCTTGAGTCAGCATAACTCAGAGAAATTTCTATTTATTATAATTTTCTGACATTGGTAATTTTCTCTGGAAGTTATATTTCTCTGAACACATTAGTTTCTGCCAATTATTTCTATTGATTTCTACTGCTCATTTCATCTTCTCTGTCTATTTTCTTATTCCATTTTTGGGATTTCTTTGATTTTCACTGTGCCTAGTTGGAATGCAAGTTGAACAACAACCAACAACCCAACAAGAAGAAATGGCACCCAAAGAACAACCGAAACAAAAGACGAAAGTCTATGGTAACTGGAAAATATTGAATCACATAAATTTACATATTGAAATATCATCTGTTACTTCAGAGAAATTTGACTTTTACTAATATTTTCACTGTCTACAGTCAAAAAAGATCCGACGTCAATGATCAAAAATTTAAAGGCAAAAGAAAGGAAGGAAAAGCAGCACGATCCAGAATTTCAATATCCAAAAGTTGCGAAAGTGACTAGAGCTTCAAAACAAGCTGCAAAGCAAGCTGAGCAAAGAACAAAGGACAAAGAAGTGCTTGATGCTGATGCATACATCTTGCCTCAACCTCTAAACATCAGAAAATCTTGGGTGTTTCCACAAACTCTTCCGATTTCAAGATTGATAAAAGATCACGTAAAAGATATGTTGCAGCACATATCAAACGTCTCTGGACTTGAGTAAGTACAACAAACAAAATAGAAGATAACAAACAACAAATTACAAACTTATATTGCATTAACAACAATTTAATTTCCACAAACTCGTCTTGTAGGGCTTTAATTTGGACAAGTGAGTTGAACCTCATTACCTTCGAAGACATTGGAAACCTAATAAAGCAAAAAGAAATTGCCAACAATGTAAGTCTTTCCCTTTCATCAAAATTTCTCTGCAATGTTCCATCAGCCTTTATAAACCAATATTACAATTACAAATCATATTTTTCAGGTCATTGATGACTATGGGGAGATACTTTTGGCTAACCAAATGAGAGAAAGACAACAACCAACCTCATTTTTTTTCACATCCATGAGCTTAGTATGTTACTACTATTTTATTTGATTTTCTCTGGAATTTACTTACTACTTTCTCTTCTTAAGATACTTCTTGGATTTTCTCTGAACAAAAGCATTTTTGGATTTTCTCTGAACACAGAATTTCATCAAGATGACAGAAAATCAATCTTTTCGAGTGTCCTTATTTGACAAGCATATTGAAACAGCATGGAGGAACTACAGGTTCCTCCATTTCCCAATAAACACTGGAGGTAATGAGAAGTCTACAGCTGGAAATCACTGGACCTTGCTTGTCCTCGACAAACAAGACAGTTTATGGAGGTTCTACAACTCACTGAGACCAAGGAGGGATAATGCAGAAGACAAATATGTCAAAGATGCAAAACAATTGGTAACCAGTGCAAATTTCTCTGATCCATCATAATCTTTAGATACAATCATAGAAATTTACAAACTGAAAGTGAGTAACAAACTTATAATTTTCTCTGTACTACAAATACAAGTCCAGAAAAATTTGTGAACTTTCATTCACTTTCTCATATTCTATCTGCATTAGAAACTTCTAATAATATGTCCACGTGCACTTATAATTTTCTCTGGACTACAAAAACAAAAGTGCAGAAAATGAAATTTCTCTGGTTTAAAAAAACAGAACAAAACTGATATTCACATCACTTTCCTCCCCTTGTGTGTCTCTATCATGGTTAATCTTTATGTGATGATAATTTTCATACAATCCCATTGATTTGTCTGTAAATTTCTCTGTTATTTAAAAATCATTTTCTGCAGCAAGAATATGTGGAGAATTTTTTGAAAGCTTGCCTTGAAAGAGAAGCTCAATCACAACCCTCTTTCAAGTTGATAAACTCACAAAACACAAGTTACGACTTTAAGTATGTCAACAATGCTCCACAACAAGAAAGTGATTCGTAAGTTTCATACATCTATAAATAAGATACTCTGATTTGCATGTTTCTTAAAACTAACCATTCCTATAATTTGTATGCGGTCTGGATTGTGGCCTCTTTGTCTGCTATATCATGAAACAATATAGCAAGCATGAACCAATCAGCTCCCAATTGTCCACACAAGAGATCAGGTTGATGAGGGCAGAACTCATAGAGAGATTTGTCACCGAAGTTGGCCGATCATGGACTGAACCAATTGAAATACCTCCAGAACAACCAAACATGTAATAGTGAAACTAGTGAAAGGAAGACAATGTACATAGCCAGACAGAGAAAATTGTCTCACATATATGTATATATCTATACAGTATTAACCGTGCAGTTTTTTGTTGACACATTGAAGGAATAATGATGCTTGACTTATCCATATACATCCTTTCTTGACTAATGTAAATTTCATTTTTTTTTTATTTCGACTAATGTCAATTTCATACCTATCGATGGTTAAATATATATCTATTTTTATTGTGATTGTCAACACAATCTACACAGAGAAAATTGTCTGCACAAATTTATCTGGTATCATATTACCAGAATTCAGAGAAATTTAACTCGTACAGTCCCAACGGGATGCCTATATGATCATGTAATCTGTAATGCTTTGTGTTGGTACAAAACAATCATCAAACTCAACAAAACACAAAAGCGAACAGTAATTTTATCTGCTACTATAAAATTTCACTGGATGAATTTGAAATTTCTGAGTTGTGAATTTCTCTGGGTTGGTGAGGAAAATTTCTCTGGCTTTGAGCAAAATTTATGAGTTCAATTCATTCTAGATAAATTTTTCCCTGGTCCAGAGAAATTCTTAACTCAGAGAAATTTCAAAAAAACATGATTTTGTTTCTTGGTTGTACTCACTGCAATAATTTTGTGTATGCTCTGTCTGGTATGCACATTTCTTGAAATGACTGATATGAAGTTACCACAAATTCACAGAGAAATTTAACTCGTATCATGCCAAAGAAGGTGCCTATATGATCATGCAATCTATAATGCACTGTGTTAGTACAAAGCAATTATCAAATTCAAAAAACAAAATCCACACAGTACTTTTATCTACCATTGTCAAATTTATATGGATGAATTTGAAGCTTCAAAACACATTACACAAAATTTTCTCTGCCATACCAAATTTCTCTGCATAAATTTGACAGGTATTACAAACCCAATGCCTATAGTATATATCAACAAACACAATGCACACTTTAACTGATATTGCAAAAATTTCTCTGGATGAATTTGATTGATATTATTATATACACTGTCTAAAAAACACATTTCACAAAACAAAATACACAAACTAATCATCAAATGTATTATTCAATCAATAAAATGTATTATCCTCAACTATTTAACAAAGGTTCCTTGCATGTCCTCTTATTATGGTGACCAATACTCCCACAACGACTACACTTAATCACCCTTTTAAACTCTCTAGTAGAAGCAATTCTGTTCTTCTTCGGCCTCCCAGCTGGTCTCTTGCTCAATGGAGGTAAAATCATAGCATCTTCAATGCTACACACAGGTTTTTCAACAGTTGGAACTGGGCCAATTGAAAACGAGTACGCTTGACGATACATATCAGCATGAAAAAATGGTTCAACAAATGAATTCAAATTCCTTCCACTCCTAAAAATTGCAGCAACAGCATGTTGACATGGATACCCATTTATTTCCCATTTTCGACACGAACAAGTTCTCAACCCAAGATCAACCATAACCGAAGGAAAACAATGCACTTCAAAGACATTATCAGACGACAAACTCACATTCCATGTCCTCCCATCCAAAAAATACTTCTCCAATACACTATCCATACGAGGACATAGAACTTTATTCCATTTACTAGAGAGCAGCCTCCTATCAGACCTCATATTCATAATTTGCAGCCGTATCATGTCCACCAAATTTGTTATTGGCAAGTGCCGAGCATCTCGTATCCATGAATTGAATGACTCAGCAACATTTGAATACATCTCACCATAACGTTTCCCCGCAAAATATGCATCACTCCAATTTTCATATGGTAAACTTCTCAAGAAAGCAATCACAATGTCTCCTCCCTCACTTTTTAATTCATTTAACTTGAAATGAAATGATGCCTTTGTTGGCGCATATGCACATTCTGAAAATTTGGACACAATCGTCTCCCTAACCAAATTTGTGTTTCCCTATGACAACTTATCCCTCAGATTTCTCTTTAGATGTTCAAGACAAAATCCATGAAAGCAGTTAGGGAAAAACCTAGCAATTCCCTCCACAATACCACAATGTCGATCTGATATGAAACTTATCACCCTTTCTGATCCCAATACTCCACATAAATGTTCAAGAAACCAACACCAATTGTCTTTATTCTCAACATCAACAACAGCAAAAGCTACAGGGAAAAAACCTACAAAACAAATAGGAACAAGCATATCAGATATACACATGCATAGAAAATTAGAACAATAAACAACCAGAGAAATTTGACACTGCCAACAACCAGACAAAAAATCACTTAGTGCCCAACTCCAGAGAAAATTCACACATTGGCAACATCCAAAGAAAATTGACTTAGTGACCAACTACAGAGAAAATTCACACAATCATAATATCCAGAGCAAATTCACTCAGTGACCACCTACAGATACAATTCACACAATGACAAAATCCAGAGAAAATTCACACTGACCAAAATCCAGTGAAAATACACACAGGCCAAAACCAGAGAAAATTCAAAGTGTCAGAGAAAAATCACATTCACTGAATTCCTACATGTATAGAAAATTCACATAGTTACATAAAATTATATATATTTACAATTACCTTCATTCCCATCTTTCCCCGTTGCAGCAAGCATAACTCCTTTGTATCGCCCTTTCAAAAATGTTCCATCAAGAAAAAGCAATGACCGACAATATTTGAAACCAGTTGTGCATGCATGAAAAGCCACAAACACTCTTTTGAAACGCTTGTTGTCTTCAAAATCTAACTCAAAACGACTACCTGGATTGTTCTTCAATGCCTCATCAAAATACCACCGTAATTGATCAAATGACAAACAAGAATCCCCATATGTACTACGTTTTGCTTTTTCAACACCCAACCAACCACAGTTATAACTGATTGAGACCCCATACTTGTCTTTCATTTCTTTCACAACATCCACTGGACGAGTTAAAGGTTTTGCACTTACCTCGTCAACTATCAGCCCAGAAACTAAGCTGGAAGTCATCCTCGAATGTTTACTCGTACGAACCGCCACACCACACGTATGTTCATTGTTCAAAGTCCTTATGTAGAAGAACCCATTTGTTTTTTCAACAGAAGCATGTACACGCCACATACATCCCCTTGATTCCTTATATGCACATTCTGCCATAACCCTCAGCTTGTCATTTTTAACATACGTAAACTTAAAACCAACCTCAATAGCATACTTGCACAAAAAAGTACGGAACTCAACCACACCACCCTCAAACTTTTGTCCAACACTCGTAATATTATTCCGCCAACGAGTCGACAATAACACCTTTTCTTGGTGAGAACAAAACTTAGAGAGTGAATTCCTTTCAATATCCACCAGCCTATCACACTCACCATCCACAACATCTACCCAATTACACCCCACTTCATCCTCTTCATCAGAAGTACCACATATAGTAACTGAAACATCAACTATATCAACACCGCGTGCACAAACAACCCTCAACATATTCAAAAAATCAATATTATTTCGAACCATACAATTCGGATGGCCCAAAATAGAATATGAAATACACATAATCTCAGGTTTCAAATTCTCCCATGTTTTACACAAAATTCCAACCAATTCCTCAAAATTCAATTCGCATGAAACATTAATGACAATAGTATCATTCCCATATTTACACAGCAACAACACTGCACTGTCCATTGAAACTGAAACAAAAAATAAGAAAAATAATTTAGTTAACATAGAAACACTTCACAAGAACAACATAAAAGTTCAGAGAAATTTCTAAAAATTATAATTTTCTCTGAATTTAAAATAAAAGTCCATAGACATCTACAAACTGATATTCACCTTCAAGATGATAAAAAACAAAATCACAGAAACTCAATGAATCACAAAGAAATTTACTGCTAACTATTAAACACAATCATACGAAAAAATCCAAGTCCAGAGAAATTTACAATCATAGAAATTTACAAACTAAAAGTGAGTAACAAACTTATAATTTTCTCTGTACTACAAATACAAGTCCAGAAAAATTTGTGAACTTTCATTCACTTTCTCATATTCTATCTGCATTAGAAACTTCTAATAATATGTCCACATGCACTTATAATTTTCTCTGGACTACAAAAACAAAAGTGCAGAAAATGAAATTTCTCTGGTTTAAAAAAACAGAACAGAACTGATATTCACCTTCACAAAACTGAAAAAAATTGTTTAACATAGAAACACTTCACAAAAACAACATAAAAGTCCAGATAAATTTCTAAAAATTATAATTTTCTGTATTCATAAAATAAAAGTCCGTCTGTATTCAATTGCCTCTGTCTAACTTTGTCTGTATTCATAAAATAAAAGTCCAAAGACACATCTACAAACTGATATTCACCTTCAAGATGATAAAAAACAAAATCACAGAAACTTAATGAAACAAAGAGAAATTTACTGCTAACTATTAAACACAATCATAGAAAAAAATCATATACACCTTATATATGAACTTTACACTGATATTGCACTCATAGAAAAAGCCAGAGAAATTTACAAACTTATATACTATCTCATATTCACTTTATCGCACAAATTTATGAACTTACATTCACTTTCTCATATTCTATCTCCATTAGAAACTTCTAATAATATGTCCATATGCACTTATAATTTTCTCTGGACTACACAAACAAAAGTGCAGAAAATCAAATCTCTGGTTTGAAAAAACATAGAACAAAACTTATCATTCATCAGCATGTTGATAAAAAATAGAGCACGAAAAATAAACACTAAACATCAAAATCAACTACACTGTCAACACTATTTCAAATTGATCAAAAAAACAAAAGAATGAAAAATTAATTCCAAAAATAAAAATCAACTCTATAAACCTGGCCTCTCTCGAAACAAAAATTCAAAACAAAAGTCAAATTCCATGTGGAATCTAAAATCGAAAACAAACCTGATTCAACTCCACTCAAAAACCTACGCGATCAATACACTGTCAACACTCCTTGAAATTGATTCAAAAACAAAGAATCAAAACTCCGACAAAATCTCCGACGAAATCAACACGATCGTAGCAATCTTTCTCGTCAAACTCCACTCAAATCTCGACGAAATCTCACCATGAAATCTCCAGTGAAATCTCCGACGAGAACTCCGACGAAATCTCTCCTGCGAATTCGGTTTCCAAAATCTATCAGTTAAGTCAACAATATTATATTCAAACAAATTTATGTTATAAAGAAGGAAGGGTAATTTAGGTACTTTATAACTTAAAATAAATTTCATGGACCTTAGCCATTAAAATATATTATTTTGGACATTTCCTCCTATCAAAAGTAGAGGAGGGACCTTAGGCCAATTTTCCCTTTCTTTTCTGAGGAATTTTAAAATGGGTTAATCACATTCATCTTTATAGTATTTATACTATTATTTTTTGTATTTTATCTTTAAATTATTAAATTCATTTATTTTGTTTCTCAAATTTTTGATTTCCTCATGTAGATCAATTAAAGAAACTAGTCCACGTCAATAATGTTAGAATTCTAATTTGAAGCACCATATATTAAATACTTTTTTGTAGTACAACTAAATATTCATCTTCATTATTTTTTATATTGGTGATCCTAATTCAATTTACAACACAAGAACAAAACTTATACTATAAAAAAAAAATGATATTTATACACAATTTTTATACAAAATTTAAGAGAAAAATGATGTGGCAACAAAACTCTTACAATTATGAACTATAGTCATGAGGATTTGAGTAATGCTACAATAATCATCTATTTTGACCACATTTCAAATACCATTTTATATGGCACAAAGATGATTGTTAAATATTAATGATGCTCATGTGAGACCCATTGCATTTATGATTATGATTGTGTTACATAAGATGATATTTAAAATGTGATCAAAATAGATGATCATTATAACATTACTCTGAGCACGACACATCATGTATAACTTTTTATATACACATTATATTTGTCTGCCATTACCCTACTAAGTGAGTCCTATCACCAAGAATTATCGGGCTGAGTAAATGAACTTAGTGGCTTCTCTCCATACCGTCATTCTCCATACTTTTTCATGCTTTATTTTGTGGGTTCCATCCCGATCTTACAACAATGATTCGAATTGTTCATTTTGTAG
The DNA here is from genome assembly GCA_036172215.1 of Camellia granthamiana. Taxonomy (NCBI): domain Eukaryota; kingdom Viridiplantae; phylum Streptophyta; class Magnoliopsida; order Ericales; family Theaceae; genus Camellia; species Camellia granthamiana. The sequence continues at coordinate 66,982,308 of CM069912.1, forward strand.
GTCAATAGTAAAAATGAATTGTGTAAAAAATCAGTTTCATCATATATCACTAGACACACGAACAAATTATACTATTTTTTTAAATGAACAATAATTGTAAATTTAAACTTAAATTGTATATTTTATAAAACAAAATAGATTTGTTCATCTATTCATCAATCCGATGAAACTGATTTTTGAGGGAGATAAAATTATTTATAATATCAAAATAAATAATTTATATGATACAAGAGAGCCAGAGAAGAGAAAGACATAATCGATAAATAGATGCACTCTTGTAGTGGTATTTACCATTTTGAATGAGAAATGATAAAAGTATGGGGACTTATGTGTATGTCCTAATATGTGGATTTATTATCCAATATATCCTATGATAATTAATGATGTTTTTATCAAACAATATTAAAAAACGTCACTACTTATTAATTTTCAGTGATAGTTTGAAAATTGTCATAAAAAATATCACTAATTATAAGTTATAGCGACAGTTTAAAAAAAAGTTACTAATTTTTTAACTTTCAGCAATAGTTTAAAAAATTCGTCACAAAAAAACGTCATTAATTGTAAGTTTTAGCACTAATTTATAAAAATCGTGACAAAAAAAAGTTAACTAATTGTTAATTTTTAGCAACATATGAAAAAAATATCACAAAAAATTATTTTTAAGACGATTTTACTAAGACTTATTTTTAATAGAACTTGATGAAAATTAAGTCCAACTATTATGACCTATTGGTAGTTTACCCTAAAAGTATATGTATATTATTCATAAAAATAAAATAAAAAAAGATCGATTCGATAATTATAATTTTTTCTTATTTATTTTATTGTGTTTCTCTGAAAAAAAAAAAAAAAGGATCTTCAATTTTAAAAAATGTATCAATCATTCATTTTTTTAGAGACAAATACAATAAATGAAAATATTATGAATATTGGATAGATCTAATTTTTTTTTTCCCCATAGATAATAATAATAATATAAACGGAGAGTTTTACAAAAATGAATAATTCAGATCATTAAAACATGACCTATGTTGGGCTCTACAGACCCCTCAAGTTCTCTTATATTATTTGTGTATATGAATATGTATACTGATGGTTATTTGGATATGACTTATAAGTTGACTTTTTACTTATTACAAAAAAACGTGTAGAAAAATAAAAAGGCTGATATGACCTTAATAATAAGCCAATAAATATCTAAATTATTTTTATATTAATAATTTGTATGTAAATTTAATATTTTTTATAGATGTAATTCGGATTCCCAATTTGTTTTGGATTGTCTAGCATCTTTTTCCAAATTCATTCAAATTTAATTCAAATATTTGAATTTCAATCTAAACTCAAACCAAATTTTAAAATATAAGAAGTATGTTTGATTTGCATTTTTAAAAACTATTTTTAAACGAATTTTTATTTATTTTTACTGATTTTTTTTTTTCATATTTGAGTCATTTTTATTTTTAACTTTTTAAATATATCAAGAGTAGAAACATTTAAAAAGTTAAAAAGTTTAATTAAAATATGAAAAAAAAAATTATTAAAAACAAACAAAAATGCACATACATTTTTGTTTATTTTTAGTAATTTTTTAAATATTTAAACCAATTATTTTATGTCTTGATTAGATGCATTTAAAAAGTACTAAAAAATTGATGCAAATATTTAAAAAAATTCACTACAAATAAATAAAAATCCATCTAAAAATAATTTTTAAAAAATCAAACTAAACATACACCTAGGCCATGTTTGGGATGTTATTTTTTTGACTTTTTTTTGGGGCTAAAATAGTTAATAAAGATAAAAAAAAAAAAAAATTAAAATAATTAATAAGACAAAATATCATATTCTACCCATTAATTAATCATTTTTTCTCTCACAATCAACTATTCAAGTACAACTAAAATAGTGAAGTTATACCATAATTGTTTTTCTATTTCATAAAATAATTTTAAAAATAAAAAAATCAATTAAAATAATCAAGTTTTCAAACGGCACTCAGAGTTGAACGCGAAATATACAGATTGAGCCCAGGTAGAAGAATTGCACGGCCAATTTCCATCTTTGTGGCGTTGTCCCACTTTATGGTGTGTTTTTAATTTTATTCTCATTATAGGGTAAAACGGCATTAGCAAAACCGTTTTTTAGAAAACGGCTTTTCAAAAATCGTATTTAACGATTAAAATAATAATAAATTTTGGACCCAGAAAACGGCTTTACAAAAGTCGGTTTTACTTAATTTTTAATTAATTTTGAATTAATTAAAAACGGTTTTGGCAAAACCGTTTTTAAATTAATTTTTTTTTAATTTATATTTTTAACATAAATATTTTTTGTTCAAAATTTTTTTTTAATAAAAACCGGCTTTAGAAAAGCTGTTTTTGAACAGTAATTTTTTAAAATAAAAACCGGCTTTAGAAAAGCCGTTTTTCAACAGTAATTTTTTTTTAATAAATATTTTATGACCAAAAAATATTTTCAACTTAAATATGAAAACTACCAAAAAATATTTTATATATTTTTTTAATTTATATTTTCAACTTAAATATGAAAACTACAAAAAATATTTTTCATAAAAAGCGGTTTTAAAATATAAAGTTTTTACATTAATTTTTTTAATTTTATATTTTCAGTTTCAGTTTTCAGAATTAAGTTTTTTTCAAAATTAAGTTTTTTGAAAACTGAGTTTCAGAACTAAGTTTTTTCATAACTAAATTTCAGTTTTCAGAATTAAGTTTTTTTCAGAATTAAGTTTTTTGAAAACTGAATTTTTTGTTTTTAGTGAATATTTTTAAATTTTTAATTTTTTTTTTTAAACTTTTGTAGATGCATTTTACTTAGATATGTTTAAAAGGTAAAATATTTGTAAAAAAATATTTTCAAAAATTAATAAATGCACAAAAATATGAAAAATGTAATGAATTTTCATTTTTTTTTATTTTTTATTTTTTTGTATTTTTGGTATTTAGTGTATTTATGCTAGGTATGTTTAAAAACTTAAAATATTAAAAAATTCAACAAAAACAAAAGCAAAAAAATTCGAAAAAACTTTAAAAACCATTTTTTATTAAAAATATTTGTGGTCAAAAAATATTTATGTTGAAAATATAAATTTAAAAAAATTAATGTAAACACACCATAAAGTGAGACTAAAATGTTCAAAACGCCACAAAGATGGAAATTGGCCGAATTGCACCCCTAGTTTAGTCAATGAAATCTCTATTATTATAGTTTAAATAAAGTGAATCCCAAATCATGTGATAAACGTCATTTATGTTCGGAGGAAAAATTATTGATTAGTTCAAGAATGTCACGTGATTATTTTTCTCACAAGTTATAATTTATTATAATTTATATTCTGCAATTAGAATTTCATTCCTTCTACCAATCTTAATCCCATTGAAATACACACGGTCTCAAACCAACCAATAACGAGAAAGATCTAAGAAGAAGAAGATGATCGTAAACAAACACAGTAAATATTCAAAAACACAACAAAAATGGAGATAATAGCATTGTTTAGAAAGTTAATTATTTTAATTAATTATTTAGTTTTTTTTTTTATTATTTTAACTAGATTAAAATAATTATATTTAAAAAGTTGATTAGATTTTTTTTATAATTAATTTGATAATTATGAAAAAAAATAAAATAATTATAATTAAATGTTATTTATCATAATTTTAGCCCAACCTCCCCCATCAACCCCAATAAAAAAATGGTTCTTGACGGCCACGCGGTTATTTTGACCAAACACACAGAGACAAACAGAGCCTCTTAGAAGTCAGACCACGACCACAACGACCAAAACCAGTGTTCTTCTTCAAGCATTGCCAATGAAGTTCTAAGCAACTCTTCTGAAGCTCCACCACCACCACGACCAACCTTCTTCTCTCTCTCTCTCTCTCTCTCTCTATATATATATGTATGTCGGTGAATTTGTAGGGTTTGTTTGAGTAATGGAGATCATCGATACTCAAAGCGTTTCGAACTTGGATCTCAATTCCAAACCACCATTCTCTTACAACTCCATCAACATTTGCACCCACGCTGCTTCCCAACAACTATCTCCGGCGACTGTCCTAAGCAGAGGTTTCGACTCTCCGGCGGCGGCGGCGGGAATGACACACAATGGTGATGTGAGTGGCGCCGGTGAAGTGCCGAATAATACCGAGTCGAGTGCCGCCGCCATGTGGGTGCAGAAGGTTTATCGGAGCTACCGCACCAGGCGTATGTTAGCCGATTCCGCTGTTGTAGCCGAAGAGCTCTGGTACACACCCCACCCCTCTCTGTTTTCTTCATTAGATTAAACCCACTAATTACACATTTATTAGTATTACTACTCCTTAATTTATGCTCTTAATTTAGCGATAATTATTTTGGAGGTGGCAAGCAATCGACTATGCTAGATTGAATCGGAGTACAATTTCCTTCTTCAATTTTTCGAAACCAGAGACAGCAGCATCGCGGTGGAATCGAATCAGATTGAATGCTTCTAAGGTTTCATCTTCTTGTCTTGTACTAAAAAAATTAAAGCAACAGAAATTATAAAGCCATCTCCTGTCCAGTCCAATTTGAGTAAAAATATCATTTCATTATACACTAGTAATCCAATGGCCACAGGAGTGTATTCATATGCTTCTTATTAGGTTTGAGGGGTTTGGGAGAACCATGAGACCCAAAACAATGTGGAGAAGCATTGTTTTTGCTATTTTCAGGGTTATATGGTTGGAGAGAAATGCTCGAATCTTTGAAGGCGAGGAAGTAAGTGTAGAGACTTTGTGGGATAGGGCGGAATATTTGGCCTCATTTTGGGCATTTGTATCCCCTCCTTTTAGAGGAGTTCCTTTGTTTTTGATCTCTAGGGATTGGGCTACTGTTTGCCATCCTTAGAGTTACTGAGTTTTGCAATTTTGTCTTGCTCTTTCTCTTTCTCTTTCTCTTTCTTTGTATGAGGACTTCTTGTCCTCTTTCACTTTTCTGTTTTAATAAAATGAGTAATCCAATGGCCAAACTTATATTTGAGTAAAAATTTGGTAAGTGGCACAATTGTAAATTTAGAAGCTATTATTATATCACTCCAAATTGTCTTTAAAAATTTGAGTAAAAAAAGTGTCTCCCTTGATTTGGGTTAAAGTTTGAGCAAAATTCATTTTGATATGAGTTTACAGTGGAGAGAGATTTTTGAGCATTTTTACTCGAATTTAAATTTGATATGGGTTGAAGGGTAAGGGTTGGAGATGCCCTAATAGTGGAGTACTTTTTTTTGACTCAGTACCTGTTATAGATTTCACTGCTTTTTTTTTCCCACACAAGTGAGTGATAATGACTTGTTATGCGCAGGTGGGTAAAGGTTTGTCTAAGGATGCCAAAGCTCAAAAATTGGCTTTCCAGCACTGGATTGAAGCTGTAAGTTTTTCTAATCGTTTGCCTTGTGCCTTCTTTTATGTTGTTGCCCTTTTCCATTACCTTATACTAATTTATAGTATTGTTTTTCCTGATTCATATATCTGCCTAGAGAATAGCACTCCATCTTACGAAGTAGGCGTTTAAAATGTTTGTTTTACTCTGTGAATTGTAGATTGATCCAAGGCACCGTTATGGGCATTGCTTGCATATGTATTATGAAGAGTGGTGTAAAACAGATGCTGGTCAGCCGTTCTTCTACTGGTTGGAGAATTTTTCTTTTAGTGATCAGTTTTATTCTAATTTTGCATTTGAAATGTTTTTGTTTTTTTTTTTTTAATAAATTCCTAATTTCTTCAAGATATAATGGTTTTTATTTTTTATTTTATTTTATTTTAAAAGAAAATCATTCATGGTCTGATTCTGACCCTCCTGTGAGGCCTGATCAAGGACTAATTGGTGCTTTTACCTTATCTTATAATCATAAAATAATGCTGGAAACTCCAAAAATATAATCCCTAAATTTACCTACACTGATGTGGCAGTGAGTTGAGTCTTAGTTGGCTGATTCCTAAACAAATCAACAACTGACATGCAACAGTCCACATCATTGGGGTCAAGTTAGGGGTCTTAAGCATTTTTAATAATGATAATGGCGAATGCATGTGCAATAGTTAATTGCCTTTGCAGGAGTGCGAGCTGCAGTTGGCACTGGTCAGTTACTGCTTCCCCACGGTCTTTTCCATTTTTGCCTAAGCCTTTAGGCTTTGACCCCAACAAATATTTCAGAGTAAAGAGATACACTATACCCAAACAAAAATTGATGTTTTTGTAAGTGTAAGAAAACTAAGATGGCCCAATTGTCCTAATCTTGAGCAGGATTTGAGATTCTATCATTGCACTTGCTTCACGATTATAATTGACTGCTTAATTTGAAATCATCAACAAGCCTAGTTTATGTACTGTAGTGATAGCAGGGATGCCTAAACAAAGTCACCTATTAATTTGTGAGGTAATGTTGATAATTGTATACCTTTACTTTAAAAAACAAAAACCCAACTTTCCAATGGCGAGGTTGACACTACTATGAAACAAAATCAGGCAAACAAATTTGGTATAACAAGCATTTTGCTTAAGTGCAGTAGTGAATATGCATCACAAATATCATTGTCTTTATGCTGTCTATAACTTGTCGATGTCACAAAACATATTTTCTTTCTTAGCTAATAAACTCTTGCATCATTTTATTTTGCAAGTAATTCCCTATAAGAAATGATGAATTTTACTAAATCAAATAATTTATCTACTTTTTCCAGTTGATGCCATAACAAGCTCATTGAAGTAAGGTAGGACAATACGAAACAAGTTTGCCTGTATATGATCCTTATGCGTTCAGGAAACATGTAGTGATAATAACAAAGTAGATAACTCGGGGGTTAATAAGAATGAAATGCAAAATGGAATCTCAAATGCAGTGACAAAATTGAAAAATAAAATAAAATTATATTGTTAAGTTGTATTAGTTATGTTTTTCTCTCCTTTAAAGCTCTGACGCTGCATAGATTGTAGAGCAAAATTGAACTGTCAAATAAATCAGATGCTGAAAACCTTTTTATTTCTACTTATTGCAGGCTAGATATTGGAGATGGCAAAGAAGTTGAACTTCAAGATTGCCCAAGATCAATGCTTCGGCAACTATGCATCAAATATCTTGGACCTGTATGTGCTCTCATTTTTCAGTAATTGCTGGAGCTCTATATGAAAATTGTATTTCTGATTGCATTATTGAAGCTGTATGGCTGTTAGTTCCAATGCATTTGATACTAATGTACTGCTTTTCTTTTAATGTGGTTGATTTTTTCTGAAAAATCAGCTAGAGAGAGAACAATATGAATATATTGTTGTGGAGGGGAAAATAGTGCACAAACAAAATGGAAATTTTCTCGATACAATCAAGGGAATGCCACGGGCAAAATGGATATTTGTGGTGAGCACCTCCAAGAGACTTTATGCTGGTCAGGTGAGACCTAAAATAAGCAACATAATAATTGGTTTGCCAGTTTTCTTGTATTTTATATGCTTTCATTGTGGTTTGAAGCCTAATTATTTTGTTTTTTTTATTTTTATACTTTCAGAAAAAGAAAGGTCTGTTTCACCATTCCAGCTTCCTTTCTGGAGGGGCTACTTTAGCTGCGGGAAGGCTTGAGGTAGAGGATGGAACACTTAAGGTAATAATATTTTTCATTGTGTATGTTGAAATTTATTTGTGTGTGTTTTCCGTCTCTTTGTTATTTGATTCTAATTGATTTCTGACTCTCAATTTTCCCAGCCATGATTCTCAAAATTTGAGTTACAGTAGTTTATGCTTTTCTGAAAAGACCCAAGTTCAACATCAGTTTTTTCATGGATCCTTTCATGGTTGTACAATTATGACATGATTTTGAAAATCCTTGCTAAATTCTTGTAAAGATAATTCAACTATTGTCAATTTCATGGAAAATCTTCACACCTGTCTGTTGACTGATTGTAACTGCTTTTAACGATTTTCTCTAGTAGATGAAAACGAAGATCAATTATTGTATTTCAGTCTTTTGGATTTGGGCATTGCCCTGTTGAACAAATTGTTTCATCATATGAGTCACAACATGTGCATTTTAGAACTTCCAATTTTAGCATAACAGAAATCTATTGCCTTTGTTAGTTACTGTAATCAGTAAAGCTCTAATTCACGTCAAATGTGCATAGTCTGGCAAATGAATGAACTACTAGTCTACTACCCATTCATATATGTGCATGTCAATTCCTGCTGGCAGCTGCTCAAGTATCTAACTGATTTTTTTTGCTGGTCAATAGGAGGGTCAAGAGTAGCTTGAAACAACCCTTGAAAAAGAGGAGACTGGATGGAGTTTCCTTTTTCTTTTTTTTTCTTTTTTAATGTCTATAGAAACAAAATGTATCTCATTGTGATCTGCAAATCATGTCAGGAAGAGCTGGTTTGTGTAAAATATTAGAATGGTATGCTCATGGAACTTAGGTTTCTCTCTACAATCTTGGAAGTGCTCTTATTTTAAGACTTGTTTAACTGATATGTAAAACACATTAGATGATTCAACTTTCTGTAGAGGTTTTGATACCCTTTCTCTGGTGAACAGACAATATTTTCTATTCAGCAAAACATATGTATACAGGCACATGTGCATACATCTAAATGAAGTATCACAGTTGACTGATAGATATTCCCTAGCATAGGATCTGTGACATTTTTTTAATTTATTTTTTCAGTCTATATCGCCATACAGTGGACATTACCGGCCAACTGATGACAGCCTTGACAACTTTTTGTCATTTCTTAATGAAAATGGAGTGAACCTTGATGAAATCGAAGTATGTGATATTCTTTTCTACTGTGTCAGTTTACTCTCGTAGATCCGTTGATTAGTGTGTTAAACTTCCTGCAAGGGAGGTGGTTGTAAGGTGCAACTTCTTGCCTGTGCAGCACAAACTTTTGAATCCTCAAAAAAAGTTTTGAGGTTAACATCAAGAGGCAAGTTGGTTACACACCAGATTTCATATGAGCCCCGAGTTGGTTATATGACACCTGGACATACCCTTGACTGTTGGTATACTTTCAGCTGTCATGTAGCTTCCTCCTGCCTTTCATTGCAATTGGCATATTTAGTTTGTAGAGCTTTTTGATATCTATAAGTCTACATACACATAATTAAACTTCAAAGAAGTACCAAGAAAGTACATGTCAGTGACCATATCTGAAGACGATTGAATAAGGATAATTTTAGTATGCCTACCGTGCTGACATGCACATTCTGGGTACTTTTCTAACTCAGATATCCATATATTTTCCTTTTTGCCACAACTTGTCTGATGGTAAATTTTCGTTTGATCTCTTGTTTTCAGATACGCAAGGCAAATGAGGATTATGAAAATTTTGAAGAGAGCAAATTCAATAGAGAAGAAATTGCAGCTGAGCTTTCAACAAATTCAGAATCCCCTCAACTTCATATTCTGAAGGAAGAGGAAAAAGATATAACCTTAGAAGAACTGACTGAAGCTCCAGAAACTGAAACCAAAAGCAATTACAGGAGGACGCTATCTGGCGGTCTTCATAGCCCAAGAGCTGAGGTGCCCAAGAAAGCTATATTGGAAAGAATTAATTCGAAGAAGGCAGTCAGTTCATATCAACTAGGTCGTCAACTCTCGCGGAAGTGGTCAACTGGTGCTGGTCCGAGAATTGGTTGTGTTGCTGACTACCCTATAGAATTGAGAGTACAAGCCCTTGAGTTTGTCAACCTCTCCCCAACAACTCCACCACCATCATGCTATAGGCAGATGGCTGGTCTTGCATCACCTACAGCTTGCCCTGCACCAGATCTCTATAATGGCCATTCGATCTCCAGTGTCTAAATCTGTATTTCTTCCCCTCCAACTTTTAATGCTTCTTGATTAGAGGCTTTTAGTTGATGTAAATGAACTATAAGTATAGCTGAGGAGAGCCTATGATGAATTGAAATAATAAGTAGGTAGCAAGTTCAAAGTTTCAGTTAGAAGTTAGTCAAATTGTTAGTTAGTCTTGAGCAGGAAACGGTTCTTGAACTGTGCAGGCTATAAATAAGATAGGAAGAGTGTAATTCTCTGCTTGTTCAGAAATAAAATTCATTTACAGATCTGGAAATCCTATTCTTTCTCCATCTTAATTTCCCTTAGTCTCGTTTCGAAATTTCACTTATATTAGATTCCATTTTCTGGAAGCACAGATAGATTGTGTGTTGTAATTCAAGGACTTGGAGAAGATATTATTCGTAGTTAAAATGTTAACTGAAGTTGGATCTTGTTTTTCTTGTCACCAAAAATCTGAATGAGTCACCACTACGATTAGATCCGAAAGATACCAAAGTTTGACAAATGTAGTCTCAATCATGTCTTTGTTGTGTGGTAGGGAGTCGAAAAGGAAAATAGCTTATGGGTCTGTGTACATTGCTCAACGATTCTGGTGATACATAGACAAACAAAATTTGATGATCCATACTTGTACGTAAAATATCCATTTTATTGCATAGAAGGGCCTATATTTTGTAGAATGAAAAAACTTGGCCGTTAAAAAATGTGAGATTGCTTGTACAAAATTGATGACAACCACTTTGTGAAACATACATGACAATTTATTTATTTTTACTCGAGTTGTGCTAAGTCTGTCTGTTTTGTGCACCATTTCTATACACAAATATTTTTTCTGTTTTATTTTTATTTTTTCCCCCTTCCATTATTTTGACGCCTATTTGCTTGTTTTAATATTAACAGATGTTGGGATCAGTGGAATGTCTATCAAGTGCAAAAAATTATTATCACTTTTTCTAGCCGATTGTCAATCAATGCCTAGTGTTTTTTTGTTTTTGTTTGGAATTGTACTGCTAGCATTCTCTAGTCTGAAAAGAATCCAAATTTCTCAACTATTATTAATCCTATAATTACAAGAAACAAAGAACCGGAAATAAGTGAAAACAAACACAAAGCCATGTTTGGGCAATGTGTGTATATAGCAAGCATGACCCTAAACCTAAATTATGCTAAAATGTTGTTGACCGACACACAAGGATAGGGCTCCTAACCGTGTGCTTAGAGTCACTCCACTCTAGCAATGCTGACAAGATCCAAGCCCTATCGTTCATAAATTTTCCTTTCAACACAACCTTGAACGATTTCTTCTGATGCAGCCGCTTAAACGACAAAGTTTTGGGGACAACTGTAACATCAAGACCTTTAGGCGACTTCACTCTCGCTACGTAGACTGAATTGCCATATCCTACGTTAGTCACTGTCCGATAAAATACTGCTGAAATGCTGGAATTACCGCTTGCAACTTGGGTATGCATGGAGGGATAGTTGAGGCCATCGGTTCCTTGGGCAGGCTTGAAGCTGGAGCAGTTGTATAGCTTCTTGCCGCCAGTGAGGAGGCGGATGGTGCTGCTGTTGTAGCCTTCTCTGCAGAGGAAACTAAGGTAGGAACTCATCTGAATGTCATACACGAGGCCTGGATGTATTGCTCTTGTTGGATTTATTTGGCCTGAGCCAGAGCCTAGCGCACCACCCTGCTGCTTGATCTTCATTCTTTTTGCTGAAGTAAAATGGCAGAAAAATGATTATAGGATGAGTGTATTTTTGTACAGATTATGAGATTACCAAACTTGAAAGCAAACACATGGGGGTGGTACTGTTTGATGCAGTTTATATGTTTTTTTTTTTTTTTTTTTTGGTGGTGATTTTGCAACCATAAGCTTCTGCTTACAACTTATATAGTAAAAAATACAAAGCAGGGATGTATGTATGAGTACATCATGTGTACACTGATATGGCGAAATTTATAATAAAAACAAAGAAAAAAAAGAAAAGAAAGATACGGGTACAATTTGGTACATCCATAAATAAATATATTTATATTATTTGTTGTAGTACATGACATTACAATTAAAAATTTAAATGTAAAAAAAAAAAAATGAAAGTTTTAGTAATGATTAGAAAAAGAACCCTATTTTTTTATAATTGCCACAATACCCTATTTCTTTTGAAGTTTTCAAAAATAGGCACGATCTAATTTTTTCACTACTCATATATTTTTAAAATTTTGCATTTATGTTCTAAAGTACCCACAAAAGTATCCGAAACATACCTATGCCGTATTTCTTGTACCAGATATGTATTTTGTGTACCTGATACTCATGCAACTATACCAATACGAGTAGTTGTACCGGGTACGGCAATATTTTCGGAGTACCATGTTTCACAAGGTAAAAATAACTTAAATAAGTTTAGAAAAAACTGATGATCTTGAAACTGGAGAAACTTTTGCATTTCTTGCATATAGATTATCGGCTTTCAGCTTAGAATAATTAAGCTGCAACAAACAGGGGTTAGTAGACCTGGCGTCAAGCCTATATCAGCCAAAACAGTGATTGGGTGCTCATGATGATCACAATTTTGCCATCAGCCGCATAAGTTAGAATCAAATCAAGTATAGTTATGCACAAATTCTTGGATTTTTTAAGTATTACCGGTGGTCATAAGAGAAGACTTGATTGCAGCAGGCGACCAGTCTGGATGGAAGGACTTGACATAGGCAGCAGCGCCTGCAGCATGAGGGCAAGCCATTGATGTTCCAGATATTATGTTGAATTTCACAAACCGATTGTCATCTCGGTTTCCCGTTATAGATGCCAACTCTGAATATGCAGCCAATATGCTCAGCCCTGGTGCAGTTATATCAGGCTGCCCACCAAAACTTAATTACTATTTCTACCTTATATATATGAGAGAGAGAGAGAGAGAGAGAGAGAGAGAGAGGGGGGGGGGAGGAGTTGTTACCTTGAGGATGTTGGGAGTGATAAACTGGGGTCCTCTGGAGGAGAAAGATGCCACAAAAGGGGCAGTCATGTTAACAGTTGTTGACTTGTATTTAACAGCTCTGGCTGTTCTGTAAATTGCAACAGAGAAGAATATATTAGTAATCAATCATCATGTGCAAAGTTTAAAGTACTTGCAAGTTAATGAATACTTATACTAATATAGCATATTAGCAATTGATGATGAGGATGTCAAATTGATAGCTCACCAAGTGCTTGTATTAGCAGTAGAACTCAGGACATTCATAGTGTCAATGTTAATCACATTATCATTTCAAAATGTTGCTGCGTTTGCTTTAGTTTTGAAATCAATTTTGGGTTTTGGGTTTTTGAAAAGAGTTTTAAAAATTGAAAATTTGTTTGGTTGTATATTTTGAAAATAATTCTTAGAAAATTGAATTCAAACTTGTTTGGTCATGAGTTTTCAAAACTAACTTTTGAGTTTCTTTGGATCTTTTGTTTTTTTGTATTGTAGTCAAAACTTTCTTCCAATATTATAGTGAAATTTGTTTACTTCTTTCATATACATAATCTAAATGTACTTTTTAATACATCTAATCTAATCTATACGGCACAGTTTCACTCTGTATTTTTTATTTTTTATAAATGTTTTAAAACTTTTAACACTTCTTTTCTGGTTTTATATCCACTCAATCTATATACATTAAAAGCATTTCACATTTATGGAAAACTTTTATAAAATTATTGAATAATGTCAAATATACAAAAAAATAATAATAATAATAAAATCACCCAATTTAAAAACTAATACAATTTTAATGTTTAATGTATTTATTAAATTTATTTTTCATTTCTTCATTTTTTGTTTATTGTTTAAGTATATTTAGACCATATACATCTAAAACATAAAAAATTACTTGGCCAATACTTGAAAACCAAACAAAATTGACTGGGTTTTGAAAACTTATTTGTGAAAACTTGAACCAAACAAGTTTTGGGTTTCAAAACTTGTGTTTGAAAAGAGTTTTGAAATATATGTTATTAAAACCCAAAACCATACAGGTTTTATATAGCTACTCGGATTGAAACCCGACCCTTTTTTATTCTTTAGTCCTGGATCCAGTACTCATGGTTGTTGTTTATACTCCTTATTGTCTTGTTGTAGTGTGGGATTGGTCGTTTGGAGTTGTTGGTTGTATTTTGAATAGGTTGAGAGTTAGTTTTTTAAAAGAGTTCTGTATGTTTCTGCTCGGGTTCGCTCAAGCGGTCTTTCCTTCGCTCGAGCGATCTTTGGTGCCTTCTAGTATCTGTGTTTACAGTCTGAACTTCTGGGAATGGGGTGTTCTTCGCTCGAGCCATGGGTTGGTCGCCCAAGCGGTATTCTGTATCTAACACTCGAGCGGTCTCTTGCAGGTTAGAACTACTGGGAGGAGTCATTGTGCTCTCGAGCCTTGAGTTGGTCGCTCGAGCGGTTCTTTGTGTCTTACGCTTGAGCGGTGTTTTTGCCGCTCGAGCGGTCTTTGCATATATCAGTATGGGAAAAAAGATCTTTTTAATCACTTTTTGATCTCTCTCTCTCTCTCTCTCTCTCTCTCTCTCTAAAGTTAACTTTACCAAATTTCTTCACTTTCTCTCTAGTTCTTGTCTAGACACCTCCATACACTCAAAAACGTTGGTCTTGCCGCCATAGTGTTTTGGAGAAAAGTGTAGATCTCGTAAAGGTGAACATTTTAATCAGAGAGGTTTTCATTTTCGGCTCCATCAAAAGTTGAGTCTTGTTCTCCTCTTCTTCTATTCTTAAGATAGGGATTTCTTCAATCTCCTTGTATGATTCTTAGCCTCGTTATGTATTCTTTGAAAAGTACTGTTATTTGGAAGTTGTGGGTTTGACTTAGGGTTTAGTTTTGGAAATATAAAATGAGGGTTTTCAAATGGATTCATGGGAAATGTTGTGAAAATGAGTATATTGTTGAGTTATATTGAAATATTGAAAATCTCTCATTTAAGTGTGTTTTGGAAAAAAGTAGATATTTTGTTGGAAATCTTGGAAATCATTGGTTTGAACTAAGGAAAAAGGAAAGGATGTTGAGTTTTTGAAATAATAAAATGAATGTATCTTTTGATGAAGAGAATGGAGTTGGATATGTATTATCACTCCTATATTGAGATTATGAAATTATAATTGTTGTTGGAGATTTATCTTTTGTATAGAGATATATGCTTTGGGCTATCAGAGAATGATAGCTTTGATTGTTGTAGAAATTGCATAAGAATTAGGTTTATTGAAACCAACTACTTATATATCTTGCATCGAACATTGTTTCATATTTATTCATTGAAAATGTATCGTTTTGAGAAAAAGGGACAAATACCTTGGTGAATTTGGTTGGGAAGTGTGGTTGTGGTAATATCTATGTTGGCATGTGTATCCTTGATGAAAGTCGGTGCCGATCCTTCCAGTTAGTATCGATAAAATAGCTTTGGTAGTGCTTGTATAGCCTACTGGCAAACACATACCTAGAGATTCCCAATGTTGTGTATCCACTGCCCTGTTTTCTGACTTAAAAAGTATTGTTTTACAAATTGATTTGTAATCATGGCATTACATTATTTTGAAAGAGAAAGTGTAATGTTTTGATAAATGCTATGCATATGCATTCATCATATGACTTTGTTAAATATCATACAATGTGTTCAAGTATTCTCTACTGGGTCTTTAGTTCACCTTATGTGAAAACCAATTTTCAGGTACTGATGGTATGCCTCCGCCAAGGACTTAGGTTGGGAGGATCGTGAAACTGAAGGCTCATTTTATTTTTCTTTAATTGTAAATATTTTTTGTACAAGCCTCGAGCTTTATTACTTTTTTTGGGCTTGACCTACTTTTGTTGTAATCAAGTATCATCTTGAAAATATATAGCCATTAGGGCATAAACTTATCTGTATTTCCTTTTGTTTCAAGTGATTCATGCATGTCACATTCTATAGATTCAGGATTTAGGATTTATGAATGTATACACGCATATATCATCTTTTGTACTATTAAAGAGAATCAATGAAATGTTAATATTTTGTAAGTTTTTGCTTTTCCATTATATGTCATGGGGTGGTTAGTTGTCATGTTTTGGGGCGTTACATTTTGCGTTTTGAAAAAGTGATTCAAAAACTCAACCAAATGGGCCTGTGTTCCAATTCTCTCCATAAAATTAATGCAGAATTCCTTAATTCCTTATTAGTTTCCTTCACGGTTTCTTATACCTTCTAGTAGTGGCAACTGTTGGAGAAGAAATCAGATTTCTCAAAAAAACATAAAATCTATTGACTAGAATGATATGGAAGATATATCACAAAGAGTTGGTGATTAGCTAGAGGAGTCAAGGTCTTTTAGAATTTTTACAATCTATCCTAAGAATACTGTTAATGTCAAGTATTTAAATGTTGGTGTCAGAAGGGCGGGCCTGGCATAGTGGTAAAGTTATCCCTTGGTGACTTAGTCGTCATAGGTTCGAGTCGTAGAAACAGCCTCTCCGCTTGTAGGGATAAGGCTACGTATATTAACTCTTCCCTAGACCGCACTTAAGCGGGAGTTTCGTGTAGTAGGTACGCCCTTTATTCAAATGTTGGTGTCACATATTTTTCTCTCACAAAAATATTTTGGTATTTTTATATTCATGTAAGACAATTTGGTGCATGATATTATAGTTTCTCTTATCCTAATATGTGTATAATTAGGTGTCATGACTTGAGTTGTACAAGCATAAGCTTCCAAGAGTGGGAAAGTTAAAAAAATAAATAATGAACTAAAAATAAATAAATAAATAAATAAAGTAGGGAGAAAGGTTAAAGAAAATGCTTGTGAAGATACAATGATAAGTGAAAGGGTGAGAAAAATAGCCACCATGAGAGATTGAGTGAAATCACAGAGTTTAATGTAACAAAAAGTTCAACAATGATAGAAAATATATTTGAGAGCATGCATTTCAAAATTCAAATTTATTGGTTAATTTTGCACCTTTTTTTAGGACTACTCTATTAATTCGGCCAAAGAAAAGAGAGTGAACAAAACACACTTTTTTTTGTTAGCTGAATCAATAAAGTGGTCCTACAAAAAAATGTAAAATCAACCATTGGAAGAGTATACTTTGTTCACAGTATTGAACAAATTTTAGACTTTTGCAGAAAAAGGACACTTGTTTTTGTATAGTTCAATTCTGGTATATAGTATTAATATTACTCCAATAAAAAGAAATAAAAGAACTTACTTAGTGGTGTTAATATATTGGTCAATCTTGGTTCCTTCAGTAACAGTTATCATTGTTGCTGGAATAAGAAAGGAGAAGGCCAAGTCTGAGTTGTCATATGCCATGATGATTCCTTCCCCACCTAAAGCTCCGATGGTGGAATCCTGGCCACTAGTTCCAAGACAGTAGATGATCCTTCCCTTTACCATATTCTTGCTCAGAGTTCCCCAATCGCATGCACTGCCAAATCATTTGACATACAAGTGTCGTCATTATAGCTCTTACAAGTTGAAAAATATTTTATGTAATGAGTATGTCACGTGATCGAGATGACGTGATGTATCCATTTCATTTATAGGCTGTCATCATGTAACAAAAGTAGAGCTTGAGAAGTCACTTTATGCGTGGCCTTTAGGTGCGGAAATGTTCGACCACATCAAATTTCGGTCTCACTTTCTATCATCTGTCAATTAACGAGTGAAAGGATATATCATGTCATCTGAACCACATGACGTCCCCGTTACATAAAGTACTTATATACATATTTATACATCAAGTAGTGCTATAAATGAGTAAATTATATTTCTAGGCCTTGACTTCTGTGTTATTTCGGTACTTAAGTTTTAAACTATATCAATTTAGTTTCTAATATATAAAAAGTGATTCAATTTGGTCTGTTAACCTAATGCTGTCAATAGACACCGATAAAATTAGTGGTGAATGTGTAATTTTGGAGACGAAAATGACACATCGTATATTCAAGAGAAAAGTATAATTTTTTTAAATGAGCTTTCACATTTATCCCCAAATTTAATGACTTTTACTGATGGATTTAGGTAGGAAAACCCAATTAAAATACTTTTTATACAATAGACATTAAATTGATATAATTTAAACATTAAAAACTAAAATGACACAAACAATATACTTTAAAGGCTAAAAAAATAATTAACCTGTACATAAAATTTATTGTGACAATGTTATTTTTAAAATTATTGTGGTTGTGGTTTAAAACAACCACAACCACATCATTCATTATAAAAAATTTTGTAAAAAAAATGTGCCAATAAATATCATTATCCACTTGAATAATTTATTTCACTAGGAAAGTGATCAAGATGTGCCATTTATCTTTTATGGTTAAATTAAATATGCTTGCCTATCTATTACTTTTTTTTTTCAAATCCTAAAGGCATAAGCGAACGGATTCATGATTTTAATAAATGGTAAATAAATAAAATAACAAAAAAAAGAAGAAGAAAATATCAATTACAATATCAAATTTTACCGCGAAGATAAAAATATATATATATATATAAGAAATAGCAACCATTAGACAATCTATCTACTAGAATGAGGCACCTTGAGTTTTTCTTAATGCTCTTTTATATCATTACACGTATCTTTGATAGAATCGACAATGTCTTCAAGCAATAGAAACCAGTAGACAATCTATCTACTAGAATGAGGCACCTTGATATTTTTCTCAATGCTATTTTATGTCATTAAACACATCTTTGATGGAATCGACAATGTCTTCCTTGATAAATATAGTAATTTGCTGATTTCTCGTCTGCTTTCTTCTCTTAAATTTTTTTAAAACCTAAAGGGCCAGTTACTTAAAATTTTATTTAAAAAAAATAAAAAAACGAAAGAAAAGAGGTGAGTCTGTATAATTTTTTTAAAAAATATTAACTAATACTATAATAAAAGGATTTTTTGCCCCCCATTCCCTCTCTAATATCCTTGAGAACAAACAGTTTCAAACAATTTGCAATTTGTACCTGACATTTCCATATATTTCGTCACTGTAATTTGCTGCATGGGCTCCATTTGTTAGAGAATACATTTGTCTTTTGGGTGAGAATGTGTTGATAGAAATTCCCTACCAACCAAAAAACAGATCATATAAGAGAGAGAGGAAGAGGCTTACAAAGAGAAAAACAGAGGAAAAAAGAAACTTACAGACACATTCTGCCCATTACCCAATTTAACAGTAGTCTTGAACTGTCGATTGATGCTACTTGCAGCCACTGTCATGATCCATGGCGCAACATTTTGGATGGATGCAAAGTCAGGCCCTGAATTCACTGCCGAGCAAGAAGTGAGAATTCCATTCTTCATGGCATGGAAGCTTCCAATGGCGATAGGATCTTCAAAGAATTGTCTAGGTGTTCCACCTATAGAGATTGATATAATATCGACCCCATCGGCAATAGCAGCATCAAAGCCAGCTAAGAGATCCATGTCGGTGCAACCAACACTCCAGCATACTTTGTACATTGCAATACGAGCAGAAGGGACTCCTCCGCGTGCAGTCCCTTCTGCTATGCCATACAAGCTTGCATCCTTGACAGGTATGCCAGCAGCAGTGGAAGAAGGGTGTGTGCCATGGCCGTCGTTGTCTACTGGACTCAGATCATCAACCGGGCCGCTGTCCAGATTGTAGCATGTTGCTCCAATGACCTTGCTGCCCACGTTGAAATGAGATTCAAAGTTATAACAATAGGTTTAGGTGTCACGAAAAGATGTTTCGTGAAAATTGTCTTGAAGTCGTGGCTGGCTGATTGGCAAAGCTTAGGATAGACTAGCCAGTCGACCGGCTACAGTTTTTGAGACGATTTTGTATTAAAAAAAATTCGTGATACATAGTATTGCTGAAGTTATAATCCCATGTAGGATGATATATTTACTTGGAAACTACTAAATAATTCGCAAGGTTTAAGCACATAAAAATCAAGCATTTTTGCCAGGGAAAATCATTAATGGGTACTCCATAGATAAAAAATGACTGATTATTTTAGCTAACAAGTAGGCTTGATGTATTTTAGCTTGTGAGGAAAAAAAGTTAGTAGACCTAAACACATAATATTCTTGGAGTTATAACCACTGACTATACAAATTTGGTAAGAGAGAGAAAACATACTTGTTGCATCCAACGAAGTTAGTTCCATTTGCACATTTGCCCTTCCATTTCGATGGAGGAGGTCCGAAGCCTACATCACTAAAACTGGGTGACTTTATCCAAATTCCTACAACAAAAAAAAACAGAGAAAAACATCAAACTCAGTAATACAATAAAATTAAAAAAAAAAATGACATTCTAATTTGTCAAATATATGATATCTATTCTATGTTAGTGTTACTATGAACACATATATTATTATCAGCTTCAGATCATTTGTTATCATTCTCTGTTTCAACTCTCTTATCTCATAATTCTAGTGTTGTTACAGCATTATAATTTAAATTCAATACAGTCTATTTGATTTTCAATATCATTTTCTTTCCCTTCGACACCACACCCACAACACAACACAGCAATTGCACCACCATTACTAGGCTTCACAGAAACATTTAATCAATAAAACACATCAAATACACTCCTCACTAGATATCAATAGTCATATATCAATCAATCAAAAGAACATAAGCATTCAATATAGTGACAATAACCCTTTTGCTAAAGAGTCCAGTAGAAGAACCGCAAACCCACAACGAAATTGCCGATCGGAACGCAACACGACGAATGCAACAAAGCTGGGCACCAATTAAAAGATCGAAATTTTAGCAGCCATAAGCATGAATCCAAGTTAAGTTGTGTCTCCATGTTGGGTGGATTGTCGAAAAGGTTGAGAATTTGGTGTATCCAAAGGGAAGGGCTTGGGTGGAGGTGTGTTTGGGGTATGTGACGAGATTAGGAACAACAAAGAAGGGTTGAACCTAGTTTGGAGATGGGAGTGAATCCTAGTTGAGGTTTGAGATGAAATGTGAAGTTGGGTCAAGTTTAGCGGGTCTTGGTAGTGTGCAGAGAGCAGAGCGAGACCTTCCATAGTTGTACCGACTGTAAGGTCGAGTCAAGGGATTGCAACGAAGGAGGGAAGAAATGAAGTGAGAGTCCTTTGTGGCACTTTGGAACACAAGGGGTGTGGCGCTTTGACAAGATTTTGGGCATAATATCTCGTACCGACTCATTGGGGATGCGAGTTCTACACCAAGTACCTTGCAAGCACATTAGTTTGTAAACGGCAAGTCAGGTAGGGTAGATCCCTATCGCATCACCTGGATTAGTCCTTGGGCATAATGCACGGAGGTATGCAGTACCACTAATGGAGCCGGCTTCTCAGGAGGATGACAAACACCCAGTCTGTGACACGTGGTATCAGAGCAGGCTTGTGAGAAGGGAAGAAAATGCAACATATCTTCCGGTGCTAGCGAGACTATGGTGATTGAGCAAACCCATGGAAGGGACAACACTAGCAAAGCAAGGAAGGACAAGTCACGAGATGGGCGTGGCGTTGTTGCAACCATGAAAACTCGGCTAGCCAAGTTAAAGCTTGCCATGGACGACTCGGGGGGAGCATCTTGATGTGTTGGAGCAAAGCTTAGAACATGAGGTAGAAAGTCTCAAGGGGGAGATCAAGGAACTCCATGATGGCATGCTTTCCAACATCAACTCCGTGGTGCATGATAGCCAAATTGCCAATGATTTCCTTCCAAACCAAAGTGTTGAAGATGCTCGAGAACTTTGAAGCCCGCTTGGAGGAGATGCACCAAGATATGGCGATGTGCAAGAAGACCATAGTTGGGGGAGCTGTGACCATGCTGGGGATATCTAAGGTGGAGGTACCAAAGCCAAAACCTTTTGATGGAAAGAGGGATGCCAAATAAGTGGACAACTACTGATAACATATGGAAAGATACTTCGAAACGATGGCAATAACCGTGGAAGATGCTAAGATACGAACTGTAGTCCTTTACCTTGCAGATACAACAACACTATGGTGGCGTCACAAACATGCTGACATTGAGAGAGGTACGTGCACCATAGCAACTTGGGATGATTTCAAAAGAGAACTTAAGAAGCAATTTTATCCCGATGATGTGGCCTACCAAGCAAGGAAGAGCATGACAAATCTTAAACACGCAAAGTCTATTCGGGACTATGAAAAGGAATTCTCTACTCTTATGCTTGAAGTCCCAAGTATGACTGATGAAAAACTACTCTTCAATTTCTTGGACAACCTACAACCATGGGCAGAGCAAGAATTATGCGAACGTGGAGTGCAAGATCTTGCCTTGGCCATGGCAGTGGAAAAATCGCTTATTGAGTACAAACGTGGGGATGGTAAGGCCAAGACATCCAAGGATGACCCTAGAAGAAGTTCTAGTGAAAGTGAAGAGGATGTGGATGAAGGCATCGAATGCAAGGAAAGGCACGACAAGCCTTCCACTGGCAAAAAGGGCAAAGGCAAGGCCAAAGAAAACAATGAGATATTCAAACCCAAGACCAAGTGTTTCCTATGTGACAGGGCCACATTGGGCAAGAGAGTGTCCCAAGAGGCAAGCCTTCAATGCCATGATTGAAGAACGGAAAAAGGTGCAGACTTCGTAGATAGGATCTCTACAACTGGTGGTGCCATTGAATCGAAGCCTACTACATTAACCTAATGGGATAAGGGTTTAATGTACGTGGATGCCAAGATCAACGGGAAGGCGACCCAAATCATGGTAGACACAGGCACATCGCACAACTTCATCAAGGCGGAGGAGGCCAAGAGGCTTGGTCTTTAACTTGACAAGGGTCAAGGATGGATCAAGATGATGAACACCAAGGCAAAGCCCGTAGATGGCATGACTCGAGGGGTTGAGCTGCACCTTGGTGGGTGGCGCAAAAAAGTCAATTTTTCGATAGCATCACTCGATGATTATGACATAGTTCTAGGGATGGAATTCTTGCGAGAGTTCAACGTAACACTGTTACCTCATAACAACACCATGTGCATTATGGAGAGTGGGCCTTGTATGGTCCTAATGGTAAGTAAGCTAAATACTAAACTCAAACTTCTATTAGTAATGTATATCAAGTTGGAAACAGACAAGAAAGAGGTAGTAGGCATTGCCAAGAAGATGATTGGCTCTACAGAAGATAGTCCACCGACATGCACAGTTGTTAAGTCATCGATAGGGCAAGTGGACAAGGCAAATTTAAGAAGGCGCAAGTCAAGAAGAAAACTTGATGCTTCGAAGAAGAAGGCGCGACAAGGGCGTCGCAAGCATAAATGGGGGAGAATGTCGCGTCCTGCCAAATTACATAGACAGAATTGCCTACTAAGAGGAAGTCTCAAGGAAGGGAGGCTAATGATATATTCTAGAAGCTCTTGGAAAACTTGAGAAAATTAGAGAATACGGTATATAATTCTATAATGTACCTAGAAGGATCTAGAATAAGTTTTATAACATTTAAGTGAATATTAGAGAGATGGAAGCAATAAAAGCTTCAGAACCCCCTAGAGAAATGGAGGTGGTAAAAGACCCTTGTACTTACTTCTAGAATGAGGTGGATATTTGTATAGATATTTTTAGGGTGGATTCTAGAACCCTCTTGTAGGATAAGGAAACCTTCCATGAGAAGCTTCTCCATAGTACTTTTCTTGTGTGTTCTAGAATACTCTAAAGGAGCCTATAAATAGGAGAGGAGTTCATTTGCTCCAAACTATCCAAGAGTTGTACAAGTTTTCTCAAAGTGAACACAAAGACATTCTCTTAAACTCTCTTTGTCTTTTTACTTGTCTTTCTTGTAAATTTGTGAGTTAGGCGGACTTAGCATTATCAAGTAAGGCTTGTGATTGTCTAACTGTTGCACGGAGTGTTTGCAAATAACCAAGGCCATAACAATAAGCCCTGAAATCCAGGTTTTATTCTCCCAACTCATTCCAACTCATTCAGGCGACAGTACGTATTAATCTTAGACGAATTATACCTAATATTAAGAGTGTGAATTTGAATTCCATTATCCTAACTTATCGCAACATAATTGAGTCAATAGCAACCTCTAAGGTGACTTCTAGGCCTTGGTTCAATGTCTAGCATTTTTTTTAACTTTTTTTTTATTTAGTCCTCTGTGTAAGAAAGAGAATGGGTTGGTTTTGATACCATGTGTCCAGCCTTATGATAGGTTTATGTTATGATGAGTGGCTTTGATCAAAGCCTAAAAAGCTTCTTCTTTGGGCTCCAAATGTGGGCTAAAAATATGATAAATTCAATTTTTAATTCACTTTTTAGAACGTATAAAAGATATAACCGGTTGATAATTAGATAATTTATAAAATAAATTGTCTTAAATATTCTAATCAATTACTACATCATTCAATTTAAAAAAGTTGATTTAATTTTTAAGTTTGATTATCACTACTCTCATAGATAAATCTTATGAAAGATTGAAGAGAGTTCTATTTATTGGGTCTCAATTAAAGAAACCTCCTATTATTTTGATTTTGTTTTGTCAAAACCTACATAAGTAGGGATCGAGTGACTGTTATGCATCTCACACAATTGAGTTCATTTTAGATTCTATTTTGATAATTTAAACTATTCAACTTTTAAGACACGTTGAGTATAACATACTTATAAAAAATTAAATTAAATTAAATTGATCAGATATTAGTAGCCCTTTCATTAAATTACATTTATATCTAAAAAAAAATTAATGGTAAATATGATTTTAAGAAATAAAACTAAATACAAAAGTGATTTGATGAAAAGATAACCGATATCCAATGAATTTGATTTTTTGCAAATATATTATACTCAATATACTCTAAAAAGTAAAGAGTTCAAATTATCAAAATAGAATCCAAAATAGACTCAAACCGCAGCAAAATAGCTGCTATGCAGGGTGCACTACAGCCACCCTGAGTCCACATAAGTATCACCCTCAATACCAAATTCAAAAAATTATTTTTATTAGTGAAGGGCTCTATTATTTTAATTTTAGTTTATCAAAACCGAACTAAATTTAGGCCTTAGTACCAAACTCAAAAACAACACTACTTTTTTTTTATCAGCAAAAAGAAGGAACCTTTATAGATGGAAAATCATACAAGATATGAGATTACATCAAATAAAGGGAAGGAATTTGGTGAGGAACCAAACCCGAAAGGAAAAAAAAACAGAACCAAAAACAGAACAGAAAACTAAACAGAACAAGCAGACAAACAGACCAACAGACCAACAAATTTCCAGACCAAACCTTAGACCACCAACAGACCAACAGAACCTTAGACCACCAAACAAACCTTAGACCACCAACAGACCAACAGAACCAACCAATGTAACAAACAGACCACCAGCCCACAAATTTCCAGCTCAAATCAGATTAATAGCTCAGCAAAAACAGATTTCCAACAAACATAGCAGAGCACAATCAAGGCAGATTAGCTACTGTCACTGATGATCCTTCTCACACCACAAACACCAGCACAAATACACCAAGAGACCAGCAAACTATTAACTTGATCCTTCCCACAAAAACAAATACACAAATACATTGATGATCCTTCCCACAAAAACAAATACACAGATACACTGATGATCCTTCCCACTATTAGATTCTTCTCATATCACAACCTCAATAGCTTGATCCTTCTCTGTTTTGAATTCCAGACAATAACTCAGCCCATTTATGAGGCCAAAATGCACCAGACTAGAACTATAACCTTTACCCTCCATTCCTGATACAATATTTCACCTAAGGCAGATTGAAGACCAAATCATTGATGGAGAAATCAACCTGGGGTTTCGATGCTTTGAACCACATAGCAACTCTAACCTTCACTAATTCACACAAAGCTTCCAGATTTGGTTGAGAACCATTAAAAACACAGTCATTTCTGTGCTTCCATGTGGACCAGAGAGTGGCCAAAGGGATTGCCATCCAGATTTTCTTCTCCAGCTTCTGCATTGCACACCCGGACCACCATTCCAGCAAACCATGCACAGATCCTGGAATCACCCACTGCAATCCCCACCAGTGGATAATATCTGACCAAAGCAGCCACACAAAAGGGCAGTGGAGCAAAATATGTTCCATAGATTCAACCTCAATATGACAGAAAACACAGCCAAGACTTGCATTTCCTGTGAGAATTCCAATTCTATGAAGAAAAGAAGATGTTTTAACCTTATCAAGCCAAGCTAACCACCCGAAAAATTGCACTTTTGGGGGCGCAAAGTTGTTCCAAATTGAGGCAGCCACTGGAATTACAGTTCCCAGAGAAGTTTCGGTCCATTTATAAACAGATGAAACAGAATAAAGCTCAGAAGTGTCTGCACACCAAAGAAGCTCATCAGGTTTGGTATTGCGCAGAGTTGGTGCTGTGCAAAGCAGACAGGATAATCTAAATGCTTCTTCCTCCTCCCAAGCCATCAAAGATCTTCTAAATCCCAGGTTCCATCCACCATCCTCTGCCCTTCTTTCAAAAAACACTCTAACCACACCATCTTTATCATTAGATAATAAGAAGAGCCTAGGAAATTCATCCATTAAGCAAACATTACCCACCCATTTGTCCCTCCAAAAAAGAGCTCTTCTCCCATCCCCCAGAACTAGCTTAGAATTATTCATATAGAATTGATGCAGCTTTGGATTGGAATGAACAACATGAATTATATCAGTCCAAAGTTTTGAACCTCTACCAATCAGTTTTGGGAACCAACTACCATCCACTGGCACATATTTTGCACAAATCACTTGCTTCCAAAGCAATTGATTCTCCGCACCAAATCTCCACCACCATTTTAATAGTAAGCACTGATTCAAAGTTTTAATCCTCCTCACACCTAACCCTCCTAATTTCTTATTTTTAGTAATCACCTCCCACCGGACCATGTGAACTTTTCTTCTGAGATCAGAGCCACCCCAAAGAAAAGTTGATTGCAATCTCTCAATCTCCTTAGCCACTCTAACCGGAATTCTGAACAAAGATATATAATAGATAGGTAGAGAGGACAATACAGATTTGATTAAAGTGAGGCGCCCGGCAAAGGATAACAACCTTCTCTTCCATGAGGCCAATTTCTGCTTGAACTTGTCAAGAACAGGTTTCCAGGTACTCCTCCTGCTAGGATTTGCCCCCAAAGGTAGTCCCAAATATTTGAGAGGCAACTTTTGGTGAAGACAATATAAAGAGTCAGCAAACTCTTGCACTATTTCCTCATCCACCCCAACCCCACAAATGACACTCTTGTGATAGTTAATTTTCAAGCCCGAAGCAATCTCAAAACATCTTAGAATTCTTTTGATGTTGATCACCTCCACTCTATTTGCATCACAAAACATAATCGTATCATCCGCGAATTGCAAATGTGTGACTCTAAGGCCATTAGAACCCACCTCAGCCCCTTTAATTAGGCCCAACTCCTTAGCTCTACTCAGTAAGATATTGAGGCCCTCTGCAACAATGTTGAATAAGAATGGTGACAACGGATCTCCTTGTCTAAGACCTCTTTGAGGACAAAACTCAGATGTTGGTGACCCATTAACTAGGACAGAGATCTTGGCAGAGGAAACACAAGATCTCATCCACCTAACCCATCTAGATCCAAAACCAAACTTCGACAACATATCAAATAAAAACTCCCAATTAATCGAGTCATAGGCCTTTTCAAAATCCAACTTGAGCACCAAACCTTTTCGGTTAGATCTCTTCCACCCATCCACTATTTCATTAGCTATCAGAATTCCATCTAAGATATTCCTTCCCCCCAAAAAAGCAAACTGGGCCTCACCAATAATCTTGGGCATCACCTTTTTCAATCTGTTAGCTAACACCTTAGCTAAGATTTTGTACAAGGATCCAATCAAGCTAATAGGCCTATATTCATTCAAGCAAGAAGGACTTGAAACTTTTGGAATTAGGGCGATAAAAGAGCTATTAATTCCACCAACCAGATTAGCATTCTGATGAAACTCCCTCATAAACTGTAACACATCAACCCGCACTATTTGCCAACATTTCTTAAAGAAGGACATGTTGAACCCATCAGGCCCAGGAGCCTTATTTCCATCACAACACTTTATAGCATTCCGGATCTCCTTCTCTGTAAAATCTGCCTCCAATTGTGCCACAGTTTGAGCACCTCCTATACTCTTGAAAGGGCCAGACAATTTGGGACGGACTTTCCAATCTTCCGAAAATAGCCTCATAAAGTGAACTTGAACCGCATCCCTAATTTCCGAAGGCTCTTCAAGCAACATACCATTCATTGATATTGAACACAGAGAATTCCTGCTATTTCTGCTACATGCCATTTTATGGAAGAACTTAGTGTTTTTATCCCCTTTAGCTGCCCAATTCAAACGAGATTTTTGTAACCAAATCCATTCCAACATTTTACTTAACTTCCAAACTTCACCCCTCACTTCCTTTCTTCTAATCAATTCGGTATCAAATAACGGTCTCTCCTCAGCTAACAAATCCAGCGAATGAGCCTCATCTTCCACACTTTTCAATTTTAATTCAATCCTACCAAACACCTCCACATTCCACTTCTTAAGAGCCTGTTTCAGTGCTTTAAACTTCATAAGACACTTGTATCCTGCCCATCCTGTCACACCAAGTTCTGACCAACTTTGTTGAACAAAGGAAATGAATTTTGGATGTAGAATCCAGGCATTAAGAAACCTGAAGGGTTTAGGGCCCCAGTCCCTCTCATCCTCCATTAAAACAATAGGACAGTGATCAGACAACAATCTTGGAAGTCCCCATAGTTTGAAGGAAAAATTCTGCACCCATTCATAATTAAGCAAAAATCTGTCGATTCTGCTCCATTTCTCCCTTGCTTGAGAATTACACCACGTAAACTTCCTCCCTAACAAAGGCATATCTATCAACTCTAATTGATCAATCATATTATTAAAATCCCTCATTCCTCTATCCCTTCTTGAACACCCTATTCTTTCTGAAATACTCCTGATTTCATTGAAGTCCCCCCCCAGACACCATGGCCCCATAAAACTAGCTTTCAACCTTACTAAAGAGTCCCACGTCTCTTTCCTTTTGCCCACCTCATTAGGACCATACACATTTATGACAACACAATCAAAACTGGAAAAAAATGTACCTGATAATAGGATGAAGTTTTGAGAACTGCAGCAAGCCTTCAATTGAAATACCTCAGGGTTCCAAATACATAAGAGTCCTCCAGCTCGACCAATCGCATCTACACCCATAAAATCAAAATGATCCCCAGGCCACATAGACCTAACCAAATCAGAGTCCACTGCTGGCTTCTTAGTTTCTTGAAGTAACACAATATCCACTTTCCTATCTAAAAGACTTCTCTTGATCCTCCTCCTTTTTTCAGGTCTTCCAATTCCTCTCACATTCCAAGATTGTATCTTCATGAGTATGAAAATTCCTCTTAAACAGCTAGATATAACAGAGTAGCTTTTCACTCCTTCCTTCTTCTTAGCTCTCTGTTTATCTTGAGCTTCCAACTCCTCTAACTTGCTCAGCACCTCCTCTTCTTTATCTTCACATTCTAGACCCGCGCTTTACCAATTTGTATAGAAGCCTCTGCCTCCGATAACACTCTCCGACCTCTACTATTTCCACTTGCCATGGATAATGAAATGGCAGCTACAGCTGACCTAAAGACAGCTCCTTTCCTCAAGTTCAGAGATGATGCCTCCAATCTCTTGTTAACCCCGAACTTCCCCTTAGTTTGCTTTTTCTGAAACTGAGTTCTTGATACTGCTGTCTTTTGCCTTCGATTTCACCTTGCTAGCTGGACAGGAGGGGATTTGTAAGGAATGGGCCGTATAAATAGATGGACCTTGTGGGTTGTAATGTTGAATTTGAACCTGCCCAGCAAAACCATGGGACCCCTCAGAGCCATGTTGAGGATGAGACTGAACCAGCCCATCAGATCTAAGAGCCGGCCCAGCTAGACCACCTGCTAATTGGGCCCCATTAAGATCCACTTCAAGTTGGATACCTTGCCGATTACCATGTGACCCACTCAGACTTCTGATAAACCCCGAGGTGTATACTTCAGCGTCTACCCTACTCCTATCACCATCATCATATTGCTCATAGCTCAACCCAACCCCTGCTGGTTGACTTACGCATGCGCCACCTTCCTCAGACCCATCCTTCATCATATCTGTTTCAGAAACAGCAGAGACATCACCCAATCTATCAGCCCCGGCCAGTTCATCTGAGTTCGCAGGTAATACACTGTTCCCCTCACCAACCACCTCATCTCTTAAGTCTTCTTTCTTGCCCAGCTGGATGTCCACATCATCATCTTCTACCTCATGCCTACTGTTTATGTCTGAAAGCTGGTCATCTGCAAGTGCCTCTGGAATTTTCTTCCCTGCGTTCTTCCATTCAGTGGGTTGAGATGTATACTTTATTAACTAAAGCCCAATGTAATTAATTTTAACTTTACCAAATTTGTTGAGATGAAAATTTCTTAGTTTTTAATTTTTTTAGTATTAAAATTCTAGATTTTTGTTTATTATTATTAGGCAAATGCTAACAACATTGGTTTTTATCCTTTTAAAAATTTTAATAATCATTTCTCTTTAAATCTAATTTTATCTTTTCGAATGTTATGTAAAATATATAGCCCTAGTGATGAATAAAACATATCTTGGTTACCTGTATCTAAGATACCAATAATAAGATTGCTCTCAACTTTATCAATCCTTCTTACTTTCTCAGGCATTCCCAGAAAATCCCATGATCTTGTGGTGTGCAGTTCCCGCACAGTGTTTGGAAACACTGATACAACACTCTTTTTCTGCATAATAATTAACATCAAGAGATAAATGTTAATTAATATCATAGAATTTTTTTTGAAAAAATAATATATATATATATCATTGTTCTCGTAATTTTTAAGTACCAGATAATCTAGTTGCTTCATGTGGCAATAGCTTTGCCACAAACCCATTAAAGCTCCTTCCATAGCTGTGTATCTTCGATTCTTTGGCTATCTTCTCACTGTTTGCAAAATATAAGTTTAGCATTAGCTCTTGCCCCACAATTCTGTCAAAAAAAAAAAAAAAAATTAGGTTGGTAAACGAGTCGAATTAAATTGAGTAATAGGTTATTTAAGTTTGATTTCAAAATTTTCAACAATGCTGCAGCTACTATTATACCATATTTTGTTACAATTAGGAATAACGCATGAAATCTTTTTTGTTACAATTTGATAGACAAGAGTCCGCATCATTGGGGTCAAGTTAGGGGTCTTAGGCATTTTTAATAATGATAATGGCGAATGCATGTGCAATAGTTAATTGCCTTTGCAGGAGTGTGAGCTGCAGTTGGCACTGGTCAGTTACTGCTTCCCCACGGTCTTTTCCATTTTTGCCTAAGCCTTTAGGCTTTGACCCCAACAAATATTTCAGAGTAAAGAGATACATCTATGCCCAAATAAAAATTGATGTTTTTGTAAGTGTAAGAAAACTAAGATGGCCCAATTGTCCTAATCTTGAGCAGGATTTGAGATTCTATCATTGCACTTGCTTCACGATTATAATTGACTGCTTAATTTGAAATCATCAACAAACCTAGTTTATGTACTGTAGTGATAGCAGGGATGCCTAAACAAAGTCACCTATTAATTTGTGAGGTGATGTTGATAATTGTATACCTTTAATTTAAAAAACAAAAACCCAACTTTCCAATGGCAAGATTGACACTGCTATGAAACAAAATCAGGCAAACAAATTTGGTATAACAAGCATTTTGCTTAAGTGCAGTAGTGAATATGCATCACAAATGTCATTGTCTTTATGCTGTCTATAACTTGTCGATGTCACAAAACATATTTTCTTTCTTAGCTAACAAACTCTTGCATCATTTTATTTTGCAAGTAATTCCCTATAAGAAATGATGAATTTAACTAAATCAAATAATTTATCTACTTTTTCCAGTTGATGCCATAACAAGCTCATTGAAGTAAGGTAGGACAATACGAAACAAGTTTGCCTGTATATGATCCTTATGCGTTCAGGAAACATGTAGTGATAATAACAAAGTAGATAACTCGGGGGTTAATAAGAATGAAATGCAAAATGGAATCTCAAATGCAGTGACAAAATTGAAAAATAGAATAAAATTATATTGTTAAGTTGTATTAGTTATGTTTTTCTCTCCTTTAAAGCTCTGATGCTGCATAGATTGTAGAGCAAAATTGTACTGTCAAATAAATCAGATGCCGAAAACCTTCTTATTTCTACTTCTTGCAGGCTAGATATTGGAGATGGCAAAGAAGTTGAACTTCAAGATTGCCCAAGATCAATGCTTCGGCAACTATGCATCAAATATCTTGGACCTGTATGTGCTCTCATTTTTCAGTTATTGCTGGAGCTCTATATGAAAATTGTATTTCTGATTGCATTATTGAAGCTGTATGGCTGTTAGTTCCAATTCATTTGATACTAATGTACTGCTTTTCTTTTAATGTGGTTGATTTTTTCTGAAAAATCAGCTAGAGAGAGAACAATATGAATATATTGTTGTGGAGGGGAAAATAGTGCACAAACAAAATGGAAATTTTCTCGATACAATCAAGGGAATGCCACGGGCAAAATGGATATTTGTGGTGAGCACCTCCAAGAGACTTTATGCCGGTCAGGTGAGATCTAAAATAAACAACATAATAATTGGTTTGCCAGTTTTCTTCTATTTTATATGCTTTCATTGTGGTTTGAAGCCTAATTATTTTGTTTTTTTTATTTTTTTATTTTTTTACTTTCAGAAAAAGAAAGGTCTGTTTCACCATTCCAGCTTCCTTTCTGGAGGGGCTACTTTAGCTGCGGGAAGGCTTGAGGTAGAGGATGGAACACTCAAGGTAATAATATTTTTCATTGTGTATGTTGAAACTTATTTGTGTGTGTTTTCCGTCTCTTTGTTATTTGATTCTAATTGATTTCTGACTCTCAATTTTCCCAGCCATGATTCTCAAAATTTGAGTTACAGTAGTTTATGCTTTTCTGAAAAGACCCAAGTTCAACATCAGTTTTTTCATGGATCCTTTCATGGTTGTACAATTATGACATGATTTTGAAAATCCTTGCTAAATTCTTGTAAAAATAATTCAACTATTGTCAATTTCATGGAAAATCTTCACACCTGTCTGTTGACTGATTGTAACTGCTTTTAACGATTTTCTCTAGTAGATGAAAACGAAGATCAATTATTGTATTTCAGTCTTTTGGATTTGGGCATTGCCCTGTTGAACAAATTGTTTCATCATATGAGTCACAACATGTGCATTTTAGAACTTCCAATTTTAGCATAACAGAAATCTATTGCCTTTGTTAGTTACTGTAATCAGTAAAGCTCCAATTCACGTCAAATGTGCATAGTCGGGCAAATGAATGAACTACTAGTCTACTACCCATTCATATATGTGCATGTCAATTCCTGCTGGCAGCTGCTCAAGTATCTAACTGATTTTTTTTGCTGGTCAATAGGAGGGTCAAGAGTAGCTTGAAACAACCCTTGAAAAAGAGGAGACTGGATGGAGTTTCCTTTTTTTTGTTTTTTTTTTTTGATGTCTATAGAAACAAAATGTATCTCATTGTGATCTGCAAATCATGTCAGGAAGAGCTGGTTTGTGTAAAATATTAGAATGGTATGCTCATGGAACTTAGGTTTCTCTCTACAATCTTGGAAGTGCTCTTATTTTAAGACTTGTTTAACTGATATGTAAAACACATTAGATGATTCAACTTTCTGTAGAGGTTTTGATACCCTTTCTCTGGTGAACAGACAATATTTTCTATTCAGCAAAACATATGTATACAGGCACATGTGCATACATCTAAATGAAGTATCACAGTTGACTGATAGATATTCCCTAGCATAGGATCTGTGACATTTTTTTAATTTATTTTTTCAGTCTATATCGCCATACAGTGGACATTACCGGCCAACTGATGACAGCCTTGACAACTTTTTGTCATTTCTTAATGAAAATGGAGTGAACCTTGATGAAGTCGAAGTATGTGATATTCTTTTCTACTGTGTCAGTTTACTCTCGTAGATCCGTTGATTAGTGTGTTAAACTTCCTGCAAGGGAGGTGGTTGTAAGGTGCAACTTCTCGCCTGTGCAGCACAAACTTTTGAATCCTCAAAAAAAGTTTTGAGGTTAACATCAAGAGGCAAGCTGGTTACACACCAGATTTCATATGAGCCCCGAGTTGGTTATATGACACCTGGACATACCCTTGACTGTTGGTATACTTTCAGCTGTCATGTAGCTTCCTCCTGCCTTTCATGGCAATTGGCATATTTAGTTTGTAGAGCTTCTTCATATCTATAAGTCTACATACACATAATTAAACTTCAAAGAAGTACCAAGAAAGTACATGTCAGTGACCATATCTGAAGACGATTGAATAAGGATAATTTTAGTATGCCTACCGTGCTGACATGCACATTCTGGGTACTTTTCTAACTCGGATATCCATATATTTTCCTTTTTGCCACAACTTGTCTGATGGTAAATTTTCGTTTGATCTCTTGTTTTCAGATACGCAAGGCAAATGAGGATTATGAAAATTTTGAAGAGAGCAAATTCAATAGAGAAGAAATTGCAGCTGAGCTTTCAACAAATTCAGAATCCCCTCAACTTCATATTCCGAAGGAAGACGAAAAAGATATAACCTTAGAAGAACTGACTGAAGCTCCAGAAACTGAAACCAAAAGCAATTACAGGAGGACGCTATCTGGCGGTCTTCATAGCCCAAGAGCTGAGGTGCCCAAGAAAGCTATATTGGAAAGAATTAATTCCAAGAAGGCAGTCAGTTCATATCAACTAGGTCGTCAACTCTCGCGGAAGTGGTCAACTGGCGCTGGTCCGAGAATTGGTTGTGTTGCTGACTACCCTGTAGAATTGAGAGTACAAGCCCTTGAGTTTGTCAACCTCTCCCCAACAACTCCACCACCATCATGCTATAGGCAGATGGCTGGTCTTGCATCACCTACAGCTTGCCCTGCACCAGATCTCTATAATGGCCATTCGATCTCCAGTGTCTAAATCTGTATTTCTTCTCCTCCAACTTTTAATGCTTCTTGATTAGAGGCTTTTAGTTGATGTAAATGAACTATAAGTATAGCTGAGGAGAGCCTATGATGAATTGAAATAATAAGTAGGTAGCAAGTTCAAAGTTTCAGTTAAAAGTTAGTCAAATTGTTAGTTAGTCTTGAGCAGGAAACGGTTGTTGAACTGTGCAGGCTATAAATAAGATAGGAAGAGTGTAATTCTCTGTTTGTTCAGAAATAAAATTCATTTACAGAGTTTTTCACGCTTTTTTTTCTGGAAATCCTATTCTTTCTCATTGTCTTCTTTGGGCTCGAGTCACATTTGCCTGTACGTCACTTGAGCTTTTTAAATCTATCTTCATCTTAATTTCCCTTAATCTCGTTTCAAATTTTCACTGATATTAGATTCCATTTTCTGGAAGCACAGATAGATTGTGTGTTGTGCAATTCAAGGACTTGGAGAAGATATTATTCGTAGTTAAAATGTTAATAACAGTTGGATCTTGTTTTTCTTGACACCAAAAATCTAAATGAGTCACCACTACGATAAGATCCGAAAGAAGTCATTTTGACGAATGTAGTCTCAATCATGTCTTTGTTGTGTGGTAGGGAGTTGAAAAGGAAAATAGCTTATGGGTCTGTGTACATTGCTCAACGATTCTGGTGATTCATAGACAAACAAAATTTGATGATCCATACTTGTACGTAAAATATCCATTTTATTGCATAGAAGGGGCTATATCTTGTAGAATGAAAAAACTTGGCCGTTAAAAAATGTGAGATTGCTTG
Source organism: Camellia granthamiana (assembly GCA_036172215.1). Classification (NCBI taxonomy): domain Eukaryota; kingdom Viridiplantae; phylum Streptophyta; class Magnoliopsida; order Ericales; family Theaceae; genus Camellia; species Camellia granthamiana. The sequence continues at coordinate 67,017,969 of CM069912.1, forward strand.
TACAAAATTGATGACAACCACTTTGTGAAACATACATGAAAATTTATTTATTTTTACTCGAGTTGTGCCAAGTCTGTCTGTTTTGTGCACCATTTCTATACACAAATATTTTTTCTGTTTTATTTTTATTTTTTCCCCCTTCCATTATTTTGACGCCTATTTGCTTGTTTTAATATTAACAGATGTTGGGACCAGTAGAATGTCTATCAAGGGCAAAAAATTATCATCACATTTTTTGAATTTTCACTACACTTTTTCCAGCCGTTTGTCAATCTTTTTTTTTTTTTTGAATTGTACTGCTAACATTCTTTGTCTGAAAAGAATCCAAATTTCTCAACTATTATTAATCCTATAATTACAAGAAACAAAGAACCGGAAATAAGTGAAAACAAACTCAAGGCCATGCTTGGACAATGTGTGTATATATCTTGTACTGCTAACATTCTTTAGTCTGAAAAGAATCCAAATTTCTCAACTATTATTAATCCTATAATTACAAGAAACAAAGAACCGGAAATAAGTGAAAACAAACTCAAGGCCATGCTTGGACAATGTGTGTATATATCAAGCATGACCCTAAACCTAAATTATGCTAAAATGTTGTTGACCGGCACACAAGGATAGGACTCCTAACCGTGTGCTTAGAGTCACTCCACTCTAACAATGCCGACAAGATCCAAGCCCTATCGTTCATAAATTTTCCTTTCAACACAACCTTGAATGATTTCTTCTGATGCAGCCGCTTAAACGACAAAGTTTTGGGGACAACTGTAACATCAAGACCTTTAGGCGACTTCACTCTTGCTACGTAGATTGAATTGCCATATCCTACATTAGTCACTGTCCGATAAAATACTGCTGAAATGCTGGAATTACCGCTTGCAACTTGGGTATGCATGGAGGGATAGTTGAGGCCATCAGTTCCTTGGGCAGGCTTGAAGCTGGAGCAGTTGTATAGCTTCTTGCCGCCAGTGAGGAGGCGGATGGTGCTGCTGTTGTAACCTTCCCTGCAGAGGAAACTAAGGTAGGAACTCATCTGAATGTCATACACGAGGCCTGGATGTATTGCTCTTGTTGGATTTATTTGGCCTGAGCCGGAGCCTAGCGCACCACCCTGCTGCTTGATCTTCATTCTTTTTGCTGAAGTAAAATGGCAAAAAAATGATTATAGGATGAGTGCATTTTTGTACAGATTATGAGATTATCAAACTTGAAAGCAAACACATGAAGGTGGTACAGTTTGATGCAGTTTAAATGTTTTTTTTTGGTGGTGATTTTGCGACCATAAGCTTCTGCTTACAAATTATATAGTAAAAAATACGAAGCAGGAGTGTATGTACGAGTACATCATGTGTACACTGATGGCGAAATTTTAAAAAAAAAGAAAAGAAAAGAAAGATACGGGTACAGTTCGGTACATCCATAAATAAATATATTTATATTATTTGTTGTAGTACATGAATTACAATTAAAAATTTAAATTAAAAAAAAAAAATGAAAGTATCAGTAATGATCAGAAAAAGAACCTATTTTTTTTATAATTACCAAAATACCCTATTTCTTTTGAAGTTTTTAAAAATAGGCATAATATAATTTTTCCAGTACCCATATATTTTTAAAAAATTACATTTTTGTTCTAAAGTACCCACAAAAGTATCCCAAACATACCTATGCCGTATTTCACATACCAGATATGTATTTTGTGTACCTAATACTCATGCAACTATACCGATACGAGTAGTTGTACCGAGTACGGCAATATTTTCGGAGTACCATGCTTCATAAGGTAAAAATGACTTAATTTAGTTTAGAAAAAACTGATGATCTTGAAACTGGAGAAACTTCTGGATTTCTGGCATATAGATTATCGGCTTTCAGCTTAGAATAATTAAGCTGCAACAAAGGCGTCAAGACTATATCAGCCAAAACAGTGATTGGGTGCTCATGATGATCACAATCTTGATGATCTTGAATAAGTTTAGAAAAAAACTGATGATCTTGAAACTGGAGAAACTTTTGGATTTCTTGCATATAGATTATCGGCTTTCAGCTTAGAATAATTAAGCTGCAACAAACAGGGGATAAGTAGACCTGGCGTCAAGCCTATATCAGCCAAAACAGTGATTGGGTGCTCATGATGATCACAATTTACCATCAGCCGCATAAGTTAGTATCAAATCAAGTATGGTTATGCACAAGTTCTTGGATTTTTTAAGTATTACCGGTGGTCATAAGAGAAGACTTGATTGCAGCAGGCGACCAGTCTGGATGGAAGGACTTGACATAGGCAGCAGCACCTGCGGCATGAGGGCAAGCCATTGATGTTCCAGATATTATGTTGAATTTCACAAACCGATTGTCATCTCGGTTTCCCGTTATAGATGCCAACTCTGAATATGCAGCCAATATGCTCAGCCCCGGTGCAGTTATATCAGGCTGCCCACCAAAACTTAATTACTATTTTCTACCTTACATATATGAGAGAGAGAGAGAGAGAGAGAGAGAGAGAGAGAGAGAGAGGGAGTTGTTACCTTGAGGATGTTGGGAGTGATAAACTGGGGTCCTCTGGAGGAGAAAGAAGCCACAAAAGGGGCGGTCATGTTAACAGTTCTTGACTTGTATATTACAGCTCTGGCTGTTCTGTGTAAATTGCAACAGAGAAGAATATATTAGTAATCAATCATCATGTGCAAAGTTTAAAGTACTTGCAAGTAAATGAATACTTATACTAATATAGCATATTAGCAATTGATGATGAGGATGTCAAATTGATAGCTCACCAAGTGCTTGTATTAGCAGTAGAACTCAGGACATTCGTAGTGTCAATGTTAATCACATTATCATTTCAAAATGTTGCTGGGTTTTGCTTTAGTTTTTAAATCAGTTCTGGGCTTTGGGTTTTTGAAAAGAGTTTTAAAAATTGAAAATTTGTTTGGTTGTATATTTTGAAAATAATTTTTAAAAAATTGAATTCAAAACTTGTTCGGTTATGAGTTTTCAAAACTAGTTTTTGAGTTTGTTTGGGTCATTTGTCTTTTTATATTGTAGTCAAAACTTTTTTGCAATATTATAGTGAAATTTGTTTACTTCTTTCATATACATAATTTAAATGTACTTTTTAGATTCATCTAATCTAATCTATACGGCATAGTTTCACTCCGTATTTTTTATTTTTTATAAATGTTTTAAAAATTTTAACACTTATTTTTTGGTTTTATATCCACTCAACCTATATACACTTAAAGTATTTCACATTTATGAAAAACTTTTATAAAATTACTGAATAATGTCAAATATACAAAAAAATAAATAAAAATAAAAAATCACCCAATTAAAAAACTAATACAATTTTAATGTTTTATGTATTTATTAAATTTACTTTTCATTTCTTCATATTTTGTTTATTGTTTAAGTATATCTAGATCATATACATCTAAAACATAAAAAATTATTTGGCCAATACTTGAAAAGGAAACAAAATTGACTGAGTTTTGAAAACTTATTTGTGAAAACCTGAACCAAACAAGTGTTGGGTTTCAAAACTTGGGTTTGAAAGAGTTTTGAAATATATGTTATAAAAACCCAAAACCATACAGGTTTTATATAGCGACTCAAATTGAAACCCGACCCTTTTGTATTTTTTAGTCCTGGATCCGGTACTCATGGTTGTTGTTTATACTCCTTATTGTCTTGTTGTAGTGTGGGATTGGTCATTTAGAGTTGTTAGTTGTGTTTTGAACAGGTTGAAAGTTAGTTTTTCAAAAAAGTTCTATTTGTTTCTTCTCAGGTTTGCTTAAGCAGTCTTTCCTTCACTTGAGTGGTCTTTGGTTCCTTCCAGTTTCTATGTTTACAATCTGAACTTCTAAAAGTGGGGTGTTCTTCGCTCGAGCCATGGGTTGGTCACTCAAGCGGTATTTTGTATCTTACAATCGAGCGGTCTTTCTTTCGCTCGAGCGGTCTCTTGCGGCTCAGGACTACTGGGAGGAGTCATTGTGCGCTCGAGCCTTGAGTTGGTCGCACGAGTGGTTCTTTGTGTCTTACACTTGAGCGGTACTTTGGCCGCTCGAACAGTCTTTGCGTATATCAGTACGAGAAAAAGATCTTTTCAATCACTTTTTGACCCCTCTCTCTCTAAAAGTTAACTTTACCAAATTTCTTCACTTTCTCTCTAGTTCTTGTCTCAACACCTCCATACTTAAAACCGTTGGTCTTGCCGCCATAGTGTTTTGGAAAAAAGTGTTGATCTCATAAAGGTAAACATTTTAATCAGAGAGGTTTTCGTTTTCAGCTCCATCAAAAGTTGGGTCTTGTTCTCCTCTTCTTCTACTCTTGAGGTAGGGATTTCTTCAATCTCCTTGTATGATTCTTAACCTCGTTATGTATTCTTTGAAAAGTATTGTTATTTGGGAGTTGTGGGTTTGATTTAGGGTTTAGTTTTGGAAATATAAAAGGAGGGTTTTCAAATGGATTCATGGGAAATGTTGTGAAAATGAGTATATTGTTGAGTTATGTTGAAATATTGAAAATCTCTCATTTAAATGTGTTTTGGAAAAGAATAGATATTTTGTTGGAAATCTTGGAAATCATTGGTTTGAACTAAGGAAAAAGGAAAGACTGTTGAGTTTTTGAAATAATAAAATGAATATATCTTTTGATGAAAAGAATGGAGTTGGATATGTATTGTCACTCCTATATTGAGATTATGAAATTATAATTATTGTTGGAGATTTATCTTTTGTATAGAGATATCTGCTTTAGGTTATCGATGAATGATAGTTTTGATTGTTGTAGAAATTGCATGAGAATTAGGTTTATTGAAACCAACTACTTATACATCTTACATTGAACATTGTTTCATATTTATAAATTGAAAATGTATCGTTTTGAGAAAAATGAATAAATACCTTGGTGAATTTGATTAGAGAGTGTGGTTGTGATATTATCTATGTTGGCCTGTGTGTCCTTGATGAAAGTCGGTGCCGATCCTTCCAGTTAGTATCGATAAAATGGTTTTAGTAGTGCTTGTATAACCTATTAGCAAACACGTACCTAGAGATTCTCAGTGTTGTGTATCCACTACCCTGTTTTCTGATTTAAAAAGTATTGTTTTACGAATTGATTTATAATCATGGCATTTTATTGTTTTGAAAAAGAAAGTGTAATGTTTTGGTAAATGCTATGCATATGCATTCACCATATGACTTTGTTAAACATCATATAATGTGTTCAAGTATTCTCTATTGGGTCTTTAGTTCACCCTATATGGAAACTAATTTTCAGGTGCTAATGGTATGTCTTCGCCAAGGACTTAACTTAGGAGGATCGTGGAGCTGAAGGCTCATTTTGTTTTTCTTTAATTGTAAATATCTTTTGTACAAGCCTCGAGCTTTATTACTTGTTTTGTGCTTGACCCACTTTTGTTGTAATCAAGTATCATCTTGGAAATATGTAGCCATTAGGGTATAAACTTATTTGTATTCTCTTTTGTTTCAAGTTATTTATACATGTCACATGCTATAGATTCCGAATTTATGATTTATGAATGTATATATGTGTATGTCATCTTTTGTACTATCAAGGCCGGTCCTAAGATTTAGGGGGCTAAGGTGAATTTTGGAAATTGGGGCCCTCTTACATTGAAAAAAAAAAAAAAAAAAAGTTCACGGATAAAACGATAAGTTACAACTTTTTTATTTGTTTGTAGCCATAAAAAAATTTACTTACACATATAATCATTAAATTATAAACAAAACAATTTAATGAAACAAAATCAAGACAAAAAAATTGAGAAAAAATTATTCAATTAAAACTGAAAAAGACTTAGGTAAAAAAATTAGGGCAAAATTATTTATTCCACTAAAATCTAATAGATAAAGAAGGTAAAAAAAAAAGGGATTTTTGGTGAAACCCCCCTTTTGGGCCTTTTTATTAGGGTAAAGGATAACCCAATCAATTTTCTTTCAAAAAGTCCCTGAGTAGGAAATGCCTACCTTAATAAGGACATTTTATAATTTCTATTTTTTTTTATCACAATATTGCCCTTCTATATATACGTATCGTACATTTGAAATATTTGAAATCTGAGCTGAAGATCTCGCAGGAACGAAATCAGAAACAAAATCAATGAAGACGATCTCCAAATCTAAAGATCTCGCAGCCAAAGATCCCTCACTTGGTCAACGATAGACAATCTCGCCGCCGACGATCAACACTCTCAATTAAACGAGAGTTTCATTGAGATTTGTGATTGTTGATCGAGTTTTAGAAGTTTTTCTTCTCAATTAGATATGTTTATTTGTTGATTCATTTGTTTTGTTTTTGTTTTCGTTTTTTTTTTGGATTTATTTTTGTTGTTTTTTATCTGATTTCATTTGACAGAACTAGAGTAAAATTTTACTCTGGTTCTATTGCTCTGTTTTTTGTTTCAAATAATTAGAGTAAAATTTTACTCTGGTTCTATTGCTCTGTTTTTTGTTTCAAATAATTAGAGTAAAATTTTACTCTAGTTCTATTGCTCTGTTTTTTGTTTCAGATAATGAGAGTAGAATTTTATTCTGGTTCTATTGCTCTATTTTTTGTTTGAGAGAATTAAAGTAAAATTTTATTCTGGTGTTAGAATGACAGTAAAATTTTACTGTCAAGAGGTGGTCATTGCCAAACACTTCAGCCGCCACAAACACTGCCTCCGCTTTTTTACTTTTGTGCAGAGTAACATTTTACTTTTAGATTCAGAGTCTAACATTTTACTCATTTTTCATAATAAAATTTTACTTTTATATAGAGTAAAATTTTACTTTTGTGCAGAGTCTAACATTTTACTAGTTTTTCAGAGTAAAATTTTACTTTTATATAGAGTAAAATTTTACTTTTAATTTCAGAGTGTAACATTTTACTTTTAATTTCAGAGTGTAACATTTTACTTTTATTCAGAGTAAAATTTTACTTTTAAATTCAAGGTGTAACATTTTACTCTTAGATTCAGAGTGTAACATTTTATTCTTATTTCAGAGTAAAATTTTACTTTTATGCAAAGTAAAATTTTACTTTTACATTCATGTCTCAAGTTGTGTTGGTGACACACTGTATGAGTTGTCAATCTTTGGCAAACCTAATAGTAAAATTTAACTCTAAAATATAGTACAATGTTACACTAAACCACAATAAAATTTTATCAACACAAATTGACTTTTGGACTTGTGGTGACAGTAAAATTTTACTTTGATAGTGATAGTAAAATTTTACTGTTAATTGTTTCATATTTCCCCACTTATATGGAAGGACATTTCAGTCAATTCATGACATTTTTTTAATTGAGGGGCTTTTGGAGTCATTGTTTAATTCCGTGGGCTTCATACAAAATAGGCCCAATGAAAGGGACTTTTCACCAAAAATCCAAAAAAAAAAAAAATAGGACCCATATATTGTATGTATTGTTCTTCTTTGGCCCAAACATTTTTTTAAAAAAATATATATTTTCATTTTAATAAATATGGGCCAAACTACACTTATAAATAAATATAGACTAAACCATACATAGACCCAATAAAATATTTTGGGGCCCTTTAAATTAATCCTAAAATCAAAAAAAATATATATATATTGGGCCTATAACATTTTACTAAATTTTGAGGCCCTATTTTTGGGCCAAAATTTTGGAGTTTAAGGCACAAGCCTTACTGACCTTAGGTCAAAGCTGGTCCTGTGTACTATTAAAGAGAATCGATGAAAGGTTAATATTTTGTAGGTTTATGCTTTTCCATTATATGTCATGGGATGGTTAGTTGTTATGTTTTGGGGCGTTACATTTTGGGTTTTGAAAAAGTGATTCAAAAACTCAACCAAATGGGCGTGTGCTCCAATTCTCTCCATAAAATTAATGCAGAATTCCTTAATTCCTTATTAGTTTCCTTCATGGTTCCTTATACCTTCTAGTAGTGGCAACTGTTGGAGAAGAAATCAGATTTCTCAAAAAACATAAAATCTAATGACTAGAATGATGTGGAAGATATATCACAAAGAGTTGGTGATTAGCTAGAGGAGTCAAGGTCTTTTAGAATTTTTACAATCTATCCTAAGAATACTGTTAATGTCAAGTATTCAAATGTTGGTGTCAAAAGGGTGGGCCGGGCGTAGCGCTAAAGCTACCCCTTGATGACCTGATGGTCATAGGCTCAAGTTGTGGAAACAGCATCTCCGCTTGTAGGGATAAGGTTACGTACATCAACCCTTCCCCAGACTGCGCTTAAGCGAGAGTTTCGTACATTGGGTACGCCCTTTATTCAAATGTAGGTGTCACATATTTTTCTCTCACAGAAATGTTTTGGTATTTTTATATTCATGTAAGACAATTTGGTGCATGATATATATTATAGTTTCTCTTATCCTAATATGTGTATAATTAGGTGTCATGACTCGAGTTGTACAAGCATAAAGCTTCCAAGAGTGGGAAAGTTAAAAAAATAAATAAATGAACTAAAAATACATAAATAAGTAGTAGGGAGAAAGGTTAAAGAAAATGCTTGTGAAGATACAATGATAAGTGAGAGGGTGAGAAAAATAGCCACCATGAGAGATTGAGTGAAATCACATAGTTTAATGTAACAAAAAGTTCAACAATAATAGAAAATATATTTGAGAGCATGCATTTCAAAATTCAAATTTATTGGTCAATTTTGCACTTTTTTTAGGATCTCTCTATTAATTCGGCCAAAGAAAAATGAGCGAACAAAACACACCTTTTTTTATTAGCTAAATCAATAGAGTGGTCCTACAAAAAATGCAAAATTAATCATTGAAACAGTATACTTTATTCATAGTATGTGAACAAATTTCAAACTCCCAGAAAAAGGACACTTCTTTTTGTATAGTTCCATTCTGGTATATAATATTAATATTACTCCAATAAAAGGAAGTAAAAGAACTTACTTAGTGGTGTTAATATATTGGTCAATCTTGGTTCCTTCAGTAACAGTTATCATAGTTGCTGGAATAAGAAAGGAGAAGGCTAAGTCTGAGTTGTCATATGCCATGATGATTCCTTCCCCACCTAAATCTCTGATGGTGGAATCCTGGCCACTAGTTCCAAGGCAGTAGATGATCCTTCCCTTTACCATATTCTTGCTCAGAGTTCCCCAATCACATGCACTGCCAAATCATTTGACATACCAGTGTATCATTACAACTCTTCCAAGTTGAAAAATATTTTATGTAACAAGTATGTGACGTGATTGAGATAACGTGATGTATCCATTTCATTTATAGACTGTCATCATGTAACAAAAGTGGAGCTTGAGAAGTCACTTTATGCTTGGCCTTCAAGTGCAGAAATATTCGACCACATCAAATTTCGGTCTCACTTTCTACCATATGTCAATTAACGAGTGAAAGGATATATCATGTCATCTCAACCACATGACGTCCCCGTTACATAAAGTACTTATATACATATATATACATCAAGCAGTGCTATAAATGAGTAAATTATATTTCTAGTCCTCGACTTCTGTGTTATTTTGGTACTTAAGTTTTAAACTATATCAATTTAGTTTCTAATGTATAAAAGGTGATTCAATTTGGTCCGTTAACCAAATGCTGTCAATAGACACCGATAAAATCAGTGGTAAATGTGTAATTTTGGAGACGAAACTGACACATCGTATATTCAAGAGACAAAGTAAAAAAATTTAAATGAGTTTTCACATTTGTCCCCAAATATAATGGCGTTTACTGATGGAATTAGGTAGGAAAACCAAATTGAAATACTTTTTATACAATGGACATTAAATTAATATAATTTAAATATTAAAAACTAAAATGACACAAACAATATACTTTAAAGACTAAAAAAATAATTAACCCAATAAATTAGTAAGGCTAAGTACTGTCAGTGTTATAAATTAAAAAACAATAATTTACAAACAGAATTTTGATACATAAAATTTATTGTGACAATGTTATTTTTAAAATTATGAGTCATTACAGGAAATTTTTTGGTTAGCTTTAAAACAACCACATCCACATCACAGTACAAAAATTTTATAAAAAAATATGTTAATATATATCATTACCCACTTGAATAATTTATTTCACTAGGAAAGTGATCAAGATATGCCATTCATCTTTTATGGTTAAATTAAATATGGTTGCCTATCTATTACTTTTTTTCAAATCCTAAAAGCATAAGCGAACGGATTCATGAGTTTAATATAGGGTAAATAAATAAAATAACAAAAAAAAAAGAAAGAAAAAGAAAATATCAATTACAATATCAATTTTTACCGCAATGAAAATAAAAAATAAGATAAATATATATATAAATAAGCAATATCAACCATTAGACAATCTGTCTACTAGAATGAGGCACCTTGAGTTCTTCTTAATGCTCTTTTATATCATTAAATGTATCTTTGATAGAATCGACAATGTCTTCAAGTAATAGCAACTATTAGACAATCTATCTACTAGAATGAGGCACCTTGATTTTTTCTCAATGCTCTTTTATATCATTAAACACATCTTTAATGGAACAGCAATGCTAGGTATCATGAAAAGTCTTTCATGAAAATGATCATGAAAGGCTTGTGACCTTTGGATTACACTTAGAATAAAGCACCACACACTAATCAAGGTAATCTAAAGGTCACAAATTTTTCATGATCATTTTCATAAAAAAAATTTCATGATCCTTAACATTTCTCTTAATGAAATTGACAATGTCTTCCTTAATAAATATAGTAATTTGTTGATTTCTCCTCCGCTTTCTTCTCTTAAATTTTTTTAAAACCTAAAGGGCCAGTTACTTAAAATTTTATTTTAAAAAAAAAAATTAAAAAAAACGAAAGAAAAGAGGTGAGTCTGTATAATTTTTTAAAAAACTATTAACTAATATTATAATAAAAGGATTTTTTGCTCCCCTTTCCCTCTCTAATATCCTTGAATACAAACAGTTTCAAACAATTTGCAATATGTACCTGACATTTCCATATATTTCGTCACTGTAATTTGCTGCATGGGCTCCATTTGTTAGAGAATACATTTGTCTTTTGGGTGAGAATGTGTTGATGGAAATTCCCTACAAACCAAAAGACAGATCATATAAAAGAAAGAAAGAGAGAGAGGCTTACAAAGAGAAAAACAGAGAAAAATAAAAACTTACAGACACATTCTGTCCATTACCCAATTTAACAGTGGTCTTGAACTGTCGATTGATGCTACTTGCAGCCACTGTCATGATCCATGGCGCGACATTTTGGATGGATGCAAAGTCAGGCCCTGAATTCCCTGCCGAGCAAGAAGTGAGGATTCCATTCTTCATGGCATGGAAGCTTCCAATGGCGATAGGATCTTCAAAGAATTGTCTAGGTGTTCCACCTATAGAGATCGATATAATATCGACCCCATCGGCAATAGCAGCATCAAAGCCAGCTAAGAGATCCATGTCGGTGCAACCGACACTCCAGCATACTTTGTACATTGCAATACGAGCAGAAGGGACTCCTCCGCGTGCAGTCCCTTTTGCTATGCCATACAAGCTTGCATCCTTGACAGGTATGCCGGCAGCAGTGGAAGAAGTGTGTGTGCCATGGCCGTCGTTGTCTACTGGACTCAGATCATCTACGGGGCCGCTGTCCAGGTTGTAGCATGTTGCTCCGATGACCTTGCTGCCCAGGTTGACATGAGATTCAAAGTTATAACAATAAGTTTAGGTGTCACGAAAAGATGTTTCGTGAAAATTGTCTTGAAGTCATGGCTGGCTGATTGGGAAAGCTTAGGATAGACTGGCGAGTCGACCGGCTATGGTTTTTGAGACTATATTTTATAAAAAAAAATTCGTGATACATAGTATTGCTGAAGTTATAATCCCATCCAGGATGATATATTTATTTGGAAACTACTAAATAATTCACGATGTTTAAAAGCACATAAAAATCAAGCATTTTTGCTAGGGAAAATCATTAATGGGTACTCCGTAGATAAAAAAAAATTAGTAGACCTAAACACATAATGTTCTTGGAGTTATAACCACTGACTATAACACAAATTTGGTAAGAGAGAGAAAACATACTTGTTGCATCCAACGAAGTTAGTTCCATTTGCACATTTGCCCTTCCATTTGGATGGAGGAGGTCCGAAGCCTACGTCACTAAAACTGGGTGACTTTATCCAAATTCCTACAACAACAAAAATTAGAGAAAGACATCAAACTCAGTAATACAATAAAATTTAAAAAAAAATGACATTCTAATTTGTTAAATATATGATAGCGATTCTATGTTAGTGTTACTATGAACACATATATTATTATCAGCTTCAGATCATTTGTTCTCATTCTCTATTTCAACTCTCTTATCTCATAATTCTAGTGTTGTTACAGCATTATAATTTAAATTCAATATAGTCTATTTGATTTTCAATATCATTTTCTTTCCCTCGACACCACACCCACAACACAACACAGCAATTGCACCACCATTACTAGGCTTCACAGAAACATTTAATCAATAAAACACACCAAATACACTCCTCACTAGATATCAATAGTCATATATCAATCAATCAAAGGAACATAAGCATTCAATATTGCTAAAGAGTCCAGTAGAAGAACTGCAAACCCACATCGAAATTGCCGATCGGAACGCAACACAACGAATGCAACAAAGTTGGGCGCCAATTAAAATATCGGAATTTTAGCAGCCATAAGCATGAATCTAAGTTAAGTTGTGTCTCCATGTTGGATGAATTGTCGAAAAGGTTGAGAATTTGGTGTATCCAAAGGGAAGGGCTTGGGTGGAGGTGTGTTTGGGGTGTGTGACGAGATCAAGAACAACAATGAAGGGTTGAACCTAGTTTGGAGATGGAAGTGAATCCCAGTTGAGGTTTGAGATGAAATGTGAAGTTGGGTCAAGTTTAGCGGGTCATGGTAGTGTGCAGAGAGCAGAGCGGGACCTTTCATTGTTGTAAGAACTGTAAGGTCGAGTCGAGGGATTGCAACGAAGGACGGGAGAAATGAAGTAAAAGTCCATTGTGGGGCTTTGGAACACAAGGGGTGTGGGGCTTTGGCAAGATTTTGAGCATAATGTCTCGTACCGACTCATTGGGGATGCGAGTTCTATACCACGCACCTTGCAAGCTCATTAGTTTATAAACGGCACGGCAGGCAGGGTAGATCCCTATCGTATCACCTGGATTAGTCCTTGGGCATAATGCACGAAGGTATGCAGTACCACTCATGGAGCCGGCTTCTCAAGAAGATGACAAGCAGCCAGTCCGTGACACGTGGTATCAGAGCAGGCTAGTGACAAGGGAAGAAAAGGTAACAAGTCTTCTGGTGCTAGCGAGACTATGGTGATCGAGCAAACCCATGGGATGGACAACACTAGCAAAGCAAGGAAGGACAAGTAATGAGATGGGCGTGACATTGTTGCAACCATGGAGACTCAGTTAGCTAAGTTAAAGCTTGCCATGGATGACTCGGGAGAGCATCTTGATGTGTTGGAGCAAAGCTTAGAACATGAGGTAGAAGGTCTCAAGGGGGAGATCAAGGAACTCTATGACGGCATGCTTTCCAACATCAATTCCGTGGTGCATAATAGCCAAGTTGCCAATGATTCCTTCCAAACCAAAGTGTCGAAGATGCTCGAGAACTTTGAAGCCCACTTGGAAGAGATGCACCAAGATGTAGCGATATATAAGAAGGCCATAGTTGGGGGAGCTGTGACCATGCTAGGGACATATAAGGTGGAGGTACCAAAACCAAAACCTTTTGACAGAAAAAGGGATGCCAAATAAATGGACAACTACTTATGACATATGGAAAGATACTTTAAAACGATAGTAGTAACCGCAGAAGATGCTAAGATACGAACTGTAGTCCTTTACCTTGCAGATACAATAACACTCTGGTGGCGTCACAAACATGCTGACATTGAGAGAGGTATGTGCACCATAGCAACTTGGGATGATTTCAAAAGAGAACTTAATAAGCAATTTTATCCCTAGGATGTGGCCTACAAAGCAAGGAAGAGCATGGCAAATCTTAAACACACAAAGTCTATTCGAGACTATGTAAAGGAATTCTCTACTCTTATGCTTGAAGTCCCAAGTATGACTAATGAAAAACTACTCTTCAATTTCTTGGACAACCTACAACCATGGACATAGCAAGAATTATGCCGACGTGGAGTACAAGATCTTGCCTTGGCCATGGCAGTGGCAAAATTGCTTATTGAGTACAAACGTGAGGATGGTAAGGCCAAGACATCCAAGGGTGACCCTAGAAGAAGTTCTAGTGAAAGTGAGGAGGATGAGGATGAAGGCATCCGACGCAAGGAAAGGCACTTCAAGCCTCCCACTGGAAAAGAGGGCAAAGGCAAGGTTAGAGAGAACAAGGAGATATTCAAACCCAAGACCAAGTGTTTCTTATGTGACGGGGCCACATTGGGCAAAAGAGTGTCCTAAGAGGCAAGCCCTCAATGCCATGATTGAAGAACAGGAAAAGGTGCAAACTCTGCAGATAGGATCTCTACAACTGCTTGGTGCCATCAAATCGAAGCCTACACATTGACCTAATGGGATAAGGGCTTAATGTACGCGGATGCCAAGATCAACGAGAAGGCGACGCAAATCATGGTAGACATAGGCACATCGCACAACTTCATCAAGACAGAGGAGGCTAAGAGGCTTGGTCTTAAACTTGACAAGGGTCAAGTATTGATCAAAATGATGAACACCAAGGCAAAGCCCGTAGATGGCATGGCTCGAGGGATTGAGCTATACCTCAGTAGGTGGTGCGGAAAAGTCAATTTTTTGATAGCATCACTCGATGACTATGACATGGTGCTAGGGATGAAATTCTTGCGAGAGTTCAACGTAGCATTGTTACCTCATAACAACACTATGTGCATTATGGAGAGTGGGCCTTGCATGGTCTTAATGGTAAGTAAGCTAAACAGTAAACTCAAACTTTTGTTAGCAATATATATCAAGTTGGAAACAGACAAGAAAGAGGTAGTAGGCATTGCCAAGAAGATGATTGGCTCTACAGAAGATAGCCCACCGACATGCATAGTTGTTAAGTCATCAATAAGGTAAGTGGACAAGGCAAATTTAAGAAGGCGCAAGTCAAAAAGAAAACTTGATGTTCAAGGAAGAAGGCGCGACGAGGGCATCGCGATCATAAATGAGGGAGAATGTCACGTCCTGCCAAATTACATAGACAGAATTGCCTACCAAAAGGAAGTCTCAAGAAAGGGAGGCTAATGGTATATTCTGGAAGCTCCTGGAAAACTTGAGAAAATGAGAGAATATGGTATATAATTCTATAATGTACCTGGAAGGATCTATAATAAGTTTTATAACATTTAAGTGAATATTAGAGAGATGGAAGCAATAGAAGCTTTAGAACCCCGTAGAGAAATGGAGGTGGTAAAAGACCCTTGTACTTACTTCTAGAATGAGGTGGATGTTTGTATAAATATTTTTAGGAAGGATTCTAGAACCCTCTTGTAGGATAAGGAAACCTTCCATGAGAAGTTTCTCCATAGTTCTTTTCTTGTGTGTTCTAGAATACTCTAAAGGAGTGTAAGAACTCGAATATAATAAAATTAAGTAAATAATTAAATAATAATAATATTACAATCTCAAATATTTTAATGGTGAATCCTGAAGTGTAAATTAAATATTTGGAGGGTCTTTTAATTAATTTTAAACCTAAAATAAATTTATGGTAGAAATCTCTAATTTGGAGGCAAGATTTGGTATTAAAATAAATAATAGTAATAATGTTAAATAATAATAATAAGTGGATTGTTGGTTATGTTTATATTGATAACAAAAAGAGAAAAGAAAAACCCTAACTCCCTTATTATTTTCACAACACAACAGCAATCACTTTAGGTTTCTTAGTAGCCGGGAGTCATTGTGTGTGTGTGTGTGTGTGTGTGAGAGAGAGAGAGAGAGAGAGAGAGAGAGAGAGAGAGAGAGAGAAATTTCCAGCATCTTGTGGTTCTACAACTTTAAGGTATTGTTCTTCTATAATACATTATATCTATGATTATTGTGTATAGATGTTTCGGTGTATTGATTGGAAGAAAAAAAAAAGAAAAAAAAATGAGTAATGGGTTCACTGATTAGGTGTCTGGAGGATTGATCAGGTTAATAGTTGGTGTGGAATAGTGTAATGGGTATTGTGGATGTATGAAAAACAAGTATATGGTGGGTTATATTCAATGACTATTTTTGCTTGTAATGGTGGACCTTGTGAGTGAAACGTGAGTTAGGTAGGAATACTTGACCACCATTGTTTGTGAATATCATGGTTTTTTTATGTAGTTTGAGGAATTGATCGGGTAAATAAAGTTGAGGGTGCAATTTATGAGCATGAAATTCTGCACATAGTTACAAACTTTAAAAATCAAGAAACCATATCAAACGAATGAAGTTTGAACAGAAATTTCTGCAGTAGATTAATTACATATTGAATTTCATATCTGAATTTTCTCATTATTTTTGGGAGTCAAAATCCATATAAACTGATACGTTCAAATCTGTCCAGAAAACTGATTTAAAACAGTAAGTTCGGAAGCATCGTTCTCTCTGGGTATAAATCTGAAAATTATCAAATTAGCATCATTAGAACTGGTTATGTGTCTAGTTTCTTACATTTTTGGCCTTGCATTGATTGCTTGTGTATACTAAGAGAATCATTAATTTCTTTAAAGTGCTGCAGAAAACAACCTGTTTAGACATAATTAATTGTAGATAATTATTTTCACAAGCAAATCAAGTAAAACCAATTGGGTTTGAAACATAGGATATATTAGTTGATATCTGGAGGGTTTTGGAATTTTTCGAACAGTGTGGAGTGGGTTTTGTAATTTTCAAAGTTAGTGATTAGATTGGAAAAGTTTGTTTAAATTCTATTTTATCTTAAAGTTACTTTTAATTAAGTTTTGATTTGAACCCATATCTTTGGTGATTTTAGACCTTGAAGAACAAGAGCTTAGATAATATTTAAGGGTAACGGTGAGTTGGGTTGAGCTGTGTTAGTGCGTTTAGTGTGGGGTACTTAGTTATTATTCTCTTTAGTATTTTTAAATTAGTAGTGACGTGTAGTCTTCATACTTGGCTCAGGGCACTAGTTGGTTTTTCATACTTTATTCGAGGATTATATTATTTCGTTTTTAGGTGAGTAGTTTCATGCTACATATTTTTATAAATGTTCCCCTACCCTGAATTGTTGGAAAATTAAATTGTTATTTCAGGACTAAACTGTTTTGATAAATTATTATATTATCAATGGAATCAAATTATTTCTGAAACATGTGTGAACTTGGCATACTGTAAACTATTTGTTTTGGTCTCATGTTTATAATGGTGAACTACCATGTTTTGCGAAACTGATGTGTATTGATTATTGGGACCATCTATATATTTTAGTTTAGGGAAATTATTCTACTGTGTGTGGTGACTCTGGCCCCTAGGGAACAGATCTGGGTTGGTGTAATAACCCCAACCCTGATTAACATTAATTGGCACTTAATTATACCTAACATAATTAAGAGGAAACCCGGAATTAAGTTGCACGTGTATTGCATGATTAATGTGTTTTTATCTGTTCGGTGTCGAAATATCTATTCGTGTTTTAAACTTTAAATTGCGAATTGGAAGCCTTATCGGCACCCGATTTCGAAATTGATTAGTGTTTTAGACCAGTTAGATTTTACGTGATTTTATGGTGGGTTCCATTAAAATTCAATTCGGTGCGATTAAATTAGATTAAATAACATTAAATTATGAGTTCAGTTATTTACAATAGTGCCATTGAAGCCCACTATCTAAGACAACCATGGAACTTAGTCTTAGAACATTGTTTCCATCACCTTGTTGTGAGACCAATGGCTAAAGAGGGAGAGAAGTAGGAGAAAATTGTGGTCTTCAAGGAATTGCTTGGAAATTTAAGGAAAATGAAGAGTTGTGTGCAAACTTGAGCTTCTAAGCTTGACATTGAAGGTTTAAGGTAGGAATACATCCTCCCATTTATGTAATTGAACTAGCTCTAGCATATTCCTTGACATATTGAAGATTAGAGTCTAAGTTTAGCTTGAAATTGTGAATTGGGTGGTGTAACATGCATGCATGTGCATATTCATAGCAATTGAAGTTGTTTGGTATCAAATCTCCACATGCATGTGCATGTTTTTGCTAAAGTCCATGAGTTCATCAAGATTCTAAGTTTAATTTTGTTTTGGATCATGTTTTGGAGCTTTGAAATGAAATTGAACTCATGTATGTTTGTTTAAACCTTGTTCTTGGTGATTTATAGAATTTATGTTCAAATTGACTCATCCTTGAGCTTTAATTTTTCAAATTGAGTTTTGGAACTTGATATACTATGAGTTTTGTTTGTTTTCCAAGAAATTGAGCTCAAGGGGTTGAGTTTTGAATGGTTAAGAGTTGAATTTGAGCATTGGAGTTCAATCTGGAAATTCCAGATTTTTGTCTCCCGCTCGAGTGGGGAAAGTGGCGCTCGAGCGGGGAAATCGAGCTCCCAGCATCTCTCACTATTTTACAGTACGCTCGAGCGGCGGATTTCACGCTTGAGCGGAGGCCTGTGTCTCACGCTTGAGCGAGGGTTGAGCGTCTATCGAGCGTAAATTTTGAGCATCCAGCATTTTTACTGTAGCACACAGTCCGCTCGAGCGACGGAATTCACGCTCGAGCGGAGACCCTTTGTCTGCATGTCCGCTCGAGCGTAGAAAGCCACGCTCGAGCGGGATCCCTGTTTTCCGAAAATTTTGTAAAGTGTTTAAACGTGCATTTTTGCATCCTCATTCCATCCTAGGCATTCCTAGGCCATGTTTAAGGCTCCATACTAAGGATAAGAGGTTAGGTACACACTTAGAATCATTGATGTGGGTTTCGTACAATTGGATTGCATGTTTCAAGTGTGTATCCGTGATGCGTTATGTAGGTCACGTGCCACAATCTGTTTGATCCTTTTGACTCCGTCTACCTGTATCAACGCCCACTGTGAGTAATAACTCTGTAAAGTTATGTTTAACTTTAAGTATTTTCTAACTGATATGATATGATCTGCTTTCTGAAATGCTAAGTTATGAATTATGAATGAATGTCCAATTTTCTAAAACGTATTGTGGCACCCTTAGTCCATATGGCCTTCGCCCGGGGGTAACAATACCGTGGCATATGGCCCTCGCTCGGGGGTAACAATACCGTGGCCTATGGCCCTTGCCCGGGGGTAACAATACCGTGGCATATGGCCCTTGCCTGGGGGTAATAATACCAGGGCTACTTGCACGCAAGATATGGACCTTTATGGTTGTTGGTACCAACTCTGTCTGTGGTCTCTAGACCAATTTGATCTGTTAGCTAATGGGTGTACCACATATGATCTTATGCAAAATCTGAATCTGAATATGAATATGAATATGAGCATGTATCTGAATCTGTTCTGATTTGAAATCTGGAAATGCATAAGACTCTGTTTTGTTAAGATTATGGGTTCTGATATAAACTCTGATTTCTGACTCTGTGATGGACATCATTCATTAACCCTTTACTCTGTTATTATTCACTGGGCTTTCGCTCATGGTTTATATATATATATATGTGGGTGAGCCGGCACAAGACCCTGGCCAAAGTTGATGGCCCTCTGTGTTATTTTTGGTTAGCCACCTGTTGTGTCTTCCGAGGAGGTTCCGCCTGAAGCCTAAAGCCATGGCAGTTGTGTACCTCATGCTAGTCTTTGTGCTTGTTGTATAGTTGGATCTTAGGACGTACTTTGTGTAAATATTTTGTACATACAGGTGTATCAGACTAGCATGTTTATGTATATAAATAAGTTTTGAATTTTCTGTCCCATATACGTCATCACAGCTCATTGGACCTTGTTTACTTTATGTATTTGCTTCCGCAGCCCCTTAATATTTGTTATTCTGTTCAGAGGCCTTTGGTAATCCACGGATTACTAGCCGGTTATGGTACCAAACCTATAGGGGCGGGTTTGGGTCGTGACAGAGTGGTATCAGAGCACGAGTTATACCGCACACACAGGTCCGTATGAGCTCAGGATGTCCTAGTAAGGATTAGGGGCATTCCATTTGCATGTGTGGATGTGTGGTAATGCAACTGAATGTTTAAACTGACTGTATATTTGAATATACCTATGCTTGATATCCTGTGATGTCTGTATAGTAAGATGGAGAACTCAAGGGGAAGTGGTGAAGGTGAATCATCAGAGGCTCACATGAGCCGAATGGAACAGATGTTAGCAGCATTGACTGAGACCCTAACACAGCAACAAAGACAGCAACCTCTACCTCCTCCGCCCCCACCGGTACAAGTTGAGGCAGATAACAATGACATTATAAATCTGACACAGAAATTCATGAAGATGAAACCGCCGACATTCTATGGTGGGATTGAGCCACTGAAGGCAGAAACATGGTTGCTTGAAATGAAGAAATTGTATGAGGTGTTTCCATGTTCAGAAACCCAAAAGGTCCTTCTAGCCACCTATACTCTGAAAGATGAAGCCCGAAGGTGGTGGTTACTAATTCAAAATGGTCACGAAAATATGACATGGACACAGTTCAATGCAATCTTCTATGACAAGTATTTTCCCCAGTGCTTTCGAAACAGGAAAGTCTCAGAATTTCAGGAACTCAAACAAGGCAGAATGTCCGTGGCCGAGTATGAGGCCAAGTTCACTGAGCTAGCCAGGTTTGCTTCTCATATGGTGGACACAGACTACAAGAAGGCCCGCAAGTTTGAGGATGGCTTGGATCTGGACATACTGGATAGGGTGGGAGTCCTGAATCTACCCACATACGTGAGTGTTTTGGATAGGGCATTAATGGCAGAATCCATTCTAGCAGCAAAGAAACAAACTCTTGTTCCACGGACTGATTGGACAGGGAAAAGATCCGGGAATAGCTTTAAAAAGAGTCGTTCATTTTCTGGGAATAAGAAGCGTAACACAGGGTCTTACAGTAACTCAAGCCAAGGTAGTGGCTTTACGCCAAATTGCCCCAACTGTGGGAAGAAGCACAAAGGTACCTGTTACCGAACATCAAGCGCATGTTTTAGTTGTGGCAAGACAGGCCATATGATGAGAGATTGTCCCCTTAGATCTGAGACGACTAGTCGTCCTGCAGCGAGTTCAGTGGGATCTGCTTTTGTGGCCAAAACCAACGTCAAAGCCAATGCAGGAAAGGAACCGTTAAGACAAGGCCGAGTGTTTGCCTTAGTGCCTGGAGATGTACCGAACACCTCTACCGTGGTGTCAGGTACACTTTCTGTATGTTCTCAATATGCATGTGTGTTGATAGATTCTGGTTCTACGCATTCTTTCGTGTCGCATGCTTTCTCTCGAAAATTGACTAGGCCACTAGAACATATGACATGTGTATTATCTGTATCTGCGCCTTCTGGGGATTCTCTGATGTGCACTCATGTTTATCCGGCTTGTGATATTGTGGTTGGTGATATGATGTTGTATGTAGACTTATTGCCCTTGAACATAAATCATTTTGATTGTATCTTGGGGATGGACTGGTTGACTAAATACTGTGCTACTATTGACTGTGCAAATAAAACTGTTGTGTTTAGACCACCGGGGATGCCTGAATTTACTTTTATTGGGAATGGGGTAGTTCCTCCCCCGTATTTGATTTCGGCTATGAAAGCCGTAAAACTCCTTAGGAAAGGATGTAGGGGTTACCTGTGTTCTATACTGACTGCACCATCTGACAGTATTACTATTGAAACAATCCCGGTTGTTTACGAATTTTCCGATGTGTTTCCCACTGAATTGCCTGGAGACTTAGTTGATAGGGAGATTGAATTCACTGTTGAGGTGTTACCGGGGACACAACCTATTTCCAAGACTCCCTATAGAATGTCTACTTCCGAACTGAAAGAATTGAAAACCCAACTTCAGGAACTGTTAGATAAGAAATTTATCCGTCCGAGTACTTCACCTTGGGGTGCCCCAGTTTTGTTTGTCAAAAAGAAGGATGGATCGTTGAGACTGTGTATAGACTATCGGGAACTGAATAAAGTGACTATCAAGAACAAATACCCTTTGCCTCGGATAGATGACTTGTTTGATCAGCTTCAGGGTGCCCAAGTGTTTTCTAAAATTGACCTTAGGTCCGGGTATCATCAATTAAAAGTTAGAGCCGAGGACATAGAGAAAACTGCATTTCGAACTAGATATGGACATTATGAATTCTTGGTAATGCCGTTTGGAATGACTAATGCACCTGCCGCTTTCATGGATCTTATGAATAGGGTGTTTAAATCATATCTGGATGACTTCATTGTTGT
This sequence comes from Camellia granthamiana, assembly GCA_036172215.1. Taxonomy (NCBI): domain Eukaryota; kingdom Viridiplantae; phylum Streptophyta; class Magnoliopsida; order Ericales; family Theaceae; genus Camellia; species Camellia granthamiana. The sequence continues at coordinate 67,040,319 of CM069912.1, forward strand.
ATTTATTGATGATATTCTGATATATTCTAAAGACAGGAAAGAACATGAGAACCATTTGAGAGTCGCCCTACAGATCTTGCGGGAGAAGAGATTGTATGCTAAATTGTCCAAGTGTGAATTCTGGCTGGACAGTGTGGCCTTTTTGGGTCATGTTGTCAACAAGGATGGTGTTTCTGTGGACCCTCAGAAAATTGAAGCTGTTGTGGATTGGCCTAGACCTACGAATGTGACAGAAGTCCGAAGTTTTCTGGGACTCGCAAGCTACTACCGGAGATTTGTGAAAGACTTCTCAAAGCTTGCCTTGCCATTGACTCAGTTAACTCAGAAAAACATGCCATTTGATTGGAATGACCAAAGAGAGACAGCTTTCCAAGAGTTGAAAACCAGGTTAGTGACTGCACCAATTTTAACCTTGCCTAATGGTGTTGATGGATTCCAAGTGTACAGTGATGCTTCTTATAAAGGCTTGGGGTGTGTACTAATGCAAAATGGGAAGGTGATTGCCTATGCTTCTAGACAACTCCGACCACATGAAAAGAATTACCCAACACATGATCTCGAATTGGCGGCCGTGGTATTTGCCTTAAAGATATGGCGTCACTATTTGTATGGGGTAACCTGTGAAATTTATACAGACCATAAAAGCTTGAAATATTTCTTCACCCAAAAGGAGTTGAATATGAGACAGAGGCGTTGGTTGGAACTAATTAAAGATTATGACTTGCAAATTTTGTATCATCCAGGTAAGGCTAATACCGTAGCAGATGCTTTGAGTCGAAAATCTGGTGCGAGTTTGTTGTGTTTGCTATCCAACTGGAAGGACTTGTCAATTGACTTTGACCAAGACGGACTGATATCTGCCATCTCTGCTCAACCCACTATTCTTGATGAGATTAAATAAAAACAATGTGAAGATGAATACTTGAAAAAGATTAAAGAGGAGATTGATTCGAAACCGAGGCCAGGATTTGTGTTTGAAAATGATGTGTTGAAATTTCAGAACCGTCTTTGTGTGCCTGATTGCTATGATTTGAGGAAACGTGTTATGACCGAAGCTCACAATAGTAAATTTGCTATGCATCCGGGGAACACGAAGATGTACCATGATTTGAAACAGAATTTTTGGTGGCCTGGGATGAAAAGGAGCATTGCAGACTTTGTGGCTAGATGCCTACACTGCCAACAGGTGAAAGCTGAACATCAACGGCCTGCCGGTTTGCTACAACCACTACCAATACCAGAATGGAAATGGGAGCATATTACCATGGACTTCATTGTGGGATTGCCTCGTTCTTCTCGAGGTATGGACTCTATTTGGGTTATAGTGGACCGTTTAACTAAGTCTGCACATTTTCTGCCTGTTAAAACTATTTATAATGCTGATAAATTGGCCAACATCTATATAGCTGAAATTGTGAGATTGCATGGAGTGCCAGTGTCTATTGTGTTTGATAGGGACTCGAAGTTTGTATCAAGATTTTGGCAAAGTCTACAACAGGCTTTGGTAACAGAATTGAGACTGAGCAGTGCTTATCACCCACAGACCGATGGCCAAACTGAACGAACTAACCAAACTCTGGAGGATATGCTCAGAATATGTGTATTAGACTTCCAGGGAAATTGGGAAACCTACTTGCCATTAGCTGAATTTGTGTACAACAACAGTTACCATTCAAGCATTGGGATGGCTCCTTACGAAGCATTGTATGGAAGGAAGTGTCGATCTCCAATATGTTGGGCTGAAGTAGGTGACAGACCTTTGTTAGGACCCGAACTGGTGCAAGAAACGACCGAGAAAGTAAAACTGATACAGCAGCGTCTGAAAACTGCACAGAGTAGGCAAAAGAGCTATGCCGATGTTCGGAGAAGAGAAAGGGAATATGAAGTGGGGGACCATGTGTTCATTAAAGTGACCCCAATGAAGGGTCAAGCTCGGTTTGGTGTGAAAGGAAAATTGGCGCCAAGGTATGTTGGACCTTATGAAGTTCTCGAAAAGATCAATCCGGTGTCATATCGGATAGCTTTACCTCCAGTGATGGAACATATGCACAATGTCTTTCATGTATCGATGCTTCGGGAATATCTGCAAGATCCACTCCATGTCATCGAACCGACGCATGTACTTTTGAAAGATGACTACACCTACGAAGAAAGGCCTATCCAGATTGTGAACCGCAGGATTAAAAGACTCAGAAACAAAGAAATACCGTTGGTGAAGGTTGATTGGCAGAACCACGGGGGAACTTATGCGACTTGGGAGACAGAGGAAGATATGAAGAAAAGATATCTGGATTTATTTCCATTAAACCCAGTGTTGCTCCAGAACAAAGGTAAACCGAGTTTGGGGACCAAACTCTTTTAAGGGGGGAAGACTGTAATAACCTGTAGACACCCCATTTTTGACCGTCCTTAAGACTTGGACGTCACCGTCTGAACACTCGGTGATTATCCGTGTTTGTGTTCATCTTGAGTTCCCGGAGGTCTCGGCTCGCGCGCCTTGCCTCAGGATCTCTCGACTCGACCGTTTCGTGTCTGGTTTTGCACCAAACACTTGTGCTTTGCCTTGGAGGGGTAGGGAATGCCTTGTGAGGCATCCCCACACACCACCGGCTGTGGCTAGAGGCCACCGGCTGGTTTTTGTTGCCACCGGCACTATATTGTGCCGGTCGACACTTGTTTTGGCAAAATGACCATTTTGCCCTGCCGACCACTGTACAGCTGCTTTATGAGATATTTTTAGACAGCTGTTTAGCTTTTGCTTCCCCTCCATACACGTGTATGGAGGGGATGAGCCTTTGGTTGACTTAGCTTGTAAGCTTTGGTGCCTATAAGAGAAGGGCTTCTTCTCTTGGCTCAAGAGTTAGAAAAATTGGAGAGTTAGACATTTTTAGACAGAGGAGAAGCTCTGGTTTTAGGTTAGAAATTCTATATCTATCCTATCTCTCTTTTGCTCTCTTGTTTGTACACTAGGTGTTTGTGTCTTACTATTGCACATCAACACCTAGTGTTTCACCTTCCTTTGGTTACTGAGGTTCTAAGGGCTGGTTCTTGAAGTTTTTGGTTGGATTTGAGGTCAAGGAAGCAACAACATCAATCTTTGTGAAGGTGGTCAACAAGGGTAAGAAACTAGCTCTTTTTACCCCATTCTTGCACCTTGTTTTTACCTAGTCTAGAACTATTTTTGTGCTTAGTGATTAACACATAAAAGTTCTGTTTTTTGATCCTCTTTATTGTCTATTAAGAGTGTTTTGCGCTTTGGGGAGGTTTGACCACCCTTAGGCCTTGAAAAGGCCCATTTTTGTGCTATTTTGTTGAGATCCGAGACTTTGGTACTTGGGCCTCTTCACCACTGAAATCTTGAGGGATTTCAATGGTGAAGATGGTGCCTTGAAGTCCCAAGAAGGAGAGGGCCACCCCCTCTCCTTGATGTCCTTGAAAAGGGCAAGTTTTGCCTCTTGAGGGAGCCCCATGTTTGGTTGTTTGTTGGTTATGCCATGGCTGTATTTTGTGCTCATATTGCCATATTACAACTTTGTATCATGTTGGTTTTGGTCCCTTATGCATGCTTAGCATAGTTGCCATGTAATGCCTTGTGTTGCCTTAACATGCCTTAGGTCGTTAGCCCTAGTTTGAGCATGCTTTAGGCTTAGATTCATGAATGTTTTGTGCTTATTTTGCCATGCTTTAGCTCTGTCCATAGTCATTTGGGTCAATCTTAGCATGCTTAATATAGTCTCTTTGCATTTTAGGCTTACTAGCCTTGAGCATGGATGTGTAGCATGCTTTGTTTGCATCATTTTGGTGGTTTGGAATCACCTTATATGTTATTTCAATCCCTTTGGTGTGCTTGTATGCTTGCCTTAGTTGCCTCTTTAATGCTTTAAAAGCATGTGTTGTGTACCTCGTGTTTTAGCATTTGTGCATGCCTTGGATTCATGCCATTTAGATGCCATCTAAGTGGTCCTTTAGCCTTAGTTTTATGTGTTAAAACTCTGTTTTTGGTTGCCTAATGCATGCCATAATTGTATTGCATAAGCATAGTTCAATGCCTCATTGACTTGCTTTAAGTCTTGGACCATTTGCATGCTTTGTTTGGTCTACTTTGACTTGGTTTGGCACCATGTTTTGCATGATTTTCAGAGCTTTATATGCATGCTAGTAGTCCATGTTTAACTCATTTCAAGTGCGCTTGAATGTTGTTTATTATGCTTAAGTGTTGGTGCCTTAACTTGTGCATGTGTGCATGTGTGTTTGGCCCTCATGATTTAGCATCTTGGCCACTGTTTTGAGCCTTTTTAGAGTTGCCCAATTCATGTTTAAGTCCATCCTTCAATTGGTTCGCATGTTCACTTGTGTCTTTGCATAAGTATATTGCATTGCTCATATTGCATATAGATGACATGCTTAGGACTCCATTGCATTGCATTGTGCATGCTTGGCCTCTTGAAGTGTGTGTGATAGAGGTTTAGCACCCTTGTTTGTTTGTTCGCATTGCATGCATTTGAAATCAAAGTTGCATTCTTGGTTCTTTGGGCCATCATGCATGGAAATGCGTGATTGGTGGTCCGAGAACCGAGGCACATCTTCCTTTGAGTCACCAACATGATAAGGAGTGTGTTTGGTGCGTACATGCTTTGAATTACATTGCTATGCAAGTTGTTGTCCTCTGCTGCTGTCAATTGCAGGTTCTGCAGCAAGTTTTTGCTGACTGGCAACATTCAGTGCCGACCGGCCATTGGTGAATGGCCGATAGCTTCATCAGCAGCCGATGGACATTCCTCATGGCCGGTGGGCATTTCCTCCAGCCGATGGTATTCTACAATGTGCAAGGAACATGTCCCAGGACTTTGGCAGTCTTCGGAGAGGCAGGGCAGTGTAAACAGAGGCAACAGTGGCATGGTGCGGGTTTCCAAGCAAGGCGAGCCGAGCATGCATCATTCACGCATCCCGAGGCGGGCGGCTGTGGCCACTTTTCTTTCTGCATTTATTTGATTAAGTAATTAGAAATTTTGTAATAATTAATTTATTTATTATTCGGACTGTAATATTTATTCGGTCCCTCCGAGCGAGGGCGCATTTGTAATAAGTATGGGTGAGTGGTGTGTATGTCTTCCAACCCCCACTTCTTTCTTCCCTTTTATTTACCTGCTTTGATGGTAGATTAGGGCACGTTTATTTTAGCATACCTTATGCTATGCATGCGTGCATCCATGCATTTGTTTACATGCACCGGGCTCGGTACATCATACAAACTGCATTGTATTTTCAATTCCAAGTTGAATACGTGGATTGAATGATTGCATTTCACATGCCATCTTAGGGTTAGCCGAGCATATCCTAATCACATGCTGTATGTGTTGCATTAGTCACTTAACATGAGCTAGGCCATGCATGTCTGCTAACTAGTTTATTGTTTCGGCACGGAGTACGATGTAAGTATTTTTATGCTTTAGCATCTCGCATGCGTGTGAATGTTGACATGATAGTATGCTTACCATGCGGCTAAATGCTTATGTGTTAAACTGCTTGAATGCCTGTGGGTGGAGGTTGGATTGTCTGAGTTGGAAAAACTCGTTGAAATCCGTGTTTTAGCCTACTTGCGAGTAGTAAATTCCAAAGCGTTTTCCAAACAAATGGATATGCAATGTTTTGTTCCAAATTAGGCGATCTAGTCTATACTTGTTTGCTGTGCGCATAACATAGTAATTCTAGGCTAATAACCGGAATAAGAATACATAATGTTTTCAAAACAAGATATCACGGTTAGTAGAGGCCGGTCTTCGGACCGGGCGAAAGGGGGTGCTCATAGCTGACCTTCCCCGATCGTACCCAAGCTCCCGAACCAAGTCACTTTGGTGATGACGGACACGTGGCCTTCGGCACCGAGTCAGGGTTTCCTAAATTCCCCCTTTAAAATATTTAGGTGGCGACTCTGTAATCTGGCAAAGCAGTCCATGTTTGGCACTTCTTTTTCAAAAAATCTGTTTTTCTCAAAACGATTTGCCAGAGTTGGACTCTTTGGTTCAAATTTAGAACCGTGACACAAAGGGAGTCCGAACTGTAGCGAGGTCCCCCGCGGACGTGTTACATAACCCCGACCCTGATTAACGTTAACTGGCACTTAATTATGCCTAACAGTAATTAAGAGGAAACCCAGAATTAAGTTGCACGTGTATTGCATGATTAATGTGTTTTTATCTGTTCGGTGTCGAAATATCTATTCGTGTTTTAAACTTTAAATTGCGAATTGGAAGCCTTATCGGCACCCGATTTCGAAATTGATTAGTGTTTTAGACCAGTTAGATTTTACGTGATTTTATGGTGGGTTCCATTAAAATTCAATTCGATGCGATTAAATTAGATTAAATAACATTAAATTATGAGTTCAGTTATTTACGATAGTGCCATTGAAGCCCACTATCTAAAACAACCATGGAACTTAGTCTTAGAACATTGTTTCCATCACCTTGTTGTGAGACCAACGGCTAAAGAGGGAGAGAAGTAGGAGAAAATTGTGGTCTTCAAGGAATTGCTTGGAAATTTAAGGGAAATGAAGAGTTGTGTGCAAACTTGAGCTTCTAAGCTTGACATTGAAGGTTTAAGGTAGGAATACATCCTCCCATTTATGTAATTGAACTAGCTCTTGCATATTCCTTGACATATTGAAGATTAGAGTCTAAGTTTAGCTTGAAATTGTGAATTGGGTGGTGTAACATGCATGCATGTGCATATTCATAGCAATTGAAGTTGTTTGGTATCAAATCTCCACATGCATGTGCATGTTTTTGCTAAAGTCCATGAGTTCATCAAGATTCTAAGTTTAATTTTGTTTTGGATCATGTTTTGGAGCCTTGAAATGAAATTGAACTCATGTATGTTTGTTTAAACCTTGTTCTTGGTGATTTATAGAATTTATGTTCAAATTGACTCATCCTTGAGCTTTAATTTTTCAAATTGAGTTTTGGAACTTGATATACTATGAGTTTTGTTTGTTTTCCCAGAAATTGAGCTGAAGGGGTTGAGTTTTGAATGGTTAAGAGTTGAATTTGAGCATTGGAGTTCAATCTGGAAATTCCAGATTTTTGTCTCCCGCTCGAGCGGGGAAAGTGGCGCTCGAGCGGGGAAATCGAGCTCCCAGCATCTCTCACTATTTTACAGTATGCTCGAGCGGCGGATTTCACGCTCGAGCGGAGGCCTGTGTCTCACGCTCGAGCGAGGGTCGAGCGTCTATCGAGCGTAAATTTTGAGCATCCAGCATTTTTACTGTAGCACACAGTCCGCTCGAGCGACGAAATTCACGCTCGAGCGGAGACCCTTTGTCTGCATGTCCGCTCAAGCGTAGAAAGCCACGCTCGAGCGGGACTCCTGTTTTCCGAAAATTTTGTAAAGTGTTTAAACGTGCATTTTTGCATCCTCATTCCATCCTAGGTATTCCTAGGCCATGTTTAAGGCTCCATACTAAGGATAAGAGGTTAGGTACACACTTAGAATCATTGATGTGGGTTTCGTACAATTGGATTGCATGTTTCAAGTGTGTATCCGTGATGTGTTATGTAGGTCACGTGCCGCAATCTGTTTGACCCTTTTGACTCCGTCTACCTGTATCAACGCCCACTGTGAGTAATAACTCTGTAAAGTTATGTTTAACTTTAAGTATTTTCTAACTGATATGATATGATCTGCTTTCTGAAATGCTAAGTTATGAATTATGAATGAATGTCCAATTTTCTAAAATGTATTGTGGCACCCTTAGTCCATATGGCCCTCGCCCGGGGGTAACAATACCGTGGCATATGGCCCTCGCCCGGGGGTAACAATACCGTGGCATATGGCCCTTGCCTGGGGGTAATAATACCAGGGCTACTTGCGCGCAAGATATGGACCTTTATGGTTGTTGGTACCAACTCTGTCTGTGGTCTCTAGACCAATTTGATCTGTTAACTAATGGGTGTACCACATATAATCTTATGCAAAATCTGAATCTGAATATGAATATGAATATGAGCATGTATCTGAATCTGTTCTGATTTGAAATCTGGAAATGCATAAGACTCTGTTTTGTTAAGATTATGGGTTCTGATATAAACTCTGATTTCTGACTCTGTGATGGACATCATTCATTAAACCCTTTACTCTGTTATTATTCACTGGGTTTTCGCTTACGGTTTATATATATATATATGTAGGTGAGCCAGCACAAGACCCTGGCCAAAGTTGATGGCCCTCTGTGTTATACTTGGTCAGCCACCTGTTGTGTCTTCCGAGGAGGTTCCGCCTGAGGCCTAAAACCATGGCAGTTGTGCACCTCATGCTAGTCTTTGTGCTTGTTGTATAGTTGGATCTTGGGATGTATTTTGTGTAAATATTTTGTACATACGGGTGTATCAGACTAGCATGTTTATGTATATAAATAAGTTTTGAATTTTCTGTCCCATATACGTCATCACAGCTCATTGGACCTTGTTTACTTTATGTATTTGCTTCCGCAGCCCCTTAATATTTGTTATTCTGTTCAGAGGCCTTTGGTAATCCACGGATTACTGGCCGGTTACGGTACCAAACCTATAGGGGCGGGTTTGGGTCGTGACAGTTGGGCCGTGATGACTCTAGTGCTCAACGATTGTAAGGAAAAGACCTAAGTTAGGTTAGGTGACCTTCAATCGGATCATCTTAGAGAAAAGGCCTGGGTTGCCACCCTGAAGATGACTCTTATTTTGGTATTGGATCCAACGGGGCTTATAGCCTTGAGAACTGTGTGGCATGTTACTTGTTATTTCTTAGTACCCAGAAAATTATTGGTGTTCATGTTGTTATCTGTTTTAAGTAGAAAATGTCATTTATTATGTTCTTGGGAGACATGAGTATTTTAACTGTTGAACTGTGAAACCTTATTTTTGAAATAGATTGTCTTTACCAAACTGTATGCTAATCTAGTTTCTGTGATATATATCTTATTTTGGAATTCAACCCTATTTTCAAAACTATATTTACTATCTATGTTGCTACTCACTGAGCTATCAACTGACTTAGTTGTTTATCATTTCCAAGTGTTAAAAGGACTTAGAGTAAACTCGTGGCGTAGCGGGGACTCAATTGCATGGACCTCTAAGACATTCATTCGTATTGTTTTAGATTGTTATGTCAAGTTTGTGTATATTGCTTTTTATTTTTATTGAGGTTCATTTAGGATTGTTTTGATATGTGGGCTGTTTATATCCTATAAGTTTGGATGGTATTAATTACAGTTGGTTTGCCGTTTATACTTGTGGCTTGTCACTGGATTGAGTTTGGTTATTTGTTACTAGACTTTTGTATAGTTGTTCAATGTGATTATGGATTCGTGTTTAGGTTTACGTGTGCCTTGGGCTAAGGCTCTGTGGGCCACAGCCGGTCATACCCGAGTTTGGGGTGTGATAAGAAGCCTATAAATACGAGAGGAGCTCATTTGCTCCAAACTATCCAAGAGTTGTACAAGTTTTCTCAAAGTGAATACAAAGGCATTCTCTTAAACTCTCTTTGTTTTCTTACTTGTCTTTCTTGTAAATTTGAGAGTTAGGCTGACTTAGCATCATCAAGTAAGGCTTATGATTGTCTAACTGCCGCACGGAGTACTTGGAAATAACCAAGGCCATAACAATAAGCCCTGAAATCCAGGTTATAGTTCTAAATCGCGGTATCGGGTAACGTAACGGTATCGATCGCGGAGTATCGGGTATCGGTAGTATCAACCGGTATGTATCGGGGTATCGGACGACGCGGCTGTAAAATAACCAAGGCCATAACAATAAGCCCTGAAATCCAGGTCATAGTTCTAAATCGCGGTATCGGGTAATGTAACAGTATCGGTATCGATCGCGGAGTATCGGGTATCGGTAGTATCAACCGGTATGTATCGGGGTATCGGACGACGCGGCTGTGAAATTTTAAAAATCATTAGCAATCCCTCTAAAACTTAATTTTATGCATTTTTTTTTTTACTCTTTTAGCCTTAATTTATCACATTTTAATCAAAATTTTGATATGTAGAGGCACTTAATTTTGATATTTCAAACATACACTGCTACTACTTAATTTATTGGTTTTAATAGGTCCATGAACAATGAGTCTAATAAATCAACTTAAAGGAATGAAGAAGTGAAATAAGTATGAAACATACTCTACAGGTACTACATTGCTAAGAAAATAATAATAATAATATATATAAATATTTGAACAATCATAAATATATATATTAAAATATCTCCCATGCCATACCATAATATAACCACAGAAAAGTGGCTTAAATCAACTACAAAATAGAAAAAAGGAAAAAAAAAAAAAAAAAAACAAAGAAACAAAACAAAACAAAACAATATATATAAATATTTGAAAAATCATATATATATATTAAAATATCTCTCATCTCATACCATAATATAACCACACAACAATGGCTTAAATCAACTACAAACAGAAGAAAAAATATATATATATATAAATATTTGAACAATCAAAAGTATATATTAAAATATATCCCATTCTTATCCCATACCATAATATAAATAAATAAATAAAAACACAAAACAAATTATAACCGAACAAACAACTAGCAAAAGCATGACTTAAACCTTCAAATATGTAAACAGAGCCTGTGTGTAGGTTATTCAGCCAAAAGAAAAAACAGAACATGACAAATATATAAACAGAGCCTAGGAGAACACATCTTCAACGAAGAAGCTTGAAAGCGGTGATGGGTTTGGGTTCGATTCGAAACTTGAAAGCCTGTTTGAGAACACACCTTTGCTCAATTATTTTGCAAGTGCTTTGCTCCATTTTTGCAGCCGTGCCGGTGATAGAATACATGTATCAGAACTGTATCGTTCACGTATCAGATTCAGGCCGATATGTATCGGGAATCGGCCGCTACGGAAGCGAATTTCATTCTCACCGGTATACCGGCCAATATCCGACTCGGCAGTCCAATTTTCCGGTACGAACCGGCCGATACGTGTACCGGCCGATATTTAGAACCTTGATCCAGGTTTTATTCTCCCAACTCATTTGGGGGATAGTACATATTAATCTTAGACGAATTATACCTAATATTAGGAGTGTGAATTTAAATTCCATTATCCTAACTTATCGCGACATACTTGAGTCAATAGCAACCTCTAAGGTGACTTCTAGGCCTCGGTTCAATGTCTAGCATTTTTTTAAAATTTTTTTTTATTTAGTCCTCTGTGTGAGAGAGAGAATGGGTTGGCTTTGATACCATGTGTCCAACCTTATGATAGGTTTATGTTATGATGAGTGGCTTTGATCAAAGCCCAAAAAGCTTCTTCTTTGGGCTCCAAATGTGGGCTAAAAATATGATAAATTCAATTTTTAATTCACTTTTTAGAACGTATAAAAGATATAACTGACTGATAATTAGATAATATATAAAATAAAATTCTCTTAAATATTCTAATCAATTACTACATCATTTAATTTTAAAAAATTGATTTAATTTTTAAGTTTGATTATCACTACTCTCATAGATAAATCTTATAAAAGATTGAAGAGAGTTCTATATTTATTGGGTCTCAATTAAAGAAACCAACTATTATTTTGATTTTGTTTTGTCAAAACCTACATAAGCAAGGATCGAGTGGCCGTTATGCACCTCACAAAATTGAGTTTGTTTTAGATCTTATTTTGATAATTTAAACTATTCAACTTTTAAGACACATTGAGTTCAACAAACTTATAAAAAATTAAATTAAATTAAATTGATCAGATATTAGTAGCGCTTTCATTAAATTACATTCATATCTAAAAAAAATTAATTGTAAATATGATTTTAAGAAATAAAACCAAATACAAAAGTGATTTGATGAAAAAATAATCGATATCCAATTAATTTAATTTTTTACAAATATATTATACTCGCTGTACTCTAAAAAGTAAAAAATTCGAAATATCAAAATAGAATTCAACATAGACTCAAACCTCAACAAAACAGTTGCTATGCAGGGTGAACTATAGCCACCCTGAGTCCACATAAGTATCACCCTCAATACCAAATTCAAAAAATTATTTTTATTAGTGAAGGGCTCTATTATTTTAATTTTAGCTTCTCAAAACCGAACTAAATTTAGGCCTTAATACCAAACTCAAAAACAACACTATTTTATTAACCAAAGCCCAATGTAATTGATTTTAACTTTACCAAATTTTTTTGAGATGAAAATTTCTTAGTTTTTAATATTCTCTAAATGCTTTCAATTTGTGTATCATTCCAAGTTTTGCTTCACTTGTTTGTTAACTCTACTTCAAAATTGAAATGTCAAGAATTTGGATTGTTTTTAGCTTTTTAGATTGTGGATTGAATTGTTTACCTATAAAGTATTTGTGTAGGTATAAAAATAAAATAAAATAAAAAAACAAGAAAACGTATAACAATTAATTCAATATCAAGCTAAGAATTGTTTTTGTTCAATTTTGTAACTAAAAATATAAGAAAAGTAAGTAATATTTAAGTGATATTGTGGTCCAATTAGTTCAAAAAATTTTTTGGTATTAAAATTCTAGATTTTTTTTTTTTATCAACAAAATAAAAAGAACTTTATTAATAAAACAGAAGACTATTACATCAATAAAAGAAAAAGAAGATGGGTGCAAAAAATATCATGACGAACCAAATCAATCCCAACTAGGTTGGCACCGATAAGACCACTCAATCATATGTTAGCACACCATCAAGTGTTAGTGAGGAACAAACCCAAGACACCTAGATATTTGTTTATTATTATTAGGCAAATGCTAACAGGATTAGTTTTTATCCTTTTAAAAATTTTAATAATCATTTCTCTTTGAATCTAATTTTATCTTTTCGAGTGTTATGTAAAATAGCCCTAGTGATGAATAAAACATATCTTGGTTACCTGTATCTAAGATACCAATAATAAGATTGCTCTCAACTTTATCAATCCTTCTTACTTTCTCAGGCATTCCCAGAAAATCCCATGATCTTGTGGTGTGCAGTTCCCGCACAGTGTTTGGAAACACTGATACAACACTCTCTTTTTCTGCATAATAATTAACATCAAGAGATAAATGTTAATTAATATCATAGAATTTTTTTTTGAAAAATAATATATATATATCATTGTTGTAGTAATTTTTAAGTACCAGATAATCTAGTTGCTTCATGTGGCAATAGCTTTGCCACAAACCCATTAAAGCTCCTTCCATAGCTGTGTATCTTCGATTCTTTGGCTATCATCTCACTGTTTGCAAAATATAAGTTTAGCATTAGTTCTTGCCACACAATTCTGTCAAAAAAAAAGGCCTTTTCCTAACAATAATAATTAGGATGGTAAACGAGTCAAATTAAATTGAGTAATAGATTGTTTAAGTTTGATTTTAAAATTTTCAACAATGCTGCAGCTACTGTCTTTTATACCATATTTTGCTTACTAGCTGATATGTCACATTCACAACTGTTAAACATTAATAAAACTCATGTAGGATCCACTGCATCAATGGTAGTGGATATGTCACAACACATGGTAAATAAAATGCAATAAAAAAAAATGAGAAATAACACTCGAAATCTTTTTTTGTTACAAGTTTGATATACAAGAGAGACTTGCATTCCATGAAAATGTAATTATTTTTTCACTGTCTAACTCAATACAATTTTCTCTTAAAAAAATGTCAAATACAACATTATTGATGAAATTTACAAACATTTTTTATTCAGTAACAACAGTAATAAAACTTTGAAATGTGAAATACGAATCTATAAAATATGATCTATATAAAACCCAATTTTCTACTTTTGTACAACCTTATTGGCCTGACCCATACGATATGTATGCTAAGCTAATGTATAATGTAAAGTTTAAAGGATAGAAATTGAATTACTCTCCAATTGCTTCTAAAAGAAGGCTATGGTGTTCGTCCACCGCAGAGAGGCTGGTATGACTAGTAGTACTAGGCAGATCTCCCATGTATACTATATATGTCTGTTTGTTCATCAAAACATAATTTGAAAAAAAAAAAAAAAAACATTCATTAGGAATAAATTAATCAAAAAAAAAGAAGCATTGATCAAGTAAACTTTAAAATTAGTTTCTATACAAATGACAGCCCATGAGATCATGGGAGAGAAATTTTCGACTAATTTAACTACCCTTTGATTCAAGTATTTGACTGTCTATAAAACAAGAATGGATCAACAGTGTTATGTATTCTATCTTTGCCCCTTTCTTGCTTATGGTGGAGATCTCCAGTTCTTTACACATTGTGAAATTAAGTGATCAATGACTATGAAAAGAATCACATCATCAAATTTTTAGAATTTTGGATTTAAAAAAAGAGAGAAAAAAAGCATAGAATATTTATAATAAGAAAAGAAAAAAGAAGTTCAGAATAATCTCGACTGGTGGCAACGCCATATTGAATTGAGAGGGTTCACCAGAATCCCTGAAAATTGATGTATATAAGGGTTAATTGGTGAAAAATATATTTTTATGGGGTTACGTTATTTGGTTCAATGTTTAATATTTTTAGTGATAAGATCACACATTGAAAAGTCATTGAAAAATTGGTCAAAACAATTCATTGGAAATTCGCCGGCAGCAACAGCTGATGGTAATGAGGTGGACATATAAGTGATAAGTGTACAAATAAATGCATTTGAACAGATAGTTAGACATTTACATAAATAGTTAAACATATAAGTGATATAGGTTACATTTTAGACAAGTAGATGACATTTTAGACAAGTTGGTGCCAACCTAGTTGGGATCATTTAGCTCATTGTGATGCTTCTGCACTCCTCTTTTCTTTATTGGTGTAATTTATTCTGTACCTTGTACTATTTCTACATCAATAAAGTTTCTTCTTTTGCTGATCAAAAAAGATGACATTTGAACAAATGTCTATTTGACTAAAAATTTTTAAAATTTTGATCTATTGGTCCAAAGGAGAACCTATGGCTTAAGTGCCCTAATACTTAAAGTTTTTCTACATTTTTTTTTTTTTTTTTTGATAACTCAGGGTGTCCGGGCCAGCTTGCGCGCACCTCGACTAATCCCTGGGGGACCAATCCCACCGTCCACTAGCGGGGGGCCCATTTAAAGCCAGAGCAAAGCTCCGTATGGACTGGCCCAACACAAGAGTTGCTAGCACCTAAGAGGTTTTGAACCTGAGACCTAGAGAGGAGCAAACTCCTAAGTCCCAAGCCTCCACCACTAGGCCAACCCTTGGGGGTTTAAAGTTTTTCTACATAAAGCCAGTGATACGTTCAATCCCCTCCCTCTCTCTTATTTATTATGGGAATTCTCCATAACCCTCATACTTCCTTGACAAAAATAATGTTACATTTATCTTTTGAGAAATGTTAATTATCATTGAATTTATTTCATCATTTTATTTTGTTTTTTATGTCTATTTATGTAATAAATGACATGATTATGGATAGGACCCATTATTTTTTTAAAAAAATTATTGAGACTTATTATGCCAATTTGAAAATTACATGGGATGTAAAGGTTTAATAATTTAAAAAAGAAAAAGGATTAGTGATTGATCTAGAGCAATGTCCCAATTATATTTAATAATTTTTCCTTTCTTACTGGTATAATTATTGAATTTTGCTAACACACGTTTTTAAGACATGATATATGTTAAAAAATTTAAAAAGATTGTACATTATGTATGAAGTGCGTAATAAAAAATATATAATTTTTTTAATTATCTTAATCTGTGTATTAAGAACACTCACTAATAATACCCTTAATTATTTTCTCAGTGGGTGAACTAGTCTCCTGTCTACTATTATTGACAAATTGCTAAGAAGAAAATTTAATTGTGTAGAAAACTTATTTAACTAAGTATTTTGAGATTTTATTTTTGCTTTTTTTTTTTTGAAAATTCTCCATTTTAGGAATTATTTTTCAAAATTTTAAAAACTATGTTTATAAAAAAATGATGAAAAATATATTAAAAGCATAAGTGTTTTCAATTTTTTTTATTTTTCAAAATACCAAAATGAAAATATCACCACTTACAAAAATTTATGAAATTGCCACTGTTATTGACTAGAAATGAATAAGACCTTACAAACAAAAAATATGTAGGCCAATTGATAACTTTTATGTTTATAATTGTTATTTATATTTACACAAAATTTTAAATTATAAGTAAATCCATTTTTTTCATTTAAAATAAATAAATAAAATGTAACAATTTATAATAAAAAAAGAAGCTATTTTCATTTATTTAAAAACAAGTGTACATTCATTCCTATCTCTAACCCTTTTGGTCACCACCCATTACCACTGTTGACCATTGCCACCAGCGACCCTCTCTTACTACTGTTGCCGGTGACTATCTCCTAGCGAATCCCTCACCTTTGGCCACCAACCACAGTAGCCGGCCAACGAATATTAATGCCTCCCGTCAGCCTCCTCAATTGATAATTACCTTTAGCTATCATATCTGATTAATTCTCTCATTTATTTTCGAAAACAAGTTTTGAAAGATACATATGCAAATCAAGGAGAATTCTACAGTACACATCCAATATTATATGAATCTTTAGTTACGTCATTTTCTTTTTTAGTTATGATCAATTTTTTTTTTTAGTTATGAAATTATTTTGAGATATTTATCCCTCATGTAGGGTTTGATTATGACATTTTTTTTTTTTAAAATTATTACTCAAAAAGTATGAAATTATACTATTTTTTTCTTTAATTATAAGGTGCATATGGTATATACCTCTTAAAAGATGTGTACCATAGTTTTTCCTGGATATCGAACATCACATTTTACACATAAATAGACATTCGACGCATAAACATTAATGAATCCAAAGTACTAAAGACACCAAATATTCTATTAAAATTTCTATCAAACAATAATCACTTGAGTATGGGTTCCAAGTGCGTGTGGATCTCACACCCTATGGGAGTATTATGTCAAGTTTTTGGTAGGACATTTAGTGTCCCTAGCATTGCTCTTAGGTTGTATTTGATTCGAGGATTTGAAAAAAGATTTGAAAAGGAAAAGAGAAAATGACTGTGAAATATCAATACAATATTCTTACATTTCACTTAATTTTACACGTTCCTTCTCTTTCCAAATCGCTTCCCAAATCACTAAACCAAACACAGCCTTAATGAATCTGAACCAGTCAACATACCTTTCTATCATCGTGTACAGATGCATTGATCAATGTAGTAGCATGATAGAGATTGAAGAAGATAACAAACACTAGAAAGGTTCCTGAAGTCTTCATGGCTTGTTTTTCTGTCTGTCTCTGTCTTTGTCTCTCATGTGATGGGAGTGGCAATTTACGAGGCGTTAATACATTTAGGAGTGGTAGGAGCACCATGTCATAATACTGCAACGGCTTTCCTCCGATCTCTCTGTAAGCTGTGGAGAGTTTTGTGGCTTCCATTTTGGATCTTCATGATTTGTTTCACAACTGAAACCAATTCATGTTTAAAATGTATATATGTATATAAGGTATACTTTGAACTTAGTCAGAGGAGACTTGTTCCTTTCTTTTTGTGCATGGCAAATTTGTATTGCATGCAGGGTAGTTCCACTTCTTCTTCTTTTTTCTTTTTTTCTTTTTTTGTTGGGAAAAAAAAAATTTTAAAATTAGAGGTTTCTAATTATATAGGAATAAGTCACCCAACACATAAACAAATGGGTTAGATTTTTTTCAAGTTCAACTATGAATTTGAGAAAAATTTGAGGGCTTATAATGGGTGTTATTTTAATAATTTGAACTGTTTATTTTTGTAAAACTCTCAGTGTATATCATCTATTGAAAGCGTTCGGTCAATTTGATAATCATAATTTTTTTTATTTTATAATATTTATCTCAAAAAAAATAGATGAACAAGTATGTTTTTTAAAATAAAATTCATTTTTTTTAAACAAACACAATAAAATGAAAATGTTATGATTATTAAATCGATTTAATTTTTTTATGGATAATATATATGAAGTATCTTACAAATTGAATTATTTGAATAAAAATAGGACCCGTGGTGGGCCCTACGAACTCCTAAAATTCTCTCAAGTTTAAATTTAAACTTCAAATAACTCAATCATAAACGAATTATAGAATTGGACAACACATAATATGTATGAACTGATACTTTTTTTTTTTAAATAGACTCACTAATAAATTTTCTAAAATCTTGTAAATGTATTTCATATGTAGTTCTATGATTGATTCCTATGTTAATAGGAGAATTGATAATATTAAAGTCACAAAGTGCGTGTTTGGAATTTGTTTGTTTGTTTTGTGATTTTTTATGGTTTATTTTTGTCTTTAGTGAATTTCTTATATTTTTTTTTAAAAAAATTGTTCTTTTAAATTCTACTAGACATGATGAACAGAAAAATTAAATAATTCAAAAAAAAAAGTTTAAAAAGACAACAATAAGCAAAATTAGTGAACTTTTTTTTTTAATACTTATTTTAGATTTTTCAGTTTTTTTTAGAATTTTCAAAAAGAAATTACCTTTTAGATTCATCTATACAAGGCGGACAAAGAAAGTAAAAATTTTGACATAATTTTTAAAAAATCACTAAAAATAAAAATAAAAATAAAAATTTGGAAAATGAGGTGGCTCATTTGGGAGTTACTGATGTGTTGATAATATCTAAATTAAATAATAAAAAAAAGGTTTGACTTTCCTCAAGTTGTCATCTCAACTTGAGACAATGATTGAGTTTGATAAGCTCATTTTGAAATCGATTTCGGTGATTTCATTTTGTGGACTTGTTGAGTAAAATATTTATGCAAAAAGTTAAAATGATTTGACATCTATAACTACATGTTTGAATCATATTTGTTTTTAAAAAATAGATAGCAAATATAATTTTAAGAATAACCATCCATTTTTTGTAATACAAATTTTGTTCAAACAAATAGCTAGCAATATCCAATCGTCTACTTAACGAGTCTTAAAAAGTGAACGGTTATAATCATCAAAATGAGACCTATAGTGGATTTCATGGGCCTCTCAAGTTATCTCATGTTGAGATGTGAATATGAGAGTAACCTAATATAATGATGAATACTACGCAAATACTAGATTTTTGAAAAATTGGAACTTTCAACAATTACTACAACAAATTAAGATTTTAGAGATAAAAATTTAAAAACAAAATTATTTTTTAAAGATAAAATAATTTAGTTGTCAAAGGTGTCATTATTGTACTTTTAGCGATGAAATTGGACAATTAATAACAAATTACTATTTTTTTGGAATCAAATTTTTTGTCCAAAAAGATAAACCTTTTGGCACCAAATTATTTTATATTAATAAGTACATTTAGATAAGTGCACTTATTTGTGTCACATCGCATCTCTACTTTTTTGCATATCTTTTTGTAAAAAGTCAAAAAATATACTTATTTAGATCATTCCAAACAACCCAATGCAGTGCACTTATTTATTGTACCTAATCAAAGCCTTAAAAAAATTTACAAGTGATCTAAGTTTAGATAGAATGCAATTTGGACTGGCTCAACATGAGCAATCTGTGCCCAATCCAAAAACATTTAGGAAATGGGCAAAATAGTTTTGAATTTGGTACGAGTTTAGACAAAAATTCAGAAGTCCGAATTAAATTTTGGTGGACTTGGATAAAGACATCAAACAATCCGAAACTGGAATTGTATAGATAAATATAAATATATTAAATATACATATAAATTATTAGTTGTTGGATGATATTAAAGTAATTTGGATTCTTAGATAATATTGAATACAAACAAGTAACACAGCACAAAATCTTAACTTTTTTTTTTTTTTTTTCACTCATAAATTGTAAAGACCACCATAGCGGCATCTCTTTTACATTATATACATTATTTGTTTTGATGTTATTAATGATTTTATATATAAAAAAAAATGTAAACAGAGTTTAATTTTAACAAATTAAATAACTTAGCCGCACTAAAAAAAATTATGTGCAATTCGGGCAATTCAGGTTTGACTCGGATTGGACATGGGCAAACAAACTCATGTTACAATTCGGATTTGAGCGACTCTCAACACAACTTGGGTTAGGCTTGGACTGTAAGGCTCGGGAATTTTGTAACAAATTTATTAAATAAAAAATTATCTTTTTCTTGAAGAGTTATTCTAATTTAATTCATAAGATATAAAAGTTTAGCACACTTTAAATTAACCATGGCTTAGAGGCCTTGATTAAACTAAAATCATAATTAACACTAATCCTCACAATTAGATTAAGGAAGCTTCTAAAGGCAATCTAGAATTTTGTCCTCACTTGATTGTCTTATTCATGAGTGTGTGTGTATATATATATATATATAAACAAAAAAAAAGAAGAAGAAGAAGAAGAAAAGAAAATAAAATAAGGAGAGGGGAGGCCGGCCAAGTAAACCCTCATGGGGAAGGGTTGATTTTGTCTTATATGAAGATTCATCTCAAAAGTGCAGCCCTCTTAGCATGCTTAATTTCTTATCTTTGAGTAAAGAGATGGGTTGTCATAAGTGTGCTTGTCGGATAGACAAACCCCCAATGGCCACAGATTCATGGATTCTTTTACCAAATATTTTCTCCAAACTCTCCCTCTCATTTTAGTCTATATATGAATCACAAGCTCCTCCAATTCCCTACTTGATATTTACGGCTAGAGCTAGAGAGTGGAAAAGGAGAGAAAGAACAGAGATAAATGAGAGAAAGAGAGGAAGCAATATGAAGGAATGAGAAGAAGGACTCATCACTTGAAAAGTCTTCAAAGGTTCACTAAGGTAGGATACTTAGAAATACTCCACTTCTTTAAGTTTTGGAAAATAAATGCAAAACAATCTGATATGTCTTATAATACATGAAGCAAACAAGAACAAACTCAATAGGAGAGGTCTCTCTCTTGTATGCCTTAGATGAACTCACTTGTCTTATCTCTTGTTATTATTTTATATTCTCTTTTCTCTATTGTCATAACCAATAGTACCTCTTGAATTCAAGAAAAATACCTCTCCATAAATGATGTCGCCTTGCATGCCTAAGTAGGGAACTAAGGAAGAATATGTTTTCACTTCAAAACCATGAAATAAACCCTTTATTTATTATTTTGAAAATCTGAAGCTACTGAAATTATTTTAGGGTCTTATTTATATGTGAGAATTATGTGAAAATTATTTAACACTATTTTATAGCCAAAAATATGCTTTATGTTCACCTCTGCTATTAAGACAACAGCAAGGCCTACTGTACATGGCCACGGTTTCTTCCACAGAATGAACTTTTGAGTGATTCAAATTAGTGATGTGAGGTTTTTAAGTTATCTTTCCAAAGCCACAAGTTTCAACTCCTTTCATTAAGTATGGGGTGAGATATGTTTGTTTTTCAAAAATGCGATGAATTTGGAGCTATCTATTGTTTTTAATTTATTTGGACATCTTCCAGCAGCCAAATGACTCCGAGCCCTACTTAAAAAATGTTCCCAACTTAATAATCTATAACTCTATGAAAATTAAAATTTTTAAATATCATTTACTATCATTTCTATATTTTTATTTGAGGAGACTGTTTGCTGGAAACTATTTAGAATCGGGAATCAAGTTAGTGATGGCTTAAACCCTTTTTGAATTGCCTTGTTCTTACATAGTTTGTCTTGCATGCACTTAAATATGCTTGATCAGTTGAAATGAATTATGATATATGTATTTTCATCAATAGTTATTATGACCATAATATAGGGAAAATGAAATGGGTGGTTTGGACCATGCACACACGAATGAATACTAGAAAAAGGTATATCAATGTTTTGTTGGTGCATGGTGTGCCCTGGTTCTAAGGAAATGTGATTATTTAGCTTGCGAAGCCTTGACATGGCCTGGATCGTATTCTAACCTCATGGATTTGGTTTTGGGGTAAGGGTGGCAGTAAGGGTCTCCCACAGAGGGAGTAACTCTAGAAGGCCGGTTCTCTTGAGATGGACTATTGATGATATGCCCTGAGTATCTAACTCAGCCCGTAGCATCCTTAGGTCCAGTGCCTCGCGATCAAGAGGAGGTGCAGAATTGTCCCTGGCCAGGGTCAATGGTTGGATAGTACGACACTCCACGAGGAGTCACCGTAGGCTCACCAAATTTACAATTAATTGAGATTACGTTATGAACTCTATGATAACCTGACATTTGCATTGTGAATATATTCGTGATGAATCATGTCTAGATATATGTGTGTGTGTGTGTGTGTTGTTTTCGCTGCGCTATTATCTTTTTCGTGATGATTGTATATTTTTAAATGTTGTTAATTAACTCCACTGTATTATTATTGCATAAGTTTTCAAACTGTAAGAAGTGGTTAGTTTTTTTTGGATTTCTTGTATCCTATTGGGCTTCGCAGCTCACGGCGTTTCATGCCAGGTGAAGAAGAAAAAGAAAATCTCAGGGAAGATTTTGTCGAAGATGCCAAAGTTCAGCCATAGTTCACTTAGAACTGTCTTAGTCTGGCCACTAAGGCCTGTCTTGCCCACCTTCTTATCTATGTTGATGAAATTTTATGTATTAACGTAACAATGTCCGAAGATTTGTGTAAGAAATCAAAAATTTGGGGTTATATTAAGATTAAGCTTTGGAATGTACTCCTTTAACTGTTATATTGAAACTTAATGCTTAACCATGTTGAATTATTTATATTAATATATGATGCCCAAAAGTGGGGGTGTCACATAAACAACCTCTTAACCAGCCCGAACCCGTCCGAGTTGTAGCCCTAACTCTAGAGGGGGACTTTTGGGCTGGTCATGTTGAGAAGACTTATTTACCTATAAATTCTACTCCTTTTTTCACCTATCAATATCCCTAAAATAACTTTCATTCACTTTCTTCATCCCTATTATCAACACTCTCCTCCTCCGCAAGCAACCTCCACCAGTCACCAGTGATTACCTCCAGCGTCGACGACCTCCTCCGATGATAATTTCCTACTGTATTTTTTGAATTGCTTCGACAAAAATAACACCTATCACCACTACATCACCATAGCCACCACCTCCACCACTCAATCACGCATTCATATTTAGACACACACACACACACATACACACACTCATTGTTATTTACTCACAAAAATACAACCACATAGACATATATAACACAGACTAATCTAATAAATTTATTAGAGACACATTCAATGATAAATTTATCGCTAAAAAAATCACTGATAAATTCATTAGTAATTCATTACTGATCAATTTCTAAAAAAGTTACAAATAAATTTGATTCACTTACTCTTATTTATATTCACTCATTTACTTATAAGAATCCACCATCCTCTCACATACACACAAGAAATAATAGAGACTGATAAATTTATCACTGAGAAAAAAAAATGAATCCATATTAGATCAATATAAAATCAAACAAAAAAAAAATTAAAGATGCATTCAATGATAAATTTATCACCGACAAAATTCTTCAAACATTAATTTATAAGAAATTAATAGATCTGTAAAGGAAGAAGGGCGAGATCTAAAAAATCCAAAAAAAAATGCTAAAAATCAAATTAAATCCAAACAAAACTAAAAAAAACAAATAAATAAAAAAATCTCTTTGATAGGAAAGATTTTTCATATTCTAGCAAGATTCTCAAGATTGTTTCCGGTGGATCTTTGATGATGGGATGTAGATCAGAGACAGTGGTACTATAAGTATCAATTGGTATACCAATTACTGTACCAATATATGTTATGACATTGTCACTTTAAAACTATAGACATCAACTATTATATAAATTACAAAGACCCAAAGTCTCTAAAATTATGTCACATCATCCGTTAGTACACTAATTGGTACATCAATTAGTCCATATAGATTTATTCAAATCGGAGATGATGAGGTGTAGGTTGGTGATGGTAGAACATAAATTGAGAAAATGGAGTGTAGATTGGTGACGGTAGAGGTGGTTGATGAATGACAGTGATAGATCGGTAGCAGTGGAGTGTAGATTAAAGATGGTAGAGTATAATTCGACAATAGTGGAGATAGTTGGTGAAAGTGGCAGACGATGGTGATGGTGGTGGTGAATAGCGATTGTAGTGGTGGTGCATGGTGGAGTAAAGTTCTCAGATTGTAGAGAGATAAAGAAAAGATTGAGAGAGAGATCTAGAAATGTAATGCCCCAACTTTTATTACTCGAATCCATTACCAAATCCTTTATATTATTACCAACTTCAATGATATCTATAGCGATCCCGGATTTACCCTTGTTGTACAGTGATCCGGGACTTGTGTCCGTGGATGTTAGTAGTTGATTATTATCTTGTTTACATCCTTTCCTGCTTTGTGTTTGAGTTATAGGATGTGTTGGGCAGGTTTGTTACAGGTTAGTTGAGCTTAGGAACCAAAACTAGTTGCCCAGATTTTGGCCTGTCCGCTCGAGCGGAGCTTTCGACGCTCGAGCGGGGACCTTGTTGTTGCTTGTCCGCTCGAGTGGAGGTTTTGGCGCTCGAGCGGGGAATACACCCATCCAGTATTTCCTGTGTAGTATTGGACGCTCGAGCGGGGGATTGGCCGCTCGAGCGGGAGGTTGTAAGTGACGCTCGAGCGGGGAGTTGGGCGCTCGAGCGGGGACCTGTCTGCAGAAACTTCTGGGAGTGTGCATCTGCCGCTCGAGCGGGAGTTTTGCCGCTCGAGCTGGAGTCTGTGAGTGGCGCTCGAGCGGGGGTTTCCACGCTCGAGCGGGGAGACTGTTATATCAATCCGTGAAATCACTTTTTGAATCACTTTTTCAACTTCATTTCTCTCTCTTACTTTTTCCAAAACTCCATTGGAGAGCACATCACTCTAGAACCAAACTTCTCTCTTAGATTTGATCTAGTAGGAGTTGTTTACTCACTTTTGGCCTTTACAAAAGTTGTGTTGATCGTCGAGGGCTACGTTTTGATCTGAACGTATTGAGTTTTGGAGCACTTTGATTTTCGTCATCTTCTCCCTTTGAGCTCTGAATTTGAGGTAGGGATATCCTACTCCTCTTTATGGATTTTGTCTTTGAATTTTAGCATTTTGATATGTTGGGTGTTGTTGGGTAATTTTGAGAAACTTTGGGCCTTTTGTGTAATTTTACAAAAGTTGGGGTTTTATTTATAATGAATCTAGAGGCATGTTTGGTATAGAGACATGGAGTTAATGTTGAAACATTGATGAAAATGGAGCCTTAGGGTTGTTTTGTTAATTATGGGAATTTGCCCTAATTGTTTTAATTAATTAATGCCTATAATTAATTAAAGAAAATGAAGAATTGAATTGGGAATATTGAGATTGGAAGTGTATGAGATTAAAAGGTGTAGTTGAATTACTTATCACTCACCGAATTGAAATGTTGATTTAATATCCATTTGTGCATTTATTTTCTGTTTAGAAATAACTGCTTGGGCTATCGGTGGAGGATAGTCGTGATTGTTGTAGACAATGCATGAGGATTAGGCAAACAAAAAACTAATCAACGGAATGTGTCATAAGAATGTGACGATTGTTAGAATACATTAGTTTTATGTATTGATTGATTGATTGTGTATAGAACCTATGTGTTTATATGCATTATGTGTAGAGGAGGAGATGGGGGATGTACTCCGCGGTTTAGGGGAAGATGGAGGATGCACCTCTAAACCGGATAGTGTTGGGAGGAGATGGGGGATGAACTCTGTAGATACAGCTCATATGCTTGTCTAGAGAAGTGAGGATACAGCTCATATGCTTATCTTTGAGAAGTATAGATATAGCTCATATGCTTGTCTAGAGAAGAGTAGATATAGCTCTTACGCTTATCTTCGATTGTGTGATATAGTTCTTATACTTATCTGCTGAGGTGTTGATATAGCTCATATGCTTATCGGTTAATGTGATGATATAGCTAGTATGCTTATTTATCGAAAATGGAAAATGAAAAGTGACATAGACTTGTAAGTCATGTAATTGAAATGTGATATATGTGGGTGTATCAGTGTTGGCCATCTATCAATTGCTAATCTTTTAGTCATTGTTCATGGTTGGTTTAGTATATTTCTACTGGGCTGTGGCTCACCCTATATGGGGACATCATTTTCAGGTACAGGTAGCATGCCACCTCCAAGGACATAGCTTGGGAGGCTAGAGGCGGGCAGATCTTTTGTTGTCTTTCTTTTGATGTATTACATGTAAATTCAAGCCAAGGGCTTAAGGTGTAAATGAGTTAGCACTCTCTTTTTGTAACCAAGTGTTAACTTGGAAAGCTGTAAGCCCTTAGGGCATTTGCTTTTGTTGTTAACATGTAATACCTTTTGTAATGAAACTATGATGAATAGATGAATGCTAGTCTTCTGTATATCAATGCATGCTTATATTGATGGGTTTAATGTTGTTTTTTTTTAGGGCGTAACAATATCATACACGTGCCACACAGGCAAATAAATAAATGATGACATTCTCTCTCTGAAGTAATGATGATATATAAATAAAATCTTATACAATGCCCTTAGGCTTACATTGAATAATGATACATGAATACACAATAAATGGCATCCAGCCAACAATTAAAAAGTCCCATGGCCAACAATTAAATAAAAGACTTCAAGTCCGAAACAATCCCTTCAATTATATACCTAAAAAGTTTGACAACATGT
This sequence comes from Camellia granthamiana, assembly GCA_036172215.1. Taxonomy (NCBI): domain Eukaryota; kingdom Viridiplantae; phylum Streptophyta; class Magnoliopsida; order Ericales; family Theaceae; genus Camellia; species Camellia granthamiana. The sequence continues at coordinate 67,066,958 of CM069912.1, forward strand.
GGGATGAGCACAAAGCCCATTAGAGATCCCATATGATCCTAAACAATAACGACATACAAATATCTATGATCATGAATGCATCAAGACATAAGATATAGATAATGTGATAATTTCATAATCAAGATACATATATATAAGTACATTTTCTTCCAAAAACATCCATTTGACACCACAAGGTGTAAAACCAAGTGTTCTCTTTAGTTCCAAAAACATTTTCCACAACACATCTTTGCCCATTAAACGTCCATGCTAATATAAAAAAATTTCATCTTTACACTTGTTTCGAAAACACACTATTTCAACTCCATACTTGTTTCGAAAACACACTGTCATAAATATACCACAACTCCCAAACTCGCCCACTACACACACTTATACAATAATACACTCAATACTTCCCCTGGTCATAGGGGGTAAGGAACACCCATAATAGATAAATAGATATTTCTAAATACAAATAACTAAACGTAATACATACTTTCATTTCCATTTCTATCGGCATACAGCACAGATGGCAAATGATACAATCCACATAGCACTTTACCGACTTCACCTGAAGGGGAATGACCCCAAGGTCACACTTTACCTAGCGCAAATGGAAGAGAGATGGACCTATCACAAAGTGCCATGCTTTACCGGCTCAACTGGAGAGAAACGAACCTCCATTTACACTTTATCGGGCACAAATTAGAAGGGAGAAGAACCTCTATCAAGGCACTACACTTTACTAGCCTCACCTAGTAGGAAACAAACCCCCCAAACAACATCACAATAATAGCAGAACATGCTAAACTATATAAATACCGGATAAGGGTAGTACATACACATAATCTATTCAACAACAACAATGTCATCCTCCACCGATGACTATAGACAAAACCTCTAAACAGATAAATAAATGATTCTCATGAATTCAATCCACAATCCCAAAACACCAATATTTCCGTTAAAGAAAAACATTTCAAACCACATTTTCCCATTTATTTTTATGAAAAGATTTATAATCACATTTTATTTTCAAAACCCAAATTCATTGTTCCAAATTCTCAATACCTCCAACCCTTAGACAAAACCCCTTTTTGTTCCTTTTACCATAATCCAATTCATGATACACAATCATAACTCAACTCAACTCAGCATTAATCCAAAATAATCACAACACTCTATTAACTCCATTTTAGCAACTAAAATCTCTAATTCAATCATGTAACGCACCCAACTATTACTCCACTTTACCCCCTTCTGTCCTGTTAAGCCACTAATATTTAATTAGAATTTTTCACCACTCTCAACATAGATACACCTAGCTATCTCCCAAATCACCAAAACAACCAAAAAACATACAAACTCAACTTCTGAACTTCAAACTCCTAAACCCCTTTTTATGCTTTTTTGAAAATCTCTCAACAACATGCTTTAAAATGTAATAAAAACTACCACATGTATATCTATAACGAGGTATTGAAAAAGAACAAAGAAATCTTTACCTCTTAAAGCGAAGATGAGACAATCCAAAAATCACCGGCGACAAAACGACGATCCGCTCAAATTAAATGGAAGCCCTCGCCAAGCTCTATGTTTTGGTCTGTAGAACTAGGGGTAAAAAATGGGTAAAAATATATGAAAACCAAACTTAAAAGCTTGAAAAGGCCAAAAATGGCGAAAGGGGCGAGAAAGAAGAAGATAGAACTCAAAAATGAGATATTTTCAATTTTTGACACCTTTTATAGATAGACAGATTGTGGGTGCGAAGGTCACACCACGATGGTGATGAAGGGGACAAGACTGGTCGCGGGCGCGACCAAGATGGTCATGGGCGCAACTACGCTGTTCGCAAGCCACCATCATGGGCCATGCACCCTCCTCCCAACCAATAGACTTGAAGGCCAAAATGGTCACGACCTGGTCTCAGTCCACTTGCGGGAGCAACCACTCTTTACAAATCGCGGGCACAAGCAAAACTATCGCGGATGTGACCTTCCTGGACCAAAACACCTTGGTGGCTATTCTGAAGTTAGCCAAAGCACATCGAAGGTCCAAAGCACTCAAAAACAAATAGATACACATGGACAACTCCATGCCCCCAACAGAATAATAAAATAAGTCAGGTTTTCTGACTCAAGCCACTACAAGAAAATTATAGAGATATAAGAGAAGATGAATAAAATATTTAATAAGGGCATTAATGACATTTAAGGATTTAATGATGCATATAAAAAGTCTCCAAGACTTATTAGTGTTCAAGTTCATTTAATAGGATTGGACACTAATTAACCGAACTTTAGAAGCCGAACTAGGAATTAAATGAACCTGAACACCATGTTTGTTTTAGTACGAAAGTAGTGGGATTGAACAACGAATACCATGAGACTATTGTTGGACAACAAATCCCCTCTCCAAAAGGGTATTAGCAATCTCATAAGTTGGTTGGGTTTTACAACTTAATCTCATGTGATCAGAAGCGAAAACATTGTTATATTTCCACTGTAAAAAAATTACCTTTTATATACTGAGAATTTATACATAAGTTTAACTACAACAAACAAATATCTTTTTTTGATCGGCAAATAAAAAATTTCATTAAAAACATGAAATTTGAAGGTACAAGGAAAAAAAACGCTATGAGAGAGATTCGAAGAGTAAAAACTCACTCTCCTACTACTGCTACTCACGTCTTTACAACCAACCCCTTAGCCTCACGATTTTATATTTTAAAAAACAAAAAAAAACAACACTACAAACTCTTGAGCCCCACACAACACTGAAGCACAACCACCCTGCACGCCTAAAACACTGCATGCCCATCGCCTGATACACTGCACGCCCAACCACCCTACACGCCCAATGCCGAACACTGATACACAAACTCTTGAGCCCCACGTCGGACCCAAACACCATGCACGCCTGCACGCCAAACACCCTGCACGCCTGACCCTAACACCCTGCACCAAAGTCGGACACTCAGGCTTCATTGCTACCGAGAACCACCCGTGGCTTCAACCTTCGCCAGGACTGCTACTGGTGCCTCCTCTATTGCTGCTGCTGCCTCCTCCTTTGGGTCTTCTTCAGCAAGCACTGTCTCTGCCTCCGGGAATGGAGCTACTGGTGCTGTCACCACGCTTTACCCCTGAAAACCCAGTTTTCCAACTTACCTTCTTCCACGATTTTCCTCTCCCAAACAACTCCCTCAGTTGATTCTCACCACCAACGCTGAGCAATCCCCTCTTTGTAGACCCGGCGCCATTCTCCTCTTAACCGAACACAAACACCAACCACCAAGGATTGAACGGAATACACCCCTCAAAACTCTCACTTGCACGGAGCGCTCGAATGAAGATCCTTAACAACTCTGAATCCTCCACCCCTCAAACTCCCGCTTGTAGAGAAATGCCCGAATGAAGTTCCTGAACCAACCCACCGAAGAACAGCGCAAACCACCCTAAACCGAAACCCATGGCCGAAGCTGAACACCATGGCCGAAGCACCACTTCCACCGAACCTCTTTATTCGAGAAAGAACCCACCAAAACCACCTATCAAAGCACCACTACCACCTAAACCAACCCCCCAAGTTTTCAGACCTCCAGAAAAGATAGATCTGAAACCACCCAAAGAATGCTCAGCCAAAAACCCCAAAGAAAACCTGTGAAAACACGCAACCTAACCAAAAACGAAAGGACTTAAACATCATCCTAAGCAAATCTAGAGATTAGATCTGAAAAGGAGAAAGACGGAAAGCAAATGGGGGCTCAAGATTATTAGGAGAAAAAACAACACAAGAAGAAAAGCTAGGCCAGCCAACCAACATGGCCAAAGGCGGCGGCCGGCTGGCCAGCGGTGAGGCCCGAGTTGGAGGTTTTAGAGAGAGAATTTTTTTCAAAATACTAAAAGCTTAGGTGTGAGAATTTTTTACAACAAACAAATATCACTATACTATTACACAAACAAAAATAATTTATTTTATGTTTTTAAACTAATACTATCATACTAATAATCTGTTCTCTCATCCTTACCATACTAATAATCTCATTAATCTAGTTCGTCAAATAACGGGACCAAAAGGTTAATTGTTGTCAAGGAACCATCCATGGAACGAGTATCCACCAAATGTGCACAACTGCACATCCATTGGCTTGCCTTTTACACTAAGCAAGATTTCATTTCTTGTGAAATCTAAACATGAATTCAAAATCTCTATTGCGTAATTAATGTTTTTGTATAAGAATTAGTAGGAGGGTACACGCCATGTGTACACTTTATATAAATAAAAGTAAATAATAATAATAATAATAATAATAATAATAATAAATATATTAATATCATATCGTATTGAATCTATAAAAAAAAAACGACAAACATATTAAAATTAAAATTCAATATAAGAAACAGTGTAAATAATAAAAGAATTGAATGTTTTCTTAGCTAATCACCATACATGTGAGGTTATCCATTAAAACTATCCACATCCGTTGCATACATGTTAATGATAAATTAAATTAATAAAAAAATATGACAAGTAAAACACTATGTAAAACGAGTCAAGAAAAGTTAGGATTACATCAAAGAATAATCAAGAATTGTATAATTCAATTCAACACCCTCAATTTTTAGAATTTATTCAGAAATTAGAGCATCCGCATCAGCCTCAACAAATTTTGAGTCAAATTATAACCCAAAATTCACTTTTGTTATTTTAGCTAGTCACTTTTTTAATACTCACTGCATCAAACTCTCTATTCTAACTCAATCTTATTAAATTATTAATTTCTTATTGTATTTGTTATTCTTTATTTTTTTATTAAATTGATGAGGTGTCATCCAAACAATTCTTAAAAAATATAAAAATACAAAAAAAAAAATTGCCATTAACCTGTTGACCAGCGGTCGACCGGTTAGACTAATTTTCGGCATTTTTTCTTTTTCTGCTACAGACACTTACGAGACATCGGGTGAGATATTCGGGTGGACGACCAATTTAAAGATTTTGGCCAACTTTTGCTCCAGAAAATATAATAAAAAATCATGTAGCTAATGAACAATGCATCAACAAAGTTGTTGAGGTATTGTAGCAAATTTAACAAAAAGTTAATTTACAAAAAATTTGTTGAGCTTAATGGAGGAACAATTTTGTGATTTACTAGCTATATTTTACCTTTTTGTTATTTTGGCTATACTGATGCGGATGCTCTTAGACAATGATAGAAAGTTTAAAAATAAAGAGACAAGTAAAACGGGGGATTTTTTTTAGGGTCCCTGATATTAAGATTTTATAGCATAAAGGACATACAATATTTTTATAATGTCTAAGGTCCCTCAACATGGATCTAGAGAAAATTTGATCTAGAGAATTTCTCTGGACTTCTCCAAAGAAATTCTGGGAATTTCCCAAAGAAATTCGTTTCCTTTCCCAGTGAAATACATAATCCAGTAAGATAACTTTAGTAAGAGACGAAGTCTAAACAACAAGCTAGACAGGAACAATTGCATCAAAAAAATAAAAAAAGAAAGAAAGGAAGAAAGAAACTGAGGAAATGAGACAAGAAAAGATTATAAAATGATTAAAAAAATTAGTGAAGAAGATAATGAACGATCACATTATCTAAATACATCCACGCAAGGTCCACTAATAACAAAAGGAAAATAAGTAGTTGCTTGCCTTAGAATTTGAACCTTTGGCTGCTTTTGGATCAGCTTCTGATTTTCCACACTTCTTTTCCTCTTCTTGTGGACAATCATAAATAAGCAATATAAACACATTTTGTTCTCCTAGGAATTGAAGCAGTACGCAAAATAACAAAATACCCTGAGAATTTCTCTGGACTTCCTAGAGAAATTCTCTCCAGAGAAATTCTGGGAATTTTCTAGAGAAATTTTTTGCCCCGAGAAATTCTCCAGAGAAATTCTGGGAATTTCCTAGAGAAATTTTTTGCCCAGAGAAATTCTAGGAATTTTCTAGAGAAATTCTTTGTCCCAAGAAATTCTCCAGAGAAATTCTTTGCCCAGAGAAATTCTCCAAAGAAATTCTTCGCCTTTCCCAAAGAAATACATAATCCAGTAAGATAACTTAGTAAGAGACGAAGTTTAAACAACAAGCTAGACAGGAACAATTTTCGATCAGCTTTTGCTTTTCCACATCTCTTTTCCTCTTCTTGTGGACAATTATAAAGAAGCTATAAAAACACATTTTTTTTCTTCTAGTAGTTGAAATAGTACGCAAAATAAAAAAATACCCAGAGAAATTCTGGGAAGCGAAGGAATGAGCTTAACTATACTGAACGATGCATTTTGTTTTCTCTTTACATCATTTTTTGGCGAAAACACAACATAATGGTTTCGAAGAACCACCAAATCGTGCGGGTTCTGCAAAATTGGCAAGTGGGTCTTCGGGATAGAAGGTGGGTTTTCTTTCTTGACATCATACATCACAGTAGAAGAGAGCTTAGTCGAAGAAGACTGCCATTTTGCTGATTTTCCAACAACATTTTTCGAGAAAAAATTGGCGGATTTTGGCGGGATTCTGGCCAGAAAAGGGACATGAAAGGAGAATACAATGGCAACATTGTAAGCTAAGAGGAAAAAAAGAAGAAGAAGAGAGAGAAGTGCAAGCACAGATCTCTTGCTTTTCTGCAAACTGTGGTGAAGAGAGAGAGTAAAGAAGATGAGATGGGTGGTGGTGGTGGTGGTGGTTGTTTTTGTTGTTAGTGGTGTTCATGAATGTTTGACGAGAGAGAGAAGAGTAGCGGGAAAGAGAAATGGAGAGCGTGAAATATATCAAATTTCTCTGTGATAGATGGGCATGAGATTGAGGGATCTTAGATATCAAAAAAATAATATTTTGGATCTCTTCCATTACTAAAAATGAAAGAGGAATTTTAGACTAATTTTCTCTAAATAAAACGCCCAAACAAAAACTCAAATATAATGCAAAATTATATGAGTGTGTGTATATATTCCCATCCATCCAAGAATTGAGAGTATTTTTTGTGGTAATATTGTTTTATTTATTTTTATTATCCTTTTTGTTTTCCTGTGTTTGAAAAAAAAAAGGGTTTAAAAAGCATCTATCATTTTTATTATTTGCTTTTGTGCCACAAAAAAAAAAAGATGAATTTTAAAAGTTTGGAAAACAACTGTTTCAAAACAGTATGGAAAAAAGTGGGTTTTTTTTTTTTTTTTTACAAAAAAAAGTTTTGAAAACAATTTGCCTATGTTTCCAAGAAAGAAAGGAAAAAATTTGAAATTACCATCAACCACGAAAAAAGTTTATTCCCTTCTTTTTCTTCTTTCTAACTTTTCTATTAATTAGTTAAATCAATGTGTAAATAGAAATCAAGGACTTTTCTTCTGAACAACAAACTATAATAATGTATGGAACATATATGTGCAGAAAGTTTATAAAAAAAATAAAAATAAAAATAGCATAAAATATTAGGTATCTTGAACTTACAGAACATAAAGAGCATAATGGAATTCATAACATTGAGGAGAATTGTTGCCTGGAAAAATCAAAACTTAGTAGAAGAAGTGGAGGAGTAATGGAACTGCCTTAGTGTTCATAATAGAGGATAGGAAACTGAATTGGTTTAGACTTGGGATATCATAACGTTTAGTAAGTTGAGAAATATATATCTCCACAATAGCAGAGGTGGGCCAACAAAGATGTATGTTGTTTGACCCACCTCAGGCTTGACTTATTTCACTAGTGGCTGCAGTTATTTAGGCTGTGTTTGATTAGATGATTTGATGATCAAAATAGAAGGAAAGTAATCTCATTTTTTGTTTAATTATAATAGAAAACATAGAGAAAATGAAAGAGGAGGAAATGCAATTCTACTTTTTATTTTTGGGTAAATTATGCAAATAGTCTCTGTACTTTACACGATATGTCAATTTGGTCTCTGTAGTTTTAATTTGCTCGATTTTACCCCTTAATGTAACGGATTGTGTTATTTTAGTCAAATAAATAACTGTTGTTAAATTAATTTAACAGAATGTCAAATAATGTGTCAATTTGATCCCTGTACTTTACACGATGTGTCAATTTGGTCCTTGTAGTTTCAATTTTCTTAATTTTGATAGGGACTAAATTGACACATTGTGAAAAATACAGGGACTAAATTGACACATTGTTTGACTTTCCGTTAAATTAACTTAACAACTATTATTTATTGGACTAAAATAACACAATTCGTTAAATTAAATGACAAAATCGAGTAAATTAAAACGACAGTGACTAAATTGACACATTATATAAAGTACAGGGACTGTTTGCATAATTTTCCCTTTATTTTTTGGTTCACTTGGCCTCGTTGGGGAATAAACTATTTTAGTAATTTTTTTGATTTTTTGGTTAAAATATGAGGTAAAAAAATTAGTATGTTTAAAATGAATTTTTGGTTTTTTATGAAAAAAATGTGCAAAAAGTAAAAAGAAAAGAGAATCTTTAACTTTTTGGTATAGGTGGTTGGCTTTTTAATTTTTTTTAGTGACTTTTTGACTTTTAGGCTAAAACAGTAAGTTGCCAAACGATGCAAGCTCTTGGTAGTATTTGGTAGAGTTTTAGAATTATGATTTGAGAATAGAGTTGTATTTTAAATTTGTGAGTTTTGGAATTATGATTTGAAAAGAGAAAATTTGTTTGATTATGAGTTTTGAATTGAGTTTTGAATTGAGTTTTGAATTTTTGATGTAATATATGAAATAAGAAAAATTGTTTGGTTATGAGTTTTGGAAAAAATTTTCAAAACTTAATTTAAAAACTTATAACTCATAATCAAACACACAACTCAAAACTCTATTAAAAATTCTATTCAAAATGCATATCCAAACTCATTTTAACTTTCAATTCAAAAAAAAAAAAAAATTTGTCATTTGGTCTAAAAAAATAATTTCTATATTTAAAAAAAATACCAAAAACAAATGTAATTTTTTTTTTCTTCCAAATAACAGATGGTGATTGGCGATTGGCAATTGCAAAAAAATAAAAATAAAAAATGATAAAATTTACACTATTCTGATCAATCGGCCGGACGTCTGGAAGGATGACTGGGTAGATCCAAAATTCAAAAATCTTCTACTTTTCAGAATGGAGAAGACAAAAGAGAGAGAGCAGCCAAACGTGAAAGAGAAATATGTTTTAAATGTGTGATGGAATCACATTTTCAAAACTCGATCCAAACAATACATGCAAATGGAGGGATTAAATTATGATTACAAAGCTGCACCAAACACAACCCTTTTCTTTTTCCAATTCCCAACTCAATCAAAAATAGCTTTTTCCAATTCCCAACTCAACCAAAAATATCCTAGAATTTGAATTCTATCAATTAGATAATTTAAATCATTTATTTTTTTAAAAATATTGAATAAAATATACTTATAAAAAATTAAATTAATTGGATATCGGCAGTCTTTTTATCAAATCACATTTATATTCAGTTTGATATTTACATATTCATATTTTTATATGTACAAAATGTGATTTGATGAATGAACTATTAATATCTGATTAATTTGATTTTTTGCAAATATATTCTATTCAATATTTTCTAAAACATATATGGTTTAAATCATCAAAATAGAACTTGAAGTGAGTCTCACAAGCCGTACAACAATTTTTGTTGTGAAATTGTAATGACTCGGATTTTTTATTTATTTATAAAATTATTACATAATTTAATTGAATGATTGTTGGACCACGTGGTTAGTGATTTTTTTTTTATTATTATTAAAAGATTATTTGTAAATGGCACTACAACAAAATGCACATTCGGCAACCAAAATTGGCGACTAAAAAAAATTTAGTCACCAAAAGTTATGAAATTGGCGACCAACTAATTTTTTTAGTCGCCAAAAGTAAAATATTTAGCTACTAATTTTTTTTAGTCGGGGTATATTGGTTTTTTGCGACTAAAAAAAATTTTAGTCGCTAAAAATGCTAGAAGTGGCGACCAAAAAAATTTTTAGTCGCCGTATATTAAGTTTTCGCTACTAAAATCATTTTGTCGCCGAAAGAAAAATAAAAAATTAATTTTTTACTTTTGGCGACCAAACTTTTGGTCACCAAACGTTTATTTTCAGCGACAAAAAAGAATCTGAGTCGTTGTATGTTGAGTTTTGGCTACTAAACCATTTAGTCGCCGATTGAAAATTAAAAAATTATTTTTTTACCTTTGGCGACCAAAATTTTAGTACCCAAAAGATTTTTTTCAGCGACAAAAACAAATTTTAGTTGCCAAAAAAGAATTTTATTCAATGTGTTTGGTTTGAGTTTTTTGGATTAAGTTTTTTGAAAACTGACTTTTTTGGTTTTCGTGTTTTTTTATTTTTAGTGAATATTTTTTAAATTTTAAACATTTTTTTTACTTTTTTAGATGCACCTTACTTAGATGTATCTAAAAAGTAAAAAAATATTTTAAAAAATTAATAAATACATAAAAATACAAAAAATGTACTGAATTCTTTTTTTTTTTTTTGTATTTTTGGTATTTAGTGAATTTTTAAAAGATTTTTTTTACAATTTTTTTTTTACTTTTTAGGTGTATTTATGTTAGGTGTGTCTAAAAAGTAAAAAAATTACTTAAAATATTTAAAAAATTCAGTAAAAAAAAAAACACGAAAAATAAGAAAGTAGAATTTTTTGAAAAGTGTTTTTTGAAAAGTGAAAACAAGTAAGGTGATTGTTATTTGGCGACCAAAAATATATTTAGTCGCGAAAGGGTGTAATATTTGTTTTAGAGGGAAACAAATTATTTTTGGCGTCCGATCTATTTACACTCTGTCCTATCTCTCACACACACAGACACACGATATACACTTCTATGGCCCTGTTTGGTAGAGCGGTTGGGAAGTGCTTATATATATATTTTTTTTTTATCAGTAAAGAAAAATTTCATTAACAGCATGAAATTAAAGGTACAGGAAGATGACATGCATCGAGAGAGTTTCGGAAAGTACAAATTACCCCTACTACTGCTACTCGCATCCATACAACCAACCCCTTGGCCTCACAATTTTTTTTTTTTTTTAAAAAAAAAAAAAAAGAGTTAAGAAGAAGCTTATACCTTAACAGCTTATAACTTATAACTATGAACATAAGCTGATTTCTGACTTATAAATTAAGCTTCTCCTGCCCCATTCAAAGAATAAGTTGATTTTTGACTTACAAAAAGCTATAAATTGTATTATTAAACTAAACCAAATACATCAAAATAACTTAAATTAAGCTGAAAACTGAAATAAGCTGAAATTAAGCTGTACCAAACAGGGCCTATGTCAAACACTAGCAAACCTCACCCTCACCATCCCTGCTAACAGTTACCATCGAACTTCCACCACTGACCATCGCGGCTCTCGCTACCGCCGCTGACCATCGCGGCTCTCGCCACCGTCGCTCACCATCGCGGCCCCCTTCCCAGCCACATTCAGGTTTCTCTCTCTCTCTCTCTCTCTCTCTCTCTCTCTCTTCCTCTATTTCCCCATTTCACCATCTCGGATCTAGGGTTTTATTAGGTAGATAGCAATTGATTTAAGGTACTGAACAATTTAAGAATATTATTAGTAGGTAAGTTAATGGAAAATTTTAGGACTCAATTCGGTGAAGTCCTCTTTGCTTAATAGGATTGAAATTTGCTCTGTATTCTACATATGGGTTTTGATTTTTTTATTATTTTTTGAGTTTTATATTTCAAATCCTACTCAATTTAAGCACATGGGTTTCGATTTGATTTGTTTTTTTATTATAAAAAAAAATGGTCTTGCTTTGATTTGGTGGAGGTAGTGATTTTTGTGATCCTAATAGCTATTCGTGCTCATGATTGAATGATTTTGAGTTTTTTATGCATAACAAAAGCTTGAGTCACTATGAAATCTCATCCTCCTTTTTGTTTTCTGAATTTGAATTTGAGGGCTTAGCTGTGTGTAAGTATTTAAGTTCATAGAGATGTAATGAATTTGAATAATAAATGATGTTTCCTTAGCTGGATAGAATCTGATAGGTGGTTTGATTTTCTTTGAATTTTTATATCCATATTTTGTTTTTGTCTTTTTTTCTTTTTCATATATTAAACCATACTCAATTCAAGCAACTGGGCCAGAATTGAATTAGATTTTGTTTTTCTCAATTAGCTTGGTTTGAATTATTTTTTTTTTTTTTTTGGTGGTTGGTAATTTCTGATGCTCTCACTGATTCTGTTAGATTAGAAGTAATGAATGGTGTTGGTGTTAATTTATTTGTTTTATTGTGTGCATAATTCATTCATTTTTAACATACTGAATTGATTTAAAATTTGTGTGTGCAATGAAAACCTGGCTCATTTCTGATTAAGAAAAAGAAAAGAAAAGAAAAGAAAAGAAGAAACTTGTGGCACCATGGGAAAATTTTATTGGATGGTGGAACCATGTGTTATCACAAATTTTCATGGTGATTTGGTTGGCAATAACATTATCGACAATAGAATCTTGTCCTTTTTGTTTGGTGAATTTGATTTTGAGGGAAGTTACTTAGTTGTGTCCAAGTGTTTAGGTGTTGCCATCATTTGTTTTGGAATGTCTGATTTTCTTAATTCAAGATTTTTTTAATATTATTATTGAATTCATGTTAAATTTTTTATGTGCATAAAAAGTTTGGGTAATTTTTGATTAAGAAAGATAAAAAATAAAATCTGCGGGTATGTGGCATCATGGGAATCATTTTTGATTAAGAAAGATAAACTTTTGTTGCTCGATAGCATGAACTCTTGCCATGGCACTAGGTAATTATTAGTTGAAGTACATGTAGAAGTAATCTTTGGCAAATTTATGGAATCTACAATTTTGCTTCCAGCTAACTATTAATTTGAAGTTGTCTTGGTGAAATAATTCATGCTGATATGGGAAGAGATGAATGCTTGTACTTTGTCATGTATTGTTACTTTCAAACTGCATTTAGTAGTTAAAATTCTGTGAGATGGAAAATCTATGCCAGAAAAGTGAAATAGAGTTGCAGTTGCAAGAGTGATGAAGCATTAATTATGTTGTCATTGTATTTCTTTGTATGAAGATATGATATTAATTATGTTGCCTTCTTGTTTCTTTCTATGATAGTGGATTGGAATTGGGCCCTCACAAAATGATGGTCGGAACTGCTATTAGTGGTAAGGCTTTAAGGTGTGGATTGTGGGATAGATATGTTATCCACGTTCTTAATGAGGAACAGATATTGGTGTTGTTTGTATAGTTGTGGGTGTGCATTTATGGCTTTGATTTTGACTCAAATGGTTGCTATATTTGATTGGTTCACATACTCCCCACACTGAAAATTTTTCCATTGAAAAGCCTTTTGCTAGTTAAAAATTTTGAGTTAAGAAAATGATTTCCGCTTGAATTCCAATAGGACAACAATGCATTAAACTTAACCGAAAAAGGGCGTTAAGGGGGCGAAAATGCGAATCAGCCCCCGAACGACCGTACAGATGTCACGGCCACCTTCCCCGTTACAAATAGGACCTGTGACAATAGACAGAATGTAATTAGCACACGTAGTTTGGGAGTTAGGGCCGAAAATGTATTAAACTTAGTCGAAAAAAAGCGTTTTGGGGGCGAAAATTCATAACAGCCTCCGAACCACCGTGTGACTCGCACAGACAGTTTTCCCATGACAAATAGGACTTGTGAGAACTGACGGAATGTAATTCGGACCCATAAGTAGGGAGTTAGAGCCGAATACGCACTAAACATGGCCGAAAAAGGGCGTTTCGGGGGCGAAAATTCAAAACAGCCCCCGAACCATCGTGTGACTCACACGGACAGTTTTCCCATGATAAATACGACTTGTGAGAACTGACGGCATGTAATTCGGACTCGTAGCTAAGTGGCCAACATTCCATATTGGGGAGGGCAGTGGTTATGCATGCAGATCCTGATGATCTTGGGAGAGGTATGTGTAGACACCCAATTTTTGACCGTCCTCAAGACTTGGTTGTGCTTGCAGGTACATCCAGCCACAAGTTCGATTGCTCATCGAGTACTCGACTTTCGCGGCGGAACGTCACAGGTTTGAGCTTTCCAAACCCTGTATCCTTTCTGTCCCATTTTTGGACCATGTATTGGACCTTTCAGCATGATTCTCATAGTGCACTACCAGCCACTGTTTGGCATTGCTGGCCATGCATTTTCCCCTGCCTGCTATTGATGAAGCCTGCCGGCTATCAATGAGGCACTGCCGGCCACAACTGATGGCCGACAGAACACATTGTCTCAGCAGATTTCACGCCAGCTCTTTTGAGCCAGCTGGTTTCCACTCATCTCTCCTCCATACACGTGTATGGAGGGATGAAGCTCTTTTCAAGCTTGTTTAACAAGCTTTACATTGCCTCTCTTCTATAAAAGGAGAGGCTCCTCCTCTATTTGAGAGGTTCAGAGAAATCAGAGGTGGGAGTGATACATATAGCTTTGTATCTATATCTCCTTGTTTGATCTTATTTTGTGCATAAAAGTGTTGTTTTGTCTTAGTTTAACACACAAACACACACTCAAACACCTTGCTTGTGTTGCTGAGGCTTCTTGAAGTTGTTTTTGGTGTTCTTGGGTTGATTTGAGCTTGAAAAGCTTGCTGGAGCTACAGTTTTAAAGAAGGTCTTTAAGGGTGAGTTCCTATCCCTTAAAACCCCCATTCTTGCTTAAGCTTTTAGCCCTTCTTGCATGCTGTTTTAAGCTTAGCTTTCTACTGGAAAAAGTTCTGTTTTTGCATGCTTAAAAAGTTTGTTTAAGGTCACTTTTTCGTTTAGGGTGATTTACCCCCCTCTTAGGCCTTGTTAGGCCTTGTTTTGAGCCATCCCTTTAGACTCTTGTTGCAACCTTTGCATGACCTTTCTACCACTGAAATCCAGATGATTTTTAGTGGTGGAAAGGTGGTTTTGGAGTCTTATATAGGAGAGGGTATCCCCTCTCCTTATGTCTTGTTTACTTGCTTTGAATGCCTCATGTGTGAGCATGTTTGTTAAGTTTATGTTGGCCATATCTTAGGATGTATTTGTGGTTATTTTACTGTGGCATGCCACTGTTTTTGCTTGTTTTTGTCACTCCATGCATGCCTAATGCACTTGTAGTGTAAATCACACAAACTAGTCTTGTGTACTTCATGAAGTAGCATGTCATTCTAGCTTGATTTGAGTCCATTTCAGCATGTTCGTGGTGTTATTTTACCATGTCATACCTCTGTTAGGGTTTGGTTTAATAGCTCCTCGCATGCTCTATGCACTTGTAGTGCATTTCCATGAAATAGCCTAACATACATCATGCTTTGACATGTCATTTTAGCATGCTTTTGGCTTAGCTTTGGGAGGACTTTGTTCATGTTTTAACATGTTTAAGGTCTGATTTATGTTGTCTTGGTCATGCATGACTTGCTTTGTATAGCCTTGGTTCAATCTAGCTTGTTAGCTTTATGTATTGAGTCTTCTAGCATGCATTACTTGGACTATTTTAATGATTTGACATCATTCATAATGTGATTTCAATTCATGTTTCATGTCCATGTATTCACATTTGTCACTCATTCAATGCGTTGGAGGGTTTCCCCATTTATGCCTTAACATGAATCATTGTGTATGCCTTCATGCCTTAGCTTGCGAGCCATCATTTCAATGCTTATTTGGGGTTATTTTGTCATGATATAACTCTGATCTTTATTGGTTAAGTCATCCCATGCTTGGTCTTAGTAGGTGTAGTGTAATCCACCTTATTTGCCTTATGTGCATCATGCCTTATGCCCTTCATGTTAGCTTGTTTTGGCTTCCTTCCACACATGTTTTAGTATCACTTTGACATGTTCTGGGACTATTTTGGGTTGCCTTAGCCATATGCTTCATGTCTTGCATACTCGTAGTACAAGTGCTTATGCTTGCTTCAAGCTTTGAGCACCATAGCATGCTTCATTTGTGTTGTGTACATGATTTGGAATCATCTAACATGACATTTCAGAGCTTATAGCAATGCCATGTTCCCACTTCATTCATGCTTTAAGTGCCTTTGAGTGTTGTACATTGTTGCCTAGTTTTTGGCTTAGCTTGTATGCTTGCATGCCTAGGTCCTTGAGCCTCCATCTTAGCATGTTTCGGTCATTGTCTTGACCTATCTCAGCTCTGTCCATGGTTGGTTCATGCATGCTTGCCATGTATTGCATGTCTCCTTTGTAGTCCTCTTTATTAGCTTTCATGCTTTAGGAACTTTGCATGCTATACTTATGATTGATTGAATGGTTTGGCACCATTTAGTACCTTGTTTTAGTGCACTTAGTGTTGCTACACTTCCACATTGGTCACTCTTTGAGCACTCTTGAGAGTTGTGCTCTTAGGCCTCTTTGATGGGCCATTACATGTGCATGCTTATATATGCTTTTGGTGCCTTCACTTTTGTGTCATGGCCACTAATTTGGAGCATGACTGAGGTCTACCCTTTTGGTTTTAGTCCATTGAGTATGCTATATATTGCATTGAGTATGCCATATTGGTCATTGCATGTAGTATGCCATCCTACATTGCATTGTGTATGCCACGTGGTTATTTGCATTGTGTATGCCAAGTTATTTTGCCTTGCATTAAGTATGCATGTCCCTAACATTGCTAATTTGTCCTTGTAGCATTGCATTGTGCATGCATGCATTAGCATTGTTCGCATATCACTAGCTTTGTTAAGTTAATCATATCACATTGCATTGAGTATGCCATGTAGTTGCATGTTTGCATGCTTAAATCATATTGCATGTTTGCCATGCTTGTGTTGCATTGTTGTTTGGATTAAGTATTAATCCGAGCACGAGAAACGAGGGACGTTTCATACTTCAAGTGATGAAACGTGCCTCAATTCTCGGTCGCCGACGCTCTTAATGACGCATGATAGAGTTTTAGGCTTTATATGTTTATTTGTGCATTTATTTTACATTGAATTTGCACAAGTTGGATCTTTGGCCATTATGCATCGGGATGTGTGATTGATGGTCTTGGATCCAATTATGCCTCTCCCTTGATATTTTGAGGTGATATGGGGTAGCATAGTGCGTACATATCCTTGAAAGACCCTCCCTTTCCTCTGTTTTGTGCTTTACTGCAGTTTGGTGTCATAGCACACCAGTGGCCAGCACCCTCTTGTTGTTGGCTGGCAGTCCTTCATTCTTGGCCGGCAGGGGGGTCGTCAGAAGCTCCTCATGGCCGGCAGGCCACTGGTGCACTCCTCAGCACTGTTTCGGTAAGATCCAGCAACTAGTTCTCAAGGACACCCTGTAGACAGAGCCTCAAGAGAGCAACTGGAGAGCCTTTCGGGACGGCAACCGAGCATGCATCCTCTTCTCCTTCAACCAGAGCTGGAACAACTTAGTTTAATGCTTACTTGTTAGTTAGCTTTAATTTGTAATTTAATTAGTTAATTTGTTGATTAATTAAGTTTTGTAATAATTAGTTGTAGTTAGTTATTTATTCGGTTATGTAATAATTAATTAGCTTGTTAGTTTGTTAATTAGTTGGTTTGTATTATTCATTCGGACCCTCCGTCGAGAGGGCATATGTTTTAATAAGTGTGCATGTGTGTGATGAATGTCTTCCAACCCCACGTCTTTCTCCCTTTTATTTAACCGCTTATGATGGTTAGTTCTAGGTCATGTTTCAATTAGCATTCCTATGCCTGCATGTTTGCATCCATTCATTCGTATTGCATGCACCGGGCTCGGCGCATCATACAAACTGCATTGTATTTCAATACCGATTTGAATACATGATTATCAAGTTACATTTCACGTGACATCTTAGAATAGCCGAGCCTATTTCTAGTTGCATTTTGCATGTGTTGCATTAGCCATCTTAACATAAACTAGGATCATGCATTGATTACTAACTAGTTGTTGTTTTGGCTCGGAGCACACTGTAAGTGTTTATGCTTTAACATCCCTGCATGTGTGTTATTGATTGCCATGATAGCATGCTTGCCATGAGGCTAACTGCTTATGTGATATAACTGTTTGAATGCCTGTGGGTGAAGGTTGAATTACTTGAATTGGAACAATTCATCAAAATACGAGTTTTTAAGCCCACTTGAGGTGGCAAAATCATGTTTTCTAAGCCCACTCGAGGGTGGCAAATCCACGTCTTAGCCTACTTGCAAGTAGCACCTTCAAACTATTTTCAAACAAGCAAACATGAGATGTTTTGTTCCAACTTAGGCGATCTAGTCTATACTTGTGTGTTGTGCGCATCACATAGTAATTCTAGGCTAATAATCGGAATAAGAACGCATGTGTTTTCAAAAACAAGATATCATGTTAGTAAAGGCCGATCTTTGATCGGGCGAGCGGGGGTGCTCATTGCATGACTTTCCCCTCTCGTACCCAAGTTCCCGAGCCGAGGCAACTTTGGTGATGACGGACACGTGGCCTTAGGCACGAGTCAGGGTTTCCTAAATTTCCCAAAATAAAAACATTTAGATGGCCACTCTGTATCTGGCAAAGCAGTCCATGTTTGGCATTTCTTTCTTAAAATTCAGTTTTCCAAAGCGATTTGCCGGATTTGGACTCTTTGGTAATTTATCGATCTTGCATTGCACTTTGCGAGATTAGATTCAAAACCGTGACATTTGAGTCCGAACTGTAGTAGTCCAATGAACAAACGGATTTCGTGCCTATTCGCACGCAGAGCCGTGACATTCGGGCACGTCTACAGTATGGTTCATTCTTTGCATCTTATGTCATATTACAATGCCTAAACTTGAAAGCAAAAGCAATACTTCCCAAGTATGTATATTTACTTGAGAGATTAAATGTGTAGGGAAATGTGATACCAAGCACCTGTTATTCTTGGGTCAAAGAGTTAAAGATATTTGAAGTGGATTTTATTATTATTATTATTATTATTATTATTATTATTATTATTATTATTTTTTCGTGGTCTTATCATGGAAGGGGATTTCAATGGGACATCAAAATGCATCAAAGTGGTTTTGATTTCAACGGGACATCATGATGCTAGTCTTGTGTGCTCTAGAAAGTGGGTTTAGAAAATGATCTTCTATATCATTTCCTTATTTTATTTTGTTTTATTTTACAAGGATTGAAGTCAAACCTAGCTCACCATACACTTGCCAACTTGATCCGGGAGTAAAGCTTCACATATCTCAGGTTTATTTTCCTTTCTCAAACTAATGCCTTCCTAGATTCAACCATATATAGTCAACAAAACTCTGGTTTTAGATCCCAAATTTCTCAAGGTTTTATTTATTTTTAAAAAAATTTATGTATATATATGCTACGATTTGATGGAATGTTTTGTAAAAGACACCCAATTTTGATATAAAAATAAGGCCTATAAAAAAAATAAAAATCAATGTTTTACGATCTAAAAAAAAAACCAATATTTTAAAACTTAGATGTTATAGTTAATAAAATAGATAATCAATTGAGTTAGCTCAATTGGCCTCTTTTGTGTACATTTTAACTGAATCGTAAGATTCACTCAATTTAAGGTTTAGTAGCATGAATTAAATTGTTTTGATTGAAACTTGGATTGAATCGTGAATCGTATGATTCTAACACTCATATATATGTGGCTATTAGAGTCATTTGATTGCCAAAAAAAAGGTAGGGGAGGATAATAAAATGACATGTTGAATAATTGAACTGTAAGATTTTGATTGTATTTGGTCCTAGTTATTAGAAGACTTCAATTGGTACAGCACAATAAACAACTTGGAGAGCTAAACTTCCCATTGCTTAAGAAGAAGAAAAAAAATCTGCAGAAAACACAGGACTAAAAATTATAGGCAGTTTTGCCACAATTTGGTGGCATAACAGTAACACCTACCTGTTGTCAATTTTACCTTTCTGGAAAGAATTAGATGCATAGCAGAACCCTTCCTACTCTAGAGCTTAACAATCAGAAATCAAGCCCAAAAATATAGAAGATTTTTTAATTTTGTATTTGTATTAATTCAAAGCCCATTGTGAGAGGATCCTTCACTGGAATGCATTTATAGCACTATAAACAACTTGGCAGTGTTGAATTTTCCATTGTTTGAGAAGAAAAAAAAAACTATAGAAAACACAGGACTAAAATTATAGGCAGTCTTGCCACAATTTGTTGCCTATAACACCTGCCTGTTGTCAGTTTTGTTTGTTTGTCAGGGATGATGTAGTGACAGTCATTGATGGTTAGGTTCGAAAGTAACAGTGCTGGAGTCCATAAGCAAGCGTTGTGTATTCTTGGAGTATGCTGTTGATCTTACTGGTTTGTCAAATGTTCAAGTTGTAAGAGAAAGAGCTGAGGTATGATTTTCCTCTTTTTATCTGAAATTGTTGATGCAATAAGATTGTGAATACCTAAATATCTAATCCTTTTGTGCTTTTTTTACTTGTTTGTATGGTTGTAGCACGTCCGCGGGGGACCACCTCGCGCTACAGTTCGGACTCTCTTTTTTGTTTGTTGCGGTTCTTAAATCTTGAACCAAATAGTCCAAATCCGGCAAATCGTTTTGAGAAAAAAACAGATTTTTAGAAAAGAAGTGCCAAACATGGACTGCTTTGCCAGATACAGAGTCGCCACCTAAATATTTTAAAATGGGAAATTTAGGAAACCCTGACTCGGTGCCAAAGGCCACGTGTCCGTCATCACCAAAGTGACTTGGCTCGGGAGCTTGGGTACGATCGGGGAAGGTCAGCTATGAGCACCCCCTTTCGCCCGGTCCGAAGACCGGCCTCTACTAACCCTGATATCCGATTTTGAAAACGTTATGTGTTCTTATTCCAATTATTAGCCTAGAATTACTATGTTATGCGCACAGCAAACAAGTATAGACTAGATTGCCTAATTTGGAAATAAACATTGCATATCCGTTCGTTTTGAAAACATTTCGGGATTTGCTACTCGCAAGTAGGCTAAAACACAGATTTCAACGAGTTTTCCCAACTCAGGCAACCCAACCTCCACCCACAGGCATTAAAGCAGTTTATAACACATAAGCATTTAGCCGCATGGTAAGCCTACTATCATGTCAACATTCACACACATGCGATATGCTAAAGCATAAATACTTACATTGTACTCCGTGCCAAAACAATAACCCGGTTAGCAAACATGCATGACCTAGTTCATGTTAAGTGGCTAATGCAACACAGGCATAGATGCAATCTAGAGTAGGCTCGGCTAACCCTAAACATGGCATGTGAAATGCGCGAGTAACACGTATTCAATTTGGAATTGAAAATTGCAATGCAGTTTGTATGATGTACCGAGCCCGGTGCATGTAAACAAATGCATGAATGCACGCGTGCGTAGCATAAGGTATGCTAAAATAGACGTGCCCTAATCTACCATTTGTAAGCAGGTAAATAAAAGGGAGAAAGAAATGGGGGTTGGAAGACATACACCCACTCACCCACACTTATTACAATTATGCCCTCACACAGAGGGACCGAATAAATATTACAGTCCGAATAATAAATAAATTAATTATTACAGAAATTTCTATTTACTTAATAAATTAAATGCAGAACAGGAAAGGCCGCAGCCCCGCCTCGGGATGCGCGAATGATGCATGCTCGATTCCCACTCGCCTGGAAAACCCGTGCCATAGCACTGCTGCCTCTGTTTTCACTGCCCTGCCTCTCCAAAAATTCCCAAAGTTTCAGAATACCTCCCAAATGATCTGAAATACCCCACCGGCTGGGGGAAGAGATCATCGGCTGCTTGTATTGGCCATCGGCTGCTTGTGGTGGTTATCGGCACAAACAAAGTGCCGATCGGCGCATTATACTGCCGGTCGGCAGAAAGTTCCTGCAGAGGACAGTTTAACAGCAGCAGCAAAAACAGCAGTACAAGGCATGGTTTTTTGGGCATATGTAAGCATGGCCATGGCCTCCTATCATGCTTGGGGACTCAAGGAGGCATGACTCTTGGTTCTAGGGCCATCAATGATGCATTTGATGCATGATAACCTAAGGAACCAAAATTGCATGTTTTAATTGAAATGCATGCAACACAAAAGATGAAATCCAAAACCTTATCATGTGTTAGTCAAAGGTCTTGGTGACTTGAGGATGGAGACAAGTTTCACCACTCAAAGTGTGAACTCCTCTCGATCCTCATGCTTGGCTTGACAATCCCCAAGCCAAACCATGAAATGCAAGTATGCAACATGGTTCAAATGCAATGCAACCTATCATGTTAAGCATGCAAAGAGCTAAAGTATGCAAGGTACAAATGTCATGCAACATGGACCAATTAAGCGTGGAACTAGCATACGCTCAAGGCCTCATTAATCAAACATGCAACAACCGAGATACAAGCATGCAATAATGGACTTAAACCATAGAGGGCAGCCCTCAAACTCCCCTAAAACAGTGGCAAAACATGCCTCAAAACAAGAGCAAGATGCCACACAAGCATGCAAGCCATAAGGCATAAGGCTAAGGCACAAAGTGGGGCATTGAACCACCACTTAACAAGACCAAACATGGCACATGTTAGGCAACCAAAACAGGTTTTTATCATGCAAAATGGCACCCAAATCCCCTCATGGCACCTCCCAAAATGCATTAAACATGGAAGCATGCACAATGCTCTCTTGAAGACATAAAGGACCAACAAGTCAAAACATGGATAGGATGATAAAACAAAGGTATTTGGACATGGAATGGGGACTGAAATACCACCCACAATGATGTCGAATCATGAGGATGATGCAAGCTAAACATGTTAGAGTTCCATACAAGCAAAGTTTACAAGCCAATAGGCAAAACAACCATACTAAGCATGCCAAACACGACCAAAGCAGTGGCTCACAACCCTTCACATGGCAAAGAGATGCTAAAGCCTCCATGAAACCAAGCTAAAACATGCAAGAGTCAAAGCTTAAAAGCATGGCATGTCTCCAAGCATAAAAGGGCATTTCAAAGCAAGTACAAGATACATTCTAAGGGCCATCAATCCGACCAAAAACAGAGGTTAGATGTGACCTAAAACACCCTAAAAAGTTCTGAAATGAAGGCAAATACAAACATTCGTGCATGCTATGCTATGAGCCCAAAACAAAGGCAAGTAAAGGACCAAGGGGAGAGGGGTGTCCCTCCCCTATATGAGACTCAAAAAAATCATTCTCACCACTGAAAACCCACTAGTTTTCAGTGGTGAGAAGGCCAAAGAACACCAAACAAAGAGGGCTTAAGCAAAGGCACCAAAAGTGGCCATATAAGGCCTAATAGGATGGATCTTTGCTCAAACCAAAAAAGGACCTTAATGAAGGTTCAAGAACAAGTAAAAACAAGACTTTTTTATCTTAAACACAAACTCAAAAACACAAAGTAAAGAGGGTAGAGAAAGGTTGCAAGAATGGGGAATATAAAGCAAGATTCTTACCCCTGATGATCCCTTGAAAAACAGAGGTTACAGCCACTCTCTAATGCTCAAAACCAGTCCAAAACCAACACAAACAACCTCCTAAGTCTCTCAATCTCGAGCTAAGGTGTAATGGTGTGTGTAAAGGAGCAAAAATGAGGTAAAACTACACTTTTTAGCCTAAAAACACACACACAAGAGGAGAGAGAGGGAGGTATATATATATGGATGTATATCAGAGATATATGTATAATGCTCTGGTTTTGGCTCTCAAAAGGCTAACCCTTGAGCCAAGAGGAAGAGCTCTCCTCTTATAGGCAAGGAATGCTTAACCACTAAGCAAGCCAAGGGCTCATCCCTCCATACACGTGTATGGAGGGGAGCAAAACACTTTATAGCTGTGAGAAAATATCTCAAAAAGCAAGTGTACAGTGCTCGGCCGGCAAAGAGTACCAAATGGCAAAATTTAGTGCCGGTCGGCACAAAATAGTGCCGGTCGGCACAATAAAGTGCCGATGGACAAACTAGCCAGTCGGTGGCCTCCAGCCCCAGCCGGTGGTGTGTAGGGATGCCTCAAAAGGCATTCCCTGCCCTCCCAAGGCAAAACACAAGCGTTTGGTGCAAAACCAAACACAAACGGTCGAGTTCGGAGGTCCTGAGGCAAGGCGCGCGCAGCCGAGAACTCCGGGAACTCCAAACGAACACAAACAGGGATAATCACCGAGTGTTCCAACGGTGACGTCCAAGTCTTGAGGACGGTCAAAAATGGGGTGTCTACAATGGTGCATTTCCGTCCTGAAGTAATGTACTAGATTTTTAATTTTTATAATATTCGTTGGTTGCTAATCCTAATAGTACAATTTATCAAAATATTGTCCGTCACTAAAACAATTGTCCTTCATAGCAATTTAGGACCTGATGCCTGTGCTCAGCAGTCAACTTATATGTTATCACTGTAATTCTTAGCCACCAGCTCTATTCCTATGCACTAGAGGTCCCACCTTGTCTTGACAAGGATGACAAAAGAGACTGTCTAGAAGGCTTGTGCAAATATTGTGTTAAGGATATGTTATTTATCAAAACAAATAAATAAATAAAAGGATATGTTGGTAGTTTTGAAATTGGTTTGGAATCATCTTGCATCTAGCTTTGTTGTTGAGGCTATATTTTTCCTAATACTTCTCTTGGATTGTTTTCAAGAAACTGGTGATTAGTTGTCATCTGACGAAAAAGGGCGTTTCGGGGGCGAAAATTGAAAACAGCCCTTGATCTGCCGTGTGGCCAACACGAACAGCTTCTCCATGCCAAATATGACTTGTTACAACTGACGGAATGTTATTTGGACCCATATGTTGGAATTTAGAGCCGAATATGCCCAAAACTTAGTTGAAAAGGGGCGTTTCTAGGGCAAAAATTGAAAACAGCCCCCGAACCATCGTGTGGCCAACACGAACACCTTCCCCATGCCAAATAGGACTTGTGACAAATGACGGAATGTTATTCGGACTCGTAGGTTGCGATTTAGAGCCAAATACGCCCAAAACTTAGTTAAAAAGGGCGTTTCGGGGGTGAAAATTGAAAACAGCCCCCGAACCGCCGTGTGGCCGACACGAACACCTTCCCCATGCCAAATAAGACTTGTGACAAATGACGGAATGTTATTCGGACCCATAGGTTGGGATTTAGAGACGAATACGCCCAACACTTAGTCGAAAAACGGCGTTTCGGTGGCAAAAATTGAAAACAGCCCTTGATCCGCCGTGTGGCCGACACGAATAGCCTCCCCATGCCAAATATGACTTGTTACAACTGACGAAATGTTATTTGGACCCATATGTTGAGATTTAGAGCCGAATATGCCCAAAACTTAGTTGAAAATGGGCGTTGCGGGGGCGAAAATTGAAAACAGCCCCCGAACCACCGTGTGGCCGACACGAACCCCTTCCCCATACCAAATAGGACTTGTGACAAATGACGGAATGTTATTCGGACCCATAGGTTGGGATTTAGAGACGAATACGCCCAAAACTTAATCGAAAAACGGCATTTCAGGGGCGAAAATTCAAAACAGCCCTTGATCCGCATTGTGGCCGACACAAACAGCTTCCCCATGCCAAATATGACTTGTGACAACTGACGGAATGTTATTCGGACCCATAGGTTGGGATTTAGAGACGAATACACCAAAACTTAGTCGAAAAAGGGCATTTCGGGGGGCGAAAATTGAAAACAGCCCCGAACCGCCGTGTGGCCGACATGAACACCTTCCCCATGCCAAATAGGACTTGTGACAAATGACAGAATGTTATTCGGACCCGTAGGTTGGGATTTAGAGACGAATATGCCCAAAACTTAGTCGAAAAATGGCGTTTCGGGAGTGAAAATTCAAAACAACCCTTGTTTCATGGGATTTTAAGTTAAAAAATAGTGCATGAAAATTTTTGCAGTTTGGAAATTGGAACTATTAATTGAGGTTGATGTTGCAGTTGGAGTACTTAAAGAGGTAGGTAAAATATGACACTCTCTTAGTTTCTTGCCCTCGTAATGTAATGGATCCTAATAAGAATTTGTACAAGATTGAAATTATTATTATTATTTTTTTGTTGAAGTCACTGTTACACATGTTATACAGTTTTTTTTGGATCTTGGTAAGATCGCCTGCTTTATTTCCTCAATCCTTAAATAGAAGCTCTGCTTGATTATACTGATTATGTTGATACCCACCATTAACAGAATTCTAACTTCTAAGTTAATATTGCATTCTTACTTTCATTTTTTGCACCTTTGAAATGGTAAAATTATATAGTGAATCTCAAGATCTGACCATTACTATCTTACCCAAATTGGGGATGAGGCAGATTTTTATTTACATCGACCTATAAAAGCAAATCCAATTGCATCCAGACTATTTTTCTTAATAAATTTGCAGTTATTTGCAAATTCATTGTTTTTATGGGCTTATATAATAATTCATCCATTTCCATCTTTTTTTGCATATATGTACCTCAAAAATTTCAGCTATTCAGAATCTCCGGCAATTATTCTGCTATCTGATTTCTTAGGGATGAAGGTCCAAACTGAAAAATAGATGGTTACCAAATCCCACATTGGATTTTTGTTCAATATTTTGACTTATGCAAATTACACCACTGAGAATCTAGCAATAGCCGGGTTATAATGTTGCAATTTAGATGACTGCGGGTTATCAATAGCCAAGCTCTTATCATGTCTAACTGGGCCATTACAAAGAATAGCCGTGTGAAGAAGGTATAGTACTTCCTGTTTTGTTTTTTGCTTTTATGAACTATGTTTTCCGCAGATAAGCGTTGGTCACAGTGGCTTGTTCTCATAGTTAATGCTTGCTCCACAATCTGTGGCTATTTGAAGGGAATGACGGAAGGCAAAATATCCATGGTGATGGGTGATTGATTCTT
This sequence comes from Camellia granthamiana, assembly GCA_036172215.1. Classification (NCBI taxonomy): domain Eukaryota; kingdom Viridiplantae; phylum Streptophyta; class Magnoliopsida; order Ericales; family Theaceae; genus Camellia; species Camellia granthamiana. The sequence goes on from CM069912.1 coordinate 67,093,742, forward strand.
CCTCTTTTTTCATGAAAAGTGAGGAAAGCTGCCTATTGGTGTTAACCAGTTTGTAAGTTCCTAACTAAACAAAATAATGTTTATGGACCTTATTACCATATCTATGAAACAGTTTACACAACCTTTATGCTTTAGTGTACTTGGACATCTGTTTTTCTGCTATATAATTGCTGGAGTGCTATGAGTCTTCATTCATAAATTTTGTGGATTTTTTTTTTATAAGCTCTTCAGTTAATGGCTGTTAGGGTTCTTTTCTTCCCCCATATTCTTTTATATATGGACAACTTGCCCACTTGTCTCTCACAACTTAGCCAAATCAAGGGAGCTGACACACAATACTTCAAGGGAGCTCTTTATAATATCTTCCTAGCATGAGTATTTTTGTTAAATGTTTTATCAAGCTCAAGTTCAATTTTTTTATCAAGCTCCCTTGATGGCACATGCAAGGTTACTTAATTATGTTAAATGTTTCATAATAATATCTTCCTAGCATGAGTATTTTTTTTCTCGAAATGACTTATTGTCGTATTGTAGGTATGGGACCTTGTTACTGGAAGACTTTTACAAACTCAAGCTTTTCCACTACCAATTACTGCAATAGTTGTTGATCCAACAGAGATGAAGTTATTTTCTAGTGGTATAGATTATTAGTGGATATTTCTTTTTTGTATACGGAGGATATCATTTTTGTAGGATTATCTGTTTGTATGGATTTATTATTTTGGGTTGGATTATATTTGGTTTGTATAGAATTTGATGTTACATGACCAAATTTTTGGATGGTTGAAAGTGAAGTAGAAATAGACATATGTATTGTTTTGTTTATATACAGGGTGCGGGTTGCACGAAATAAATACAGGTTGTGCAGAAATTAATAATAATAAAAATAAAAAAAATAACACTAAATAAAGTTTTTGGTGACTAAATGTTTAGTAGCCAAAAAAACTAAATAAAACTTGTTGGCTACTAAAAATTCTGCCTCGTTTGGGAACAGGCTATTTTAGTAACTTTTTGACTTTTTACGAAAAGATGTGCAGAAAAGTAGAGAGGTGATGTGACAACTTTTAGTAACTTTTTGGCTTTTTTGGCTAAAATAGCCACTTCCCAAACGAGAAAAATAAACCAAAGATTTTTTGACGACTAAAAATTTAATAATAAAAAATATATGAGACTTTAGGCGACTAAATAGTTTAGTAGCTAATAATAAATGATACTTTGGGCGACTACAAGTTTTAGTCGCTGAAAATGAAAATTAATTTTATTTGAAAACTTTTGGCGATTAAATATTTAGTCGCTAATTTATGACTTTTGGCTACTAAAAAATATTTAGTCGCCAATCCTCGTACTTTTCTCTACTAAAACATTAGTAGCCATTTATAGGACTTTTGGCGACTAAATTTTTTTTTTTTGTCGCCAAAACCTTCCCTGACCGTTTTCCCACGAGAAATCTAGGGACCAAAATATTTAGTCGGGAAAAGGCTTCGGCAACTAAAAACCTTACTTTGGCGACTAAAACTTTAGTCGCCAAAGTGCATTTTCTTGTAGTGTGGGTTTATGATAGTTGAAACACAAATTTTAATTTGTTACACAAGTTTGGGTTGAAATTCATGTATCTCGAGTTGAAGACCTTACTTTTGTAAAATTTTAAAAATAGTTGTATAGCTTAAACATTTATGAAAATTTTATAAAGTGTTTATGCATGAGTATTTATTTTTTGAAAATTTACGAATTGAATAATGTTCAATTTAATTTATAGCAGATTTTTTGTGTTAAGATTTGATGTTAAAATCATGACTTGAAGTCTTGAGGTAAAACTTATTGGGTTTAGTTTTGTATATATTTGGGCCATGTTTGGTTCATGGGTGGAAATTTAATTTAAGAATCATAATTTAGAATCAATATAATTTGGGTTCATATAACACATGTTTAACTGATTAGCCATTTTTAATTATGTGAATGGAAGGTATCACCTTGAGGGTTGTTATTATTTATTATATTATATTATAATAAATGTTTGAAATGTAAATTTATGGTGTATTTTATCAAACAAAAAATATATTTTAAGATAAGAAAAATTATATTATTTTAAGTTACAAAATATTAAAGTGTTTTAAAAAAAAATTAATTGATATATATATAGATGTATGTATAAATAGTTCAATATTTGAATATAAAAAACAAAAAACAAAAAGAAGAGAGACAACCCCACGTCCCCATTCCCTTTCCTTTATCTTTTCTGTTCTCTTTTTTCTTCTTTAATTTTTTTGTTTTCCCTTTCCCAGAGAGTTGTTCCTCTCTCTCTCTCTCTCCCTCTCTCTCTCTATTACGAATCCTATAGCCATATATGGATTTTCTATATTTTTCTATATTTGATCAATATTCTTCTGTAAATATATAGCAGATAATTAGGAATTATTTTATTGTCATTCCATAGAAAGAGTTATTCCATAAAAAGAGATCATTTTTCCATAGATAGAGATCTAGCCATATAAGGCTCTCTCTTGTAAAATCTATATTAATACCTAACATTGTTAATGAGAAATTCAACTTTCTGGTTTCAAAACTTTTCATGGTATCAGAGCAGTAACTATGGTTCTCATTTTTCTATTCCGCAAAAATTTTCTGACCACCGTTTTTCTAATGGCTTCTACAACTTCGGCTTCCACCGATTCCTGCCTTTCATCTAATCTGATGGAACCACATGACTATCCATTTCACTCTCTATCTCTCCACCCCTCTGACCAACCAGGCGTCTCTCTCCTTCTTTATCCCCTCATTGGGAATAATTATCGGACATGGAGTTAATCCATGTTCCTTGCCCTCTCTGCCAAAAATAAAATTGGTCTCATTGACGGATCTATATCCGCACCATCTCAAGCTGCAGCCGACTACCATCAGTGGTTGCGATGTAATCACATGGTGATTTCCTCGCTCATCAATAGCCTATCCACTGATCTTCGCCACAATATCGTTCTATCGGCCTCGGCTAACCAATTGTGGAGCAACTTTTCCCAAAGATTCACTTCATCTTTATCAACTTGATCATGTCATTTTTTCCCTCCAACAGAATGGTCTCTCCGTCGCTAATTATTTTACAAAACTTAAAGGTCTTTGGGATGAACTTGATGTTCTGACCCCGTGCTCCCGCCTGTACATGCGGTGCCATGAAAGCTGTCCAAGACATTTAAGTCCATCACCGTTCCACTAAATTTTTGATGGGCCTTACTGATGACTATTCTCAGGTTCACGGACAGATTTTTCTCATGGATCCTCTTCCATCTTTGAACAAGATGTTTGCTATGATTTCGCAGGACAAAACCCAACAGTCTCTTTCATCTACCCGTCGCTGCGAAAACCAAGCCCAATTCCTCCTCAGCTCCGCCAAAATCCTCTGGCAGACCTTGGTGCACAAAATGTGATTATCCGAGACACACTATCTTCACCTGTTATCAAATCCATGGCTATCCTATTGGGCACAAATTGTATGGACAGCCACCAAGTCCACCTAGAGCTCGGGCAAATTCCGCAGCAGCTCCATATGTTGCAGCTCCGCCTGTTCACATTACATGATGCGCCTGCTGCCACCATTGGCTCCTGCCCACTTGAGTCCAGTACGCCTGGTTTCATATTTACTCCTGATCAATACCACCAACTCCTCTCTCTCATAACACCGCCCATGCTAGCAAGTAACTAAGTTTCTACTTCTCACTTGTCAGGTAACTCCTTTTGCCACTTCTTCTCGACCCCTTTGGGTACTTGATACGGGTGCTAGTGATCACATGGTAAATTCTTCATCTTTATTTTCCAGGTCTTCTCTTATTCAATCACATTCAGTGTACCTGAAGGCTCAGTTAAACCTGTTTCTCACATTGGCACCATTCATTTATTATCAGGTTTATTCTTAAAAAATGTGATATGTGTAACTTCGTTTCACTATAATCTCATCTGTATTAGCAAATTAATTACTGACAACCATTGCTTTCTCACTTTTTCCTCTGATTCTTGTGTTATTTAGGACCACAGTTCGAGGCAGATGATTGAGATGAGTAGATTACGTGATGGCTTCTATTACCTTGATCATCCTTTACCATCACCATCCGTATCATTAGTCACTACAACTGACTCCCTTCTTTAGCATAAGCATTTGGGACACCCATCAAATAAAGTTTTAAATTCTCTTTCTTCTGTTTCTGATGTTGTTATTTCTGAAAATTCCTTATGTTTGGATTGTCCCTTGGCAAAACAATGTCGCATCTCATATCCATTAAGTAATATTTCCACTGTTGCTCATTTCCAACTTTTACATGTTGATATTTGGGGTGCTTATTGCATTGCATCACTTTCTGGGGCGCATTATTTTCTCATTATTGTTGATGACTTCACACGTTGCACTTGGGTTTACTTAATGCGACAAAAATCTGAAACTCGCATATATCTTCAGACCTTCATTCACTTTGTTGCAACTCAATTTGACACAAAAGTTAAAATTATTAGAAGTGATAATGGTCTTGAATTTGATATGCCTCAATTTTACTCTCTCCAAGGCATTGTTCACCAAACTAGTTGCATTGATACCCCTCAACAAAAACTGCGTAGTTGAGCGTAAACATCATCACTTGTTGAACGTTGCGAGGGCTCTTCTATTCCAGGCATCTTTGCCAAAACAATTTTGATGGGAAGCACTCCAAACTGCCACTTACCTCATTAATCGAACGCCAAGTCCTCTGTTGTCTGGACAGTCTCCCAATGAGAAACTTTATCACAAAACTCTAGCACATGCCCATCTTTGGATTTTTGGTTGTCTCTACTTTGCATCAACACTTGCCCGTTTCCACACAAAATTTGATGCTCGAGCAAAACGATGCATTTTCTTGGGGTATCCTTTTGGCCAAAAGGCTTACCGTGTCTTTGACCTCACTACTCACGTTATTTTTACCTCTCGAGATGTTATTTTCCATGAAAATATGTTTCCTTATGCTACTCCATCACCTACAGCATCTTTGCTCTCATTAGTCATGCCTATTTCCACAGGGCTCGAGCCACTACACCCAATCAGGCTTGAGCTAGTTCTCCTTATTGGGCTTGAGCCAGCAGTCCCTCCTTCATCCCAGTCCAGTGCACCTACATCTTCACTACCTCTCCCAGATGCACCTGTTCTCTCGTCTATCACTAATATCCATCCACCCGTTCCCATTCCTACCAGGTCCTCTTGACCCACTAAACAACTAGCCTATTTTCAAGATTATCTAATTAGCACAGGCTTACCGTCTCGCTCGTCCTCATCTTTTGATTCGGCTATGGTCACGAAGGTACACACTCCTTATCCTCTTACACATTCTTTATCATATGCTCGTTTCTCTGTTTCCCATATAGCTTTTGTTAGTTCTCTAACAACTTCTATTGAGCCGCAGTTTTATCATCAGGCTGTACATGATCCTAAGTGGCGGGAGGCCATGCAGGTTGAAATATTGGTACTTGAAACTAACAACACTTGGACTATCACTGCCCTTCCACCTGAAAAAAAGGTCCATTGGATGCAAATGGGTTTATCGCATCAAATATCAGCCAGATGGCTCCATTGAATGCTACAAAGCCCGTCTCCTTGTAAAAGGCTACAATCAGTAATGAGGTCTTAACTACACTAATACTTTTGCCCCAGTTGCAAAGTTGGTTACTATCTGTCTCCTGCTTAGTCTTGCCTCCATCAATAATTGGCATCTTCATCAACTTGATGTAAATAACGCATTTTTACATGGTGATCTTGTTAAAGAGGCCTACATGTCCTTACCTCCTGGTTTTGGTCAACGAGGGATACTCAAGTCTGTCGCCTCAACAAATCTCTTTATGGGTTAAAACAAGCATCTTGCCAATGGTTTCTGAAGCTCTCTTTGAAACTAGCTTCACTCAATCCAAAGTTGATTACTCTTTGTTCGTCAAAATCGAGGGCTCTTCTTTCATAGCCATAGTTATCTATATCGATGATGCTATTATTGCTGGAAATGACTTATCTGCTATTCAACTCCTAAAGGACTACTTGCATTCCCATTTTAAACTCAAGGATCTAGGCCCACTAAAATACTTCTTGGGCATTGAAGTTGCTCACTCCAAGAAAGGAATTTTCCTTTCTCAATGAAAATATGCTTTGGACATTCTTAGTGATACAGGTTTAATCGACACTAAACCAACAGATTTTCTGATGGAACAAAATCACACAATCAGTTCTTCTGATGGTATTCTTCTTGTCGACGCTACACCATATCACTGATTGATTGGATGTTTGATATACTTAACTGTTACAAGGCTGGATATTACATATACAGTCAACACTCTCAGTAAATTTCTTAACAAGCCTATTCAATCTCATTTTCATGCAGTTCATCGTATACTTAGGTATGTCAAGTGGGCTCTTGGTCAAGGTTTATTTTTCCCCGCAACCAGCTGTCTTCAGTTGAGGGCCTTTTGTGATTCTGATTAGGCACGTTGCAAAGACACTAGACGGTCCATTACAGGTTATTGCATATTCTTAGGTGACTTACTCATCTCATGGAAATCCAAGAAACAAGCAATTGTTTTATGTTCTTCTGCAGAAGCAAAGGATCGATCCATGGCTACTACTTGTCGTGAAATTACCTGACTTCATTATTTACTAAAGGATCTAATTATTTCCAGCCCTTTGCAGACAATGATGTATTGTGACAATAAGGCTGCGATACATATCGCAAACAATCCAGTATTTCATGAATGCACTAAACACATCGAGATAGATTGCCATTTGGTAAGAGATAAATTGCAGCAAGGCCTATTCTGTTTACAACATATTTCTACCGCTGATCAGCTAGCAGACATTTTTACCAAGGCTCTTGGTGCAGCTCAATTTCACCATTTAGTTAACAAGTTGGGCATTATTGACATACATTCTCCAACTTAAGGAGGTGTATTATGGATCCTCTAGCCATATATGGATTTTCTATATTTTCTATATTTGATGAATATTCTTCTATAAATAGATAGCAGATAATTAGGAATCATTTTATTGTCATTCCATAGAAAGAGTTATTCCGTAGAAAGAGATCCTTTTTCCATAGATAGAGATCCAACCATATAAGGCTCTCTCTTGTAAAATCTGTATTAATACCTAATATTGTTAATGAGAAATTCAACTTTCTGGTTACATGTCACAACCCAAACCCGCCCCTATAGGTTTAGCATCGTAACAGGCCACCGAAGGCCTCTGAACTAATTAACAAAATTAAGGGGCTAGCGGAAGTAAATACATAAATATAGTTGTCCAATGAGCTGTGCAAACTTATATGAAACATAACATTTAAAACTTTATATACGTATCCAATAGTCATTCTTACATTATACCCACACACATAATAGCATCTTAAGTATAGCCAACAAAAGTTACAAGTTTCATATACAAAAACAACCGGAGCTCAACATGTGACACATCAGGAACCTCCACGTGAGACATAATGGTTGGCTGACAAAAGAAAATAGATCTAGACAAAAATCTTCAAGTCTGATCTCCAGAACACTCACCTATACATATATATACACACAGTGAGCTAAAGCCCAGTGAATAACATTAAGGTAAAGAGGTTAGTGAACGAATTTCGAACATATCATATTCATAAATAGATCGTAACATAATCATCCTCATATCCGAATATAATAATGGTACATCCCATAGAACATATCACATATCGTCTTTCAATTATAGTAATCGGTTTTGGATACCGATTAAACACATATCACCACAATGAAATAGCTAACGAGATCTCGTAATCACATATATGTCATAGGCCCACATTAACATGCCGTCCCCCATGACTTAGGACTATCTATGGATGCCATAATAGATTTCAAACATAGGACATTCGTTCACGTAAAGAAATACCATTTCAGAAATCATAACTTATCAAATCACATTTGGAACATAATTCATATGAACATATCTTTACAATAACGTCACTCACAGTGGGCTTCCAGAAACGAATTGTCAATCCTCGGACGTTGACCTACAAACACAGATGCACATAACAGAAACACATCTTATCATTACACGTGTTCACATGGCCGTTATGGCTTAGCTTTCTTATTCAATTCAATACTTAAGACTTGTACACGTGAATCAATTCTTGAATTTATCTCGTATTTTTCTAATTCACTTTACATATATCGTTTCTTAGCTCATGACTCTTCAATATCTCATAATTCATGTCTACATATGTTCAGAAATGGATGGAAATGAAATGTAGAACAACACTGAAAATGGCCTGGTTGCTGGAGCACAACTTTGGTCGCTCGAGTGGACCGGCCTGTCTGAAAAAGTACTGGTTGCATTTATTTTATGCTCGAGCATGACTTTGGTCGCTCAAGCGCAGGTTGTGTCGCTCGAGCGGAGTGCTCATGTCTGCAAAAATGCTGGGAGCTTGCATTCTCCGCTTGAGCGCAGACTGCGAAATTCTAGGTTTCCAAAAACAAAGTTTTGAGCTTCCCAATGCAATTTCAAGGGTAAACTCGTGCAAGGCTTGACTTTAAAACTTAAAAAATTTTCTAAAACATGAACATATGATCCTTTATAAACCCGTTTGCTCAAAACTCATGATTTTAGCCAAAATTGAGTTCAACTTTCATGCATGTAAAACCTTTCAAGCTCTTTTCTCCAAAACTTATGAAGTTAGCAAATTTGAGCTCATAAGCTCCATGCATATAAGAAATTATTTTCCAAAACATGAAACCAAGGTTCAAAACATGATGATTCAAACATGCATGTGTCAATTATCCATAATTTCTACATGAATGATCAAAATCAAACTTGATATAGCAAAACCCAACATGTTTAGGCATGCATGTAGAATTCTCTTCTTAATTCTTTCTTAAGACTCCTCAAACATGGAATTTACTTACAAAACTTGTTGACATATGCATGCTTGTACATTTCACACTCCAAACTCAACACAAATGATAAAACTCATGATCAAAGTGTGATTAAACACTTATATACACATGATGCATGTAAGAATTATAATCAAATTCTTCATCTTCTTGACCAACATATGTGAAATCATACAAATGATCATAACAAATCCATGAATTCATCTCTACAATACATAATCTTTATGATTAATAGTTGAAGGCTCACCTAGAATCTTGAATTACTCATGTTCTAGCTTAATTTTGATAGATTCTAGCCAAGATCTTCAATTCTCCTTCAATCTCTTCTTTTCTCTCTCTAGAATTGCACTCTCTCTCTCTCTCTCTCTCTCTCTAAAATAAATTCTCAGAATTTTGCACTCACTAGGAGCAAATTGAACTCAAGAATGAGCTTAAGAGCTCATATCTATAGTTATGATGCCATTGTACAATAATTAGAACATTAGGTTAGCCAAACACAACTTAATTTACCAAACTGAATTAGTTTTTAATTAAATTTGCCATATGATTCTAAAAATTCCGAATAACATATCCATATAATCAATTTTGATTTCGAATGTCGATAAGGCTTTCAATTCTCATATCAAAGCAAATTTCAAAATTAGATAGAATACGATTACATAAATAGCATACAAAAATACACAGTTAACATATATTTTATTTTAATCACTTGATTAACGTCCTTAGAGCATCTCCAACCCATACATCTCTATTTCTCTAATATAGAGGAACAAAATAATATTTTTATTCAAAAAGTGAGTTTAGTGGATCTTATTATTTATGCCATGCCAACTCCAATCATACATCTCTATTTCTTTAAAAATTTAAACATTTTCTCACTTTTCTTTCAAATTTTACCCAGTTTTTCTCTAAAATTTAAATTATTTTATTTAATTTTTTGTTAAATATAATTAATATTGGTCTCATTTTAAAGGTATTGTTAATATCTTTTTAATGAAACTAATTTTATAAATATTGAATATACATATTTGATTTTATAAAGACAAAATTAATATTTAAGAGAGTGAATAGTGTTTTAGAGTGATCCTCCATTTTTTCATCCTCCCTCTATATTTGAAGGATCAATTCATCCTCCTCCCAAATGGAGGAGGATATAGAGGATGGGTTGGAGTTGTTTTTGGGAGAGGATCCTCCATATTTGAAGATATGGAGCATGCATTAGAGATGCTCTTAATCACGGATTAGTAATTAATTGCGGATCGGGGTTATATTACATTACAAAACTTTTCACTCTCTCTCTCCAATATCCGTCATTGTTGCTTAAACTTTGAGCTTGGAGTGGCAGTTCTTAGAGTAAGATTTTGCATAATCTTTGTATAGTGAAGTTGGAGAGCTCGTTGCACTCTTTGCAACAATAGTCTCAGATTCTTGATCCGGCAAGCTTTGCATTTTCGAATTTGCTCTTCGTCATATTTTGAGGTAGAGATTTTTTTGATTCTTGTAACACCCCAAAAATGCAAATTATAATTATCTGAATTATCCATGTGTTAATTGCGGATTATATGATTTAATTTGTGTATATTTGTCCAAATTGGGAAATTATTCGTTGAGAATACGACTTTGGAATTGGAATTGGAATTGATGACATAAATGGGTTCAAAAATCAAATTTGAGTACAAGGATATGTTAATTGGAATTTTTAGAGTTATCCGAGAAGTTTAATTAAAAATTGATTCCATCTGATTCGCTAATTAATATGTTGGAATCAAATAATTAATTAAGCAATTAGAGCCTAATTCACATTCGTATAATTAAATTTAGTGTAATTGAGATTTTATTGTGATGAGGATTAATTTAATTTGCATAGCTTTGATTTTTATTTAACTTAGTTAGAATGATTTAATGGTTTAAAGTTGAATTAGTAATGACAATGGCCCCGTTTGGTAGAGCCGTGAGAAAGTGATTATAGCTTATAACTTAACAGCTTATGGCTTATAACCGTGAATATAAGCTGATTTTTGACTTATAAATTAAGCTTCTCCTCCCTTACTCAAAGAATAAGTTGATTTTTGATTTACAAAAAGCTATAAGCTGTATTGTTAAGCTGAAGCAAACACATCAAAATAGCTTAAATTAAGTTAAAAACTGAAATAAGCTGGAAATAAGCTCTACCAAACAGGGCAAATAACAATGTAGAACACTACTCAATTTGTAACATAGGAAGAGAGAGAGTGTTTGGTTGCTTATTATATTGAGTTGTTTATTATGTTGAGTCTTTTATTTCATATACCAATTATAGCGATCTCGGTTTTGACCGTCTCTTGGGATGTCCCGGACTCGAGCTTGTATGGTTTGAATGATGGTTCATGTCGTGTTTCCATTATCTTCCCCTCATTGTTGGTTATTGGGTTGTAGTTGTGTGTTTAGAAAATGTTAGTTGCTTGTTTTTCCAACTTTTAGTTGCCCAGAATTTGGCTCTTTCGTTCGAGCAGGGCTTTCTACGCTCGAGCGGGCTTCTAAAATTTTGCTCTACACTCGAGCAGGCATTCGGGCGCTCGAGCGAGGTCTGTGCCTGCAAAAATACTAGAGGAGCGTATTTTACGCTCGAGCGCAGGGTTTCATGCTCGAGCGGGAGTCTATGTCTGACGCTCGAGCGGGGGCTTTCCACGCTCGAGCGGACCGTGTTTTATCAGTTTGAAAAGGTGACATTTCAAATCACTTTTTGCAATCCTCTCTCTCTCTCTCTCTAAAATTCTCCAAATCTATTGGGATTTTGGCTATAGTTCCTTCATCAAAGTTGTATAACTTCTCGAGGGCTTCATTGTGTGCGGTGGAGATTGAGTTTCGACACCGTAAATTTTGGGTTTTCATCTTTATTCTTCTTCAATACTTGAGGTAGAGATTTTCTTTGAGTTATATATATGTTTTTGCAAGATCTAGATGATTTTCGAAATTATCCTTTGATTAGTTTTGAAAATTAATTGTCAATTCAAGAAGATGAGTGATTTTGAAAGTGGGTTTACTTCCTTTTTCCTTTAAAAATAGAAATTTAGAGTTTTTGAACTATGTTGATGAAAGAAAGATGTTTTTGGTGAGATCTTCTCAAATATTTGAAAATGAATGGTTTTTGGTGAGAAAACCTAGAAATTGGAGATTTTTAAGAAAGATGTTGAAAAAATTTAGAATAGATTGTTATATTTATTTTGTGTGCCAAAATAAATTATGTTTGAAACTTGTTTGTTTATTACATATAAATGATGGTTTTTCCATGGAATAAGAGAATTGTTGAAGTTTTGAAAATTGTTGTTTAAAATGTTGATATAGTCTTGAAATGACTTAAGTTGTTAGAAATGTTTGAAATGTGGGAATTATGTTATCCCTCGGATGAATTGAAATAAAAGTATTTACTCATATTGTGAAATTGCATTGTATTATTAATCATTACATTGGCATATCAATTCATTTGATAATGACAAGTTTTGAAATTTGATTTGAAAACTTTGCATTTAGAAAAGAATGTTAGGAAACAAGTTTTCATGAAATGGTTTTGGGGTAAATACGGTGGTAAGTCTTGAAAGGTGGTGTAGATTACAGATGTCGAGCCTTCTAGCTAACACTGGTAAAAATGACAAACTAGAGGTGTCGCGCCTTCCGATTAATACCGGTAAAAATGACAAATTGGCAGTACTTGTATAGCCTACTTACAGACATCAACATAGGGATTTACAAAGTTGTATTTACCGCCCTTTAATTAAAATTGATAAATGTTGAATAGTTGAAATTGCATGACATCATTGAACATGATGGTTTTCAAAAGATGAAGATGTGCTTTATTTTCAACAGGGCATGGCATGGCATATGTATTCATCTCTTGAGACTTGTATAAAATGTATATACTTTGTTAAGGATTTCCTACTGGGCTTTATGCTCACCTTACGAGAATTTTGTGCAGGAAAAGACGTGGTGATTCTGCCTAATTGAAGGTGTGGAAGTGTGTGCTGAGAGCACAATGTTCTCAATTGCTGTGTCACTGATTGTAAGCCAAGGGCTTTGTATGTGTGGGTTTGAATAACCGTTATGTGTAACCGGACTTAAGCTTTGGAAACTTGTAAACCCTTGGGGGTATTTATTTGCTTATTTATTTGTTGTTGGATTAATGTATTATCGCATGAGGAACTATTTACATTATGAAATGCAAGTGTGGGATTGTATGATTGGTTTTCCTTAAAAAGGGCCATGATTATTGTATTGTCATTTGGGTGTGAAAATTGGGGCGTTACAACTTGGTATCAGAGCGTACCGAGTTTGAATACTTTGGACACGTGGGAAATGGTTAGTACCACAATGGTTTTGTCTCGCTTAATTGAGACGTTAGCATGCATAGTATGCTTATGTGATAACATGCTTATATGATTATGTGGGTATGGAATTTAGTTCCTAAGCTACTAATTGAGTCTACAGGTTTTTGGAAGTCTTATTAGAAGAGCACTTGATCACTGTTATTTCTAGCTAGAACTCTAGCAACGCCGTGGGACGGTCATTATCTAGAAAGGAAATTTGTATGTGTTTATGTGATTACATGCCTATGTGGAGTGATTTATTGTTGTCCAATGTATCAAGATGTAAAGGAGTTAGCTTCGGCACATTTGTATAAGTGCTAATACCTGTTGTTACCTTTATTAGGATGCCTAAACGAGGAAGTGACGATTTCCCTCATTCCACAATGGAAGGATTACGGAAACAATTCGTGGAATTGCGCCAAGGTACTACACCTTTGGTACGATTTGAAACATGGTTTACTAACCTGTCGAGATTTGCTCCAGAGTTGGTGGAGACTGAGGAACTTCGTTGTTCGGAGTTAGAGAGTAAGTTGTGTGACGACATCCAAGAAAGCATTACCAGGTCTTGGCATAAGAGTTATAGTACGCTTGTTGAAGTGGTAGCTCATATAAAGGCAGCGGTATTAGCCATGGGACGGAGTATGGAGGAGGCCATTTCGGCGACTTTTGTAACTCAGGGTACTAGTAGGCCTTTTAAGAGACAGAGGGGTTTCAACCCACAATAGCCTCAGGGAGTACAGTCTAGATTCACTTTTCCAGTACCGAGTTCGGGTTCTGGGAGGAGTGGCTAGGGAGACTTCACTTGTTTTAAGTGTAGACAGTTAGGCCACAAGTCTCCAGTTTATCCTCAGAGAGAAGGATAGCAGCAAGCAGTATCATCTTCGGCTCGTTTTCAGAGCCAGAGTTAAGGGAGAGGCCAGCCGTTCACTTGTTACCAGTGTGGGCAGGCAGGGTACTTGAAGTTGTTTTGCCCGCAGTTAGGTGGCACACCTAGTGCGTCTGCTTCGAGACAGACATAGAGTCACCAGCCAACACAGTTAGTACAGGCCTCGAGGGCCAATCAGGGAGTCTCTACGACTAAGTCAGTGCATCAGGCCTATGCTCCAAGAGGGAGCAAGTTAATCAGGGGCCACAAGGGCGCGTGTATGCTGCTACCGTGCCAGAGCAATTGCCAGAATCCTCAGTGGTGAGAGGTATTTTGTTGTGTATAACTCTTTGCCTAATGTATTGATAGACATGGGTGCGTCTCATTCATTTATATCTACTGCATTTGCTTCTGTATTGGGGTTAGAAATAGCACGGTTAGTGTCTTCACTCAAAGTAGAGTCACCTGTTGGGGGTACAGTTAATTTAGACCGAGGTTGTTGTGGTTGTGAAATAGAAGTTGCCAAGCGTCAACTTCCGTTTGCTTTTATGCTGCTAGATATGTCGAGTTTTAATGTCATTTTAGGCATAGACTGGTTATGTTCTTACCAGGCTATGTTACATTGTTACCGTCAGAGAGTTATAGTTTGCACCTCAGGTGGTGAATGTTTTTACTTTCTAGGGAACCGAGTTGATAGGGTCTTGTCGCCAGTTTTTGACCCTCGTAGTAGGAGCAAGCTTTGTGGCCTTCTTGCAACACTCTTGGATAGTGAGAGTGATGGGGCCCTGTTGAGTTACCGAGGGTAGTTTGTGAATACCTAGATGTCTTTCCAGAAGATCTTACTAGTTTACCACACACGTGTCCATATGAGCTATAGGGCATCCTAGAAAAGAAATAGGGCATGGCACAGACGTGTGTGTGTGTGTGTATGTGTGTGTGTGTGTGTGCGCGCGCTTTATATGAAATGAAATGAAATGAATTTGAATACTATACACATATTAGAAATAACATGAAATGAACACATGTGAACTGAAAGGAATTTATCTGATGAGAACTGACATGAACAAAACACTTTGAAACTATATGGAATTCTTTGCATGTGCCCTACCTATGAAAAAAGAATAGAAAGAACAAGAACTGTAGATGGTGAGATAACAGGGGAAACATTATGTTATGCTCCATGAGCTATTTGGAATTGTTGTTATAGTCCATATGATTGTGTTGTGTATCGACTGTGAAACTTGGTTGCCTATGATTACCTCTGCTATGGATTCTATAGACCAATGGAGAACGCAAATGCAAGAAATGTAGATGAGTTAGAATCTTCTAATGCCAAAATAGATCGGTTAGAAAAAATGGTGGAGGCTTTAACTGAATTGGTGAGACAACAAGAGCAAAGGCAACAACAACAGAGACAACCATTTCCACCTCCTCCTCCACCACCTGTTCAAATGGAACTGATCAATAATGATGACATCATTGCTCTTACACAGAAATACAAGAAAATGAAGCCACCAGAATTTTTGAGGGGTATTGAACTATTAAAAGCTGAGGCGTGGATGCTTGAAACTGAAAGGATTTTTGAAGTATTTCCATGTACTGATGTGCATAAAGTTCTGTTAGCAACATTTACTAAGAAGCCAGAAGATGGTGGATGCTCGTTCGAGACGAGAATAAAGACTTGACATGGGATCGGTTCAAAGAAATTTTCTATGAAAAATACTTCCCGCAATGCATTCGAGATAAGAAGGTATCTGAATTTGAACAGTTGAAGTAGGGAACCATGTCAGTAGTGGAGTATGAAGCTAAATTTACTAAATTAGCCTGTTATGCACCTCATATGGTTGACACTGACTACAAAAAGGCAAGGAAATTTGAAGGCGGATTGGATGTCGAAGTACTTGATCGGGTAAATGTGTTGAAATTGGTAAAATATGTGGACGTACTTGATAGAGCCTTGATGTCCAAAGCAAACATTGTTGCCTTGAAAATGTCCAAGCCAACAACAACAACCGAAGGAGAAAGTAGGAAATTAAAGAAACAGAAAATGGAAATGGTTAATGAATCAATGGCCTCCGTGAATGAGAAATCGAATTTAAGAACCAGTGACAACACGAGACGAGAAATCAGTGGAAATAATGGCACACCCACTTGTAGAGAATGGGGGAAGCAGCACTGGGGCATTTGTCGCTGCCTTTCTAGAGCTTGTTTAGATGTGGACAAAAAGGACACTTAGCCAAATCTTGTCCACAAGCTCACCCAAACAATGAAAGACTAGTTACCAGTAGGTTTGAATCAGAAATGACACTAAGAACAAATGTAATTACTACTGCGGAGGGGAGTAATCTTAGGCATGGAAGAGTTTACACTCTAGTTTTAGAAAATATGCAGAATATTGAGACAACAGATGCAGGTATTATCTTACTTATGTGCAACATATATATGTGGAAATTATTATACATCATGGCATTTGTTGGACTATTATGATGAATTATGATAATTGCTTTTTCTTACTCATGAAGCTTAACTCCTATTACTTACATGGAATACTGATTGGTCATAACACTTACTTGTAGACAGACTAAGAAATTAGCTGATTTATCAGACACTGTTATGTACCTTCCTCAATTTGATATGACTTGGGAACATGCTGATTGAAATGATAGAGATGATATGCGATGCTTTGAAACGCTGTGACTTTGACAAATCACTTATGCTAAGTATCGGGGGACGAATTTTGTTATTGAACACTATTACTTCCGAATTTATAACCAAATGCTTATGTAATCATGGAATATGGACTCATATGTGTGTGTATCTTTCCTCGGAGTAATTTGTTATGATATGTGACCCTCAAAATTAGATCCTCGAGACCATGGTTTTGTGACGAAGGAACCCGTTTGAAATGGAATCTTTATTTGATTTAATTTTGTTTATGAGGACTATGAATTGTTATTGAACGAATGATAGGGTTATCTTTGCTAATGGAGGAGTAAACTGAGAACTTGTTTACTGTATAACTTCGACTAATTGGGAGCACATGTCTTATGACAAAGATTGAATGCCCCGGTATTACCTTTGCTATTGCTTGTTCAGGGACTGGTTGCATTTATGTTACTAGCTACTTGGACGTATATTCTTTAGATACATTGCCTTATCTTCCAATTGATTTTGTGGGAAATGTGAAGATATGTTCATTATGTGCTTGACTACTACTGCCTTCACTGTTATGGGATGGAAATATGGAGTTGATTTAGAATTCTGAATGACTGAAATGGATCTTTGAATTGTGTTGACCATGTGTGACGGAATTGAATAATAATATAAGATCGAGGTTTCTAATCGTATTACAAGGTAAGATAAGTTTGGAGAACTAAACTTCCTAAGGTGGGGAGATTGTAACACCCCAAAAATGCAAATTATAATTATCTGAATTATCCATGTGTTAATTGCGGATTATATGATTTAATTTGTGTATATTTGTCCAAATTGGGAAATTATTTGTTGAGAATATGACTTTGGAATTGGAATTGATGACATAAATGGGTTCAAAAATCAAATTTGAGTACAAGGATATGTTAATTGGAATTTTTAGAATTATCTGGGAAGTTTAATTAAAAATTGATTCCGTCTGATTCGCTAATTAATATGTTGGAATCAAATAATTAATTAAGCAATTAAAGCCTAATTCACATTCGTATAATTAAATTTAGTGTAATTGAGATTTTATTGTGATAAGGATTAATTTAATTTGTGTAGCTTTGATTTTTATTTAACTTTCTTTGATTTGTAAGCAATTAAGCAATTTTTATTTAATTTGTGATGAGATTTTCCTGCCATTTAATTTAATTTAGTTTCCGTCTGATTCGTTTTGATTTTTAAGTCATTGGCTGTAATACTTTCTTTTTTCTTTTTCTTTTTTTTTGAGGAAGTGTACAAGTTGAATTATATTGAAAATTTAGAAAATTTTAAACCACCAAACCGATTCGCATCCATCTGCCAAACCGCCAATCCGCTCAATCCACATCCGCCGGATTGGCAGACGGATGCAGATTGATTTTCTCCAATCCGCCAATCTAGCAGACGGATGGCGGATTGGAGGTTCCGTGGCCGCAACCGACCAGCGCCCACCCCTATTGATGAGATTGTCAGATTGCATGGAGTGTCTGTGTCTATTGTTTCTGATAGCGACTCGAAGTTTACATCGAGATTTTGGCAAAGTCTGCAAACGGCATTGGGTATCTAATTTAGGCTGAGTAGTGCTTACCATCCTCAGACAGATGGCCAATTAGAAAGAACCATCCAGACTCTAGAAGACTTACTGCGTATGTGTGTCCTTGATTTCCAAGGAAATTAGGAAAGCCACTTACCTTTAGCCGAGTTCGCCTACAACAACAGTTTTCACTCAAGCATTAGTATGGCGCCTTTCGAGGCTTTATATGGCAGGAAATATTGATCTCCTATTTGTTGGGCAGAAGTTGGAGATGGGCCTTTACTTGGGCTCGAGATTGTATAGGAAACCACAAAAAAAGTAAAACTGATTCAACAAAGATTGAAAACCGCACAAAGCCGACAGAAAAGTTACACGGATGTCCGATGGCGAGACAGGGAATATGAAGTGGGTGATCATGTTTTTGTTAAAGTGACACCAATGAAAGGACAAACTCGTTTTGGGTCTAAAGGTAAACTGGCATCGAGATACGTTGGGCCGTATGAGATTATTGAAAAAATTAATTCGGTGGCGTATCAAGTAGCACTTCCCCCTGAAATGGAGCATATGCATAATGTCTTCCATATTTCAATGTTGAGGGATTATCTTCGGGATCCCTTCCACGTTATTGAACCTACTCGTGTGGTATTGAGTGAAGATTATACTTACGAAGAACGGCCTATTCAGATTGTAAACCGACGAATCAAAAAGTTGAGAAATAAAGAGATCCCGTTAGTGAAAGTGGACTGGCAAAACCATGGTGGCGTTTATGCCACTTGGGAAAGAGAAGACGATATGATGAAAAGATATTCTGAACTATTCCCCCTGGAACCAGTGTTCTTCCAAGATAAAGGTAATTCGAGTTTGGGGACCAAACTCTTTTAAGGGAGGGGAAGACTGTAAGAACCCTCATCTCTGATTAGTGCTAATATGTGATCAAGCATGATAAGTAATTGATTATGATGAAATTCTGAATTGATTGAATGAGTGTGTTGCTTTAATTATGTTTCTATCTGTTGAACCATAGAATGATCTGTTCATGTTTTGATTTCGTATTGCGAATTGAAAGCCTTATCGGCGGTCGATTCTGAAACTGACTAGTGTTATATGCTAATTAGGATTTATGTGATTTTATGGTAAGTTTAATTAAAATTTGATTTGGAATGATTAATTAGATTAAATAATGCTAGATTAATTGGACCTTGGTAATTAGATTTTTGCCATTGAGTGGCTTCACTCATTGACCAACCCTTATTACACCTCATACATATTTGATGCATCATTTTGTTCATCTTCTAGACCAAAACCGAGAGAGAGAGAGAGAGAGAGAGAGAGGGAAAGTAGGAGAAAAACTTGATTTCAACAAGAATTGGCTTGGAAAATTAGAGGAATTGAAGAGATTTCCAAAATTGAGCTAGCATACTTGGAATTCAAGACCTAAGGTAGGAAACTCACCCTCTTGAACATGAATTTGAGTTGTTACATGCATGGTTCATGAGAAATTAGTGATTTGAGTCAAGAATTAGCTTAGTGTGTTAAATTAAGAGTCCATTCATTTATGCATGTCCATGTTATTGAGTTTTGAGGTCATTTTCATGAGAATTCCTTCTTGCATGTTCATACTTTTGGTTGTAGTCCATGAATTCATCATGTTCTTGAGCTCAATCTTGCATTTGACCACGTTTTGGAGCATTAGAGTCCTTGAGAATTCATGCATGTTATGGTCTTACATAGTTCATGAAAGTTTCATTCAAATTTGTGTTCAATTGCTTCACCTTTGGGCTTGATTTCATAAATTGATCTTTGGAACATGTTGTATTATGAGTTTCTAAGTGTTTTCCAAAAAATTAGCCTAGAAAAATCGAATTTGAAGCTTTAGAAGTTGAGTTTTGTGCTTGAGGATCAATCTGGAAATTCCAGATTTTGGATCCACGCTCGAGCGTAGGACTTCACGCTCGAGCGTACACTCTGAGCACATGCACTTCTACTCGAGCGTAGAAAGTCACGCTCGAGCGTGGAATGCATATACCCAGAAGTTCATGTGTTTTGCAGTCCGCTCGAGCGAGAGAATTCACGCTCGAGTGAGGGTCCGAGTCTCACGCTCGAGCGAAGGTCGAGTGTCCGTCGAGCGTGAATATCATGCAACCAGTACTTTTCATGTGTTTGCAGCCCGCTCGAGCGAAGCTTCATTGTCTGCATGTCCGCTCGAGCGTAGAAAGCCACGCTCGAGCGTGGACCCCTGTTTCAGCAAATTTTGAAAAGTGTTTAAAAGTGCATTTTTACATCCTCATTCCATCCTAGGCATTCCTAGGCCATGTTTAAGGCATCTTAATGAGGATAATGTTATAAAACCACACCAAGTCAAGATAGGGGCTAAGTTATTAATCCCGAGCGTGTAACTTAGTGTGTGTTCGTTCTGTAACTGTATAGGGTTGGCATCCGATAACGCTCATGAGCCTTTCTATAGCCCAGAACTCTGTGAGTAACAATGTTGTAAAGATATGTTCCATTATAATTATTTCTGAACAATTAACTGTACTACTTTCTGAAACAGCATGGTTTACTAAATGAATATTTGTCCTATTTTATGAACTATACTCGTGGCATCCATAGCAACTTACTGTTACTGTCACTGTTACTGCTACTGTTACAGAGATCTCTGTCAGTTCCAATGTTGGAACTACTGTTTACTGATATGATGGCCATCATTTGACTGTTCAGCCTCTTAAGACCTACTGTACTGTTTAGCTATTGGATGTACCACGTATGACTGTTATGATTTCTGACTAACTGATATGGCATGAAATATGAGCCACTAATTGAATAACTGATTTATTGATGCAAAGAACTGTTTTAATTACTGAAAGAACATTCATTCTTAACCCCTTTACGCATTTGTTATTCACTGGGCTTTAGCTCACCGTTTATATTTATATGTAGGTGTCCAAGCGCCGGACCGGAGCTAGGAGCGTCAAGTTAAGCTCCCATTTTGTCGAGCCAACCATTGTGCCTCACTGCGAGGTTCCAAGTCCGTTCAAGCTAAGGCTTTTTTTGGGGTGTCTCAGTTCCACCCTTTCGTCTATGTTTGTAATAAGTGTTTTAGACTCGACTGTACAATTATGGTAAAAGATTTGGGTCCCTAACCTGGATGTTTGTGTTTATGATGAATGTGCATATGTTTTGATTATGAATGTGACTTGTTCATAAAAGTCTTTTTGCATTCAGATTTTCACAAGCTCATTGGACATCTTTTATTCACTGTTTGGCTTCCGCCAGCCCCTTACTCTGTATTACTGTCATTACTGTTAAGCAGGCCTTTGGTAATCACGAATTACTGGCCGGTTACGATACCAAACCCATAGGGCGGGTTTGGGTCGTGACAAAAACCCAACTATCTTCCCAAACACAAAAAAAAATTTCTCCAATAATATCCTACAACTAAAAAAACCTATAAAAAAACCCACTTCCCAAACACCCACTAAATTCAATTGAAATTGAGTTAGGCTTAAGATTATGGAAATAAATGTGAAGATTAATTATTTGGGCCTTGATTTGCTTGAAAATGGAGCTGAAATTGCAAAATGTGCATATTTATGAGTTTCTGATTCAGCAATTTAAACATGACTGAATAATTGTAATTTAATGTGTATGAGCCTAATTTAGGCTTGATTGTGTAATTAGTGAACTTAAGGATTGGTTTATAATTAGATTATTTATATTTAATTAGTTTGGTTAATACATGGCTAAACATGTTTTAATTAGAGATTAAAGGAAATTAATAATTGAATTAATTCATAATTCTAGTCATCTATATTTAAAAGCTTAAGTAAACTAAAGATGATTGTGTATCGTGCTATGTATATTTGTTATTGTAGGTCACGAGTCAAGGACTACTTGACCAACCATTCTGGAAGCCCACTGTGAGTAACGTTATTATAAAGATATGTTCATATGAATTATGTTCAAATGTGATTTGACAAGTTATGATTTCTGAAATGATATTTGTTTACGTGAACGAATGTCCTATGTTTGAAATCTATTATAGCATCTATAGATAGTCCTAAGTCATGGGGACGGCATGTTAATGCGGGTCCATGACATATATGTGATTACGAGATCTCGTTAGTCACTTCATTGTGGTGATATGTGTTTAATCGGTATTCGAAATCGATTACTCCAGTCGAAAGATGATATGTGATATGTTCTGTGAGATGTACCGTTATGTTATGTTCTGATATGAGACTGATATGAATGATTGTATCATGATTTGTTTTACGGATATGATATATTTGGAATTCGTTCACTAACCCCTTTACTTTAATGTTATTCACTGGGCTTTAGCTCACTATTTATATATATATATATATATATGTATAGGTGAGCGTTCTGGAGGTCAAGTCTAGAAGGGGTCTTTAGCCGAGCTACCCTTTTGAAGCCTACCGAGTTGTTTTGAGTGCCTCCAAGTTGGGGCTAGGCTTGAAAGGCTGTTGTCAAGCTTTTGATCGTGAAGTAAACTTTTGTTATGTGCATATGTTATGTATAAGATGTTAAGTTATAAGTTATGTACTGAATGTAGGTAAATTAATGTTTTTGCATGTAAATATTTGTTCATATAGATGCACAGCTCATTGGACTATTGGTATTTTTGTATATTGCTTCCGCTAGCCCCGATTATTTTTTTGATTATACAGGAAGGCCTTTGGTAATCTCGGATTACTAGCCGATTATGACGTCAAACTTATAGGGGCGGGTTTGGGTCGCGAAAATTCTTTTTAATATATCATTATAGATGGATAGTGGTACTTTCTATTGCATGAAAAACATGAGTTTATAAGTGATTTTTGAAATACATGTAGATGAGATATAGGATTTTGAATCAAATAGTTTAATCTTATATTTTGTTGTTGATTATGGAAATTTTAAGCTAATAGAACATGTTTATGATTGTTGAAATAAAAAGCCTTAATTTTTAATTTAATGTTTATGAGAATGAAAAGAAAAGATGATTTTTTATATATAAATATTGAGTTTTTTTTAAAATTTTTTATTATTATTATTTTTATGTGAAATAGGAAGAGAATGAAATTTAAATGGTTGATCTTGTGATGTCGTAGTTAATATGATGAATTGATGCTATTAAAAGTTAGTTGTGAAGTTTAAAATGAAAAACTTTAATTTTTGTTTGATGGTTATGTAGTACGAAAAAGAGTTAATGTTTATGAATAGTTGAGGTAAGTATTGTTATTGGTAAATTGAAAAATGTGGTAGTTAAAAAGTAATTAATAGATAATTGTAATAATCATTGTGAACTAGAAATGGAAAGTAGAGAGAATATGAAGTAAATGATTATTAGACAATATTAGTAATATTGAGGTATGGAAATGTTATGAGAATCACATTATCTTGTTTACAAGAATTTATATTATTACTATTAAATGCTTAGAGATTTTGTCCTTGATCATCGGTAAAGGATGATATTACTTGTTGTAGAATTGATGTGAAATAGGTTGATATAAAACCTTATGTGTTGTTGATTAACTGCATGATTACGTAATTATATAAGAATGAATGGAAGGAAATTGAGATGCACGTGTTATGGAATGTGATTGTGCTATATAGAGGTAACGGCATCCTTCCTACTAGCAACCAATAAAGCGAGCTGATGTGCTATATGGAGGTAATGCGTTCCTTTCGGTTAGCACCATGTAAAGCAAGCTGTGCTATATAAAGGTAATGTGTTCCTTTCGGCTAGCAACCGGTAAAGCAGGCAGACGTGGGTCTTGGTGATACCACGATGGTAATGTGGGACTTGGCGAGACCGTAAGTTGTTTATTTTATTACAAGATTTTATTGCTAATAAAACTTTTAAAAATGAAAAAGCTGATAATATTCTCAATTTTAAAATTGGAAAAAACTAATAATGGTCTCGATTTTATTAGATAGTTGAATCAAACCAATAAGTAGAAAGGCAAAAATATTTAATCTCATGCTCTATTTTTTTCATCAATGACTGAAACAATTATTTAGAACATTACTATGCAAAATTGATAATGTTCTTAGTTTTAAAAATTGAAAAAAAACTGATAATATTTTCAATTTTATTAAATAGGACTAATTAGTTCAAAAAATATTATATCGGACCTGAGCTACTAGAACATTTGTAAATAGAACTGTCAGGTAATTAACTCATATATATATATAGAGAGAGAGAGGATATCGGTGGTAAAGATTGGTGGTGAAAATTGGTGACTGATCTACGACCAGTGAAGATCAGCGGCGACAGAGGTGGTGGTGGTCAGTTGGTGGCAACGGAGGTGAAGAGAAAAGGATGGGAGAGGGAGAGAGAGATAGAGAGTAGCGATGGAGGTGAGAGGAAAATTTGAGAGGCAACAGCGGAAGACAACAGAGGATAAAGGCATGAGGTCTGAGATCTGAGTGAACTGAGAGGCAGTGGTTCACATACACCATATTTTAGAGAGAGAGAGAGAGAGAGAGATGGTTGTTGAGAGACGGGATACAATATATATACATGAGTATTTTGGTTTTTTGTCTAAGCTTGTCCTTGTGGACAAACTATTTCAATGCTTGATTTTTTGACCAAATAAAATTTACATTTGGATTTTTGGGGCGAGCACCCCCCAAATATTTGTGAAAAAATTAAAAAAAAGTCAATAAATACAAGAAAATATGAAATTGTGTTGAGTTTTTATATTTTTTTATTTAACGAATTTTTATAAGACTTTTCAACAAAACTTATAATTTTGAATGTATTTAGATTAGGAGAATAAAAAAAATAAAACTTTGATTAAAGTATTTTAAAAATCAAAAAATAAGAATTAAAAACCAAATAGAGGCACATATTAATAAGATCCTTTTAACAATTTTTTTGCTTATTTTTTTCTTCTCATTTTTAGTTTTTTTTCTTTAAAAAAAATTTATAAAACCTTTCATTTTTATGTTGTACTAAACTAGAGCTATTTTGAGAAATTGTTAAATAAGGAATATGGAGGAAGGTCAAAAAGGGGAGGAAATAGTTAATAATAAGGAAAACCAAGACTATAGGTTCTATTGAAAGATTATGGACTTTGAAGTAGAGATTGCCCTTAAGAATATGTAATTAAATAAGGCTTTAAGACCGATAATATTTCTATCGAAACTTAGAAATGTTTGGGTAGAAAGAAATTACTTGATTGATTAGATTATTTAGTAAGATTTTGTTAGACTAAAAAATGTTGGAAGAATTAGACCATCTCCAACAGTGCATCAAACCAGCATCAGATTTGAAAGTTGATAAAAAAGTCACTGTTTGTATCTCCAATGGTTTCACCAAATTGATATTAAAATGAGAACATAACAAAAGTTTCATCAAACTGAGGACAAGTTTCAGATTTCATCTTTTCACTGTGCTATACCGTTGGGGTGGGCCAACCGGTCAACCAACAGGATGTCTAGCCGATTGACCCACCGGTCAACTGGTTCCCTTTCAAATAGATAGGTTCAAACCGATCAAAAAGGTTCAAACAGGTTTTATAAAAAAAAAAATTACCTTACTGGTCGACTCACCAAATGACCCTTTCCTTTTGATGCAAGGTTGGAGCAAGCGATATTAAATTGAGAAAATCAACTATTTTTTGCTCAAATTTAGTAAAAAAAAGTAATAAACCGTCGGAGATAGTCTTAAGGAAGATAATTTGAGTGCCAATCTATAAAAATAAAATTGATGCATCATATAATGACCCTGTTTGACAGGGTTTATTTCTAATTTATTTTAACTTTTAGCTTAATTTAAGTTATTTTAATATATTTAATTCAACTTAATAATTCAACTTATACCTTTTTATAAGTTAAAAATTAATTTATTCTTTAAATAAAAGAGAAAAAATTAATTTATAAGGCTAAAATTAACTTATATTCACAATTATAAGGTACGCTCGCTTTTCCACGGTTCTAACAAACAGGCCAATAAAAAGTGTAGAAGAGAGCGATAATAAAAGCGTAGAAGAGAGTGATTGAACTCGATTGCGAGAGTGGATTGCTCCGATCGCTGCTTTGGAGCTACGTCCCTTCCTCAATTGCACTATCTTTATCTTCAGTCGTCCCATCCTTCTCGTGCGTGCTGCTGAATCAGGTTCGTCTCTTCCAAGTAGGGTTTGCCTTTCTTGTTTTTTGATTCATCAATCGCTGTTTCCTTAAGGTTTCTTAGGGTTTTGACTTCAATTCCCCGCTAGCCTAATCGGTTCCATTTGTTCATCGCTAATCGACTTATTCATTGGCCTGCGAAGCAATTTGGGGCTTTTCAATTGTGTATGTTGAACATTGTCAGTTTTACATCAAGTTTCGATTTTCACGTTTAATTGCTATCAACCGTGACTGTCCCTGTCATTTATCTCATATTTGTCAACCCTACAGATTTGGACAGAGGACCTGATTGTATAGTTGCATAGCCCCTAGCCCCTTTCGCAGTATTGCCCAACCATAAATCAGTTTACCCAAACTCACCCCAACCCACTAATGCTGTGTTTGGTCGAGGGATCTAAGGAGGAGTTTAGAAAGGAAAATAGAAAAGAAAGGTGAAATGCGAAAGTTTTACACACCTTTTCCTTTTCAAATCTCTCTCAAAATCCCCCAACCAAACACAGCGTAATAGAAGGAAATAAATAAATAATATGTACTGTGCTGCGTAGCAAAGCTTTTTGTTTTGCACATCAGGTAGTCGCATTCTTGCCCTGCCAATTTTTGAATCAGTGCTCTGAAAGATTGCACGCATACAACTCTATTCATTTTCCCTGTTTTTTGTGGTTTACAACATTAGGCATCTTCATGTTTGATCGAACCATCATTTGCCCTGTTTCAATTCTGCTCTTCACATCTATGTTTGGTGCCGTTTTACAAGTTTCATGGAATCTTTCTCATCACACCATCGTGTTACAGTGTTCATACTTGAGAGTCTGTAACTGCAATTTTTGCGAGTCAATGAAATTGTTTATAGTGAACTTAGATGGTAATTATTAAGAAATTTGACAGGTTAATTGGGTCCTAAACTATATCTTTACTAGCTTTGTGGTTCATAATTAACTGACGTGAATTTAAGTAGTTCAACACAATATCAGGGCCACAACTAATTTCTACTCAATTCTTGCCTGTAATATTGTACTATTGAGACCCAGATGAGATGGCCATTGGCCAGAACTAATTTCTACTCAATTGTTACCAGTAATTCTTATTATCTACCATGAGATCACCATAATTAATCTGTGACCTTATGGCTGGTTAGAAGAGTTGTTTTGGGAAGTAACTATTTTAGTTGGCTTTTTGACTTTTTACAAATAGACGTGCAGAAAAGTAGAGAGAAGAGTTAACTTTTTTGTAGTGACTTTGGCTATTTTAGGGTGTTCCCAAAACAACTCTAAAGGCTTCCTTTGGCATCCCACTTAAAGGCAACCTTTTTTACTTTTTTAGCTCAGAAAGCTAAAAAAATCCTTTTCCAACCCCAAGTTCCCACCAAAAAGCCCAAGTTTCCGAGCAAAAAAACATTTAAGAAAAACCACTACAAAATTTCGCTTCCCAACCAAAAAACCATATGTGCCAAAAACATGACTTTATTTAAAATCAACTTGGCTTTAAGTTTTACAATTAGAGATACAAAAGCTCTCAAGCTCACAAAATACAATGTCAAAATATCATAAACTAACTACTAAAGGCCCTAACCACCTATTTATAGGCCAAAGGCCAACTAAACACACTAAACATGACAACCACACTAAGGGGTGGTTTGGAATCATCTAAACAAGTGCACTTCTTGACTTTTTATGGGTATGGGCTGGATTTGAAGTGATGTGGTGGAGAGGTGATGTGACTTAAATAAGATGATGTGACTTAAATAGGATAGTGACTTTTTGACTTTTTAGCTTTTTTAAGTTATGACAAACAAGGCCTAACTCACACTAGCTCTTTTTACATCAGATTCTCCCTCTAAAGTAAATAACTTGTTCTCAAGTTGGGGATATTAACCAAAACAAAAAAGACTCAACAATGGCAAATGGAAGTACAATGGACAAGCAACTATGAATAAGACTAAAGTGGTTGCAAGTCCTTATTTAGAAGCATCTTTACAAATACTCTTCCTTAAAAGTGAGTTTACATTTATGCACATCTATCGAAGCCATGTTGTGCGGGTGAATAATCCATGCAGCATGTGTCTTGTGAAGCAAGATGTCATCAAAATAGCTTTTCGTACTTGCTTCCAACACACACCAAGGCCCATTCTTCCTAGAACTTTGGGTTGGCTCCACATAGCCATTTAACTCAAGTTGTCGCATGAGTGTTTCCCCTACCAATTGGCTTAGGAAACAAAGTTGGCTTGAAGTCCACATCAACACAAAGTGGAACAACTTGCTTCGGAAGAAACACAAGAGGTACTGCTTGAGAGCAAGGTTTCAAAAAGTGGTGTTACGTAACGGTTGCGGTGGTAGGCGTTACCCGTTACACCCGCTTTTGCAATGTGACGGAAATTCACATGTGTAACAGCCGTAACGGCCTATTACACGCCGTTACAATATTTTGAATAGCTTCTTTTCCAAAAAAAAAAAAAAAAAGTTTACAAAAAAATAACGAATACTCAAGTGATCTAAGTTCAAACAAAAAGCCTTGTATGAATTTTTTTTCTTTGTAATTTATAATTTATTTTTTTATTTTTATTTCATTACATTAGCATGTAAAATAAAAAATATATTAACAGTGATTATATTTATTTTTATCATTATTTCATTTAATATTTAATGTAAATATTTTTTATTTTGTTACTATAATGTGTTGTCTAAAAAATGCCTTCAAAAAAATATATATATATATATAGTAGCTCAAAAATAATTTTTGCTTATGGCGCAATTTTTATTTTTATAATCATTTCATTTAGTACTTAATTGTAAATAATTTTATTTAGTCTGTAAAGTGTTGTTTTTTAAAAAAAAAATCATTAGCTCAAAAATAATTTTTATTTATGGTACAATTTTTATTTTATAATCATTTCATTTAATAATTGTAAATATTTTTTATTTAGTTATTTCTGGTATTGGTCAAAAATAATTTTGTAGACATTTAAAATCAATTATTCTTACAATCATTAACTATTGAAATAAAATGTAAAAGTTCCTTTTATAGTGGTTTAAAAATATGAAATATATTGGATCATACTTAAAAACTAACAAAAGTTGATCAAAATCAATTTTTAATCCTAATAAATGTGATTCTGGAAAAAAACAATATGCGTATCGGTAAGTTTTTTTCAAATTGTGGGAAAAATTA